>OX403626.1:4475856-5075856 GCA_948107755.1 Campoletis raptor
GGATGCTGGATGACTATTCACACAATAGTTGGCAACATCCACCCACAAAGGACATTCTTGTTCAGCTGGATACCCAAAGGCGCGGCAGGCTTGAACTTACCGCGCTAACTCAATAAATTAAACAATAAAAAAAACAAGCGCGCACGATCTTAACTTCTATGCGTTTCGTATTAAATATTAGGAAAAAATGTTTAGATCTATCGATTTTTTACTCTCAGTATTCACTAAACGACAACAATCCTTTTGCAGATTCAAAAAAAATTATCTACAGTCGCCTTAAATACAAAATTATTAGTAATTACTAAAAAATATTTTGAATTAATACATTTACACTTAGAAATTCATTATTTTCGTCGTTATTATTATATTGAAGTCATTATTGCGTCAACTTTTATATCATTCCTAAGAATTTTTTATAAAAATAATCATATTTGTCAAAACATTAATTTGTTGTTTTAATATCTAACAATTCTCAATCAACGGAATACCGATCAACAATGTAAAAAATTTAAGTTTGCATTTTGTTTTTGATCGTCGCATTTCTGTTTCTCATTTCATTGATTCCTCCTTGGCTTATTCAGCTGTCGAAACTCGAATCCATTTCGATCTATTCACCACCATTACCGTTGTAGAGAGCACGGACCAAAATTCGTCCATTTCGTTCTCTATCTCTGTTATTTGTTTCCTAACTATCGTGTGAAAGGGATGAAGTTGAAGAGAGAGAGAGAGAGACAAATAGATACTCTGTGATAAAGGTAGAGCGGGAAGGATCGAAGGACGAGAACGAATGAAGGGTAAAGGTAGACAGAGAGAAGGAGACAAGGAGCATAAATACTAGGCAAGGGCTAAGACGCTCCTTAAACTTCGTGAACTTCACCGATCCCTGGGATCACGATGAGGATGCTCTCCGTAGACAGCAAAACCACGAAAACGTCGCTCCAAGTTGTGTTCGTATATATATAGTTATATAAAGTCGTATAAATAGATAATACACAATCGATAATGTACAGAGAGATGAAGCAGCTGAAGGATTATTATTATACTGATTATTTTTCAACGATATTCAATTGCATTCAAATCGACACTTTACTTGCTCAAGTATTTTCTATTCCTGTCCCCGCCAAATTTATAACGACGTATAAGGAACGTGACTTATTGTATGATTTCAGTTATACAGTAGGAATTTCGTTCCGAATTTCTTCGTATTCATAAATTTTCTGATCCTCAACAATTTTTGTCCTCATACTTGGTAAAGTTGAAAAACAAAAGTTGTTGTTGCAGCTTATAAAGCGAGGACTTTTTCTCATCACTACTTTGGCCAGTTTTTACTCTCAACGTCTTTAATCTTAACAAAAAATTCTGCTGGCATTTTAAAAAGTGGTTAAACTTTGAAATTTCATGTACTTAAAAAAATTCTCCAAGGTTGATCGCCTACTTTCTGATAAAAAAAAAATCAGAAGACACCTTCGAATTCTGTTATGTCGTAAAAAATAATTTACTATCAATCATTATCAATTAATTGGAAAGCTGTGACTCATTGAAAATAGAATCAAGGATGCAATTAACGATACTTTGCTAATTAGGAGCGAGAAAAAAATAGAAACATAAATATTGAAGTGGCGAGAGTACAATCGCAGTAAAATCGAAACTAACTGTCAAATTTTTCTAATGAACTCTCTTTCCAGCAAAGCGTTTTTTGAAGCCGAAATTTATATGAGTTGATATATTTATTGCCTAACAATTCATCGTTTTTCGACAAAAATAAAGGAATCGAATGAGAACTCAGTGAATTCAACTGCAAAGTAAATGACGTGAGTTTCGAAGAGACTTCAGACGATATATTATTTATTATTCGCTGAACTTTATCTCTTACAGGTCTTTTGGACACGAGGGGTTGATGGAGCTTGCATTCCGGTACTTTATTTAAGGGAATGAGCGAATATATAGTAATGTAGATTTGGAGTTGATGAACGAGAAGGAAAGAGTAAGAAAGGGAGAAAGAGAGAGAGAGAATAATTTAACATTATTCGAAGAGATGAAGCGAGCAATGGAACATGAGAGAACATCTAACTAGACAGCACTTGCCAAGTATTATGGATACTTTCTGACTTATGCTAAAGAACTCTCACCAAGTATTATAAGAGTATCAGTAGCAGCCATAAGGAGGCAGCAACATCAGCGTCAAAGTCGAAGCTTCCCAGCTCGGCTGTAACTCATCACCCCGGGATAATTACACCTCGATATATAGCTACGGTGTGGCTCCTGTTGCTGATGAGGAAAATTGATATCAGTACATGTTTGCATACATATATATGTACAAAGTATATAGAAAACGTGAAAGGGAGTTGCGAAGCAGTTGGGGTCAGAAAAAGACAGCAATGATCGAGAATACGACGCGAGATCGTTAGTAAACTCACAGATTACCTTTAATTATCTTAATTTGACTGTTAATTGATTTATTTTTATTTACGATGTTCATTAAACAGATTTCTATTGCATAATAATTGGTATTGATATATTTGCTTTGTTTCACCATAAAACAGAATAAAATTGGTTAAAATATTTAAAGAACAATTAATTAAGGGTTTATTCGTCATCGTCCAGAAGCACAAATAATTATTTCATAGAACCAAATTGATTGGAGTATTACGAACAAGTTTCTTTAACTCTGATGAATAATTCTTCGAGTTGAAACAAAGTAACTTGCAATTGTAAAAAGTTTCCAAGCGGAAAATGAACAGCGACATAAATCAATGAAGAAATAACGAGAAACGAAAGAATTTATAACGCGTCGAAAGAATCGTGATAAAGTATAAAGATATTTTGTCATGGTAAAATGTAGATTTATAAAAAAATTGTCACGTTTTTTGGCAAGTTATCTTTTTGTTAGTAGAAAATTTGTTTCAATGCGCATTTTTTGCCGTAGTCCATTACCGCGTACGGACTATAAACGTTGTTGAGGCTCTCTTGGTCGTACGAATAAAACATGCGATATTATAAAGCTATGGTATACACGCTCGAGACGAGAGGTCTCAACTATCTTCCGACTTTTCTGTTATTGTCCCAGTGGGAAAAAGAATTTTTCATCGCTCTCTTTCTCTCCCTCTATCTCTCTTTCCAACACTCGAGAGAGCTGGCTCTCGTTCTCCGTTTACCTCTTTTGCTCTTCGCGTTGGATCTACGCGGAGAGCTTCCCTTGACACTTTATATACTCTGTATCTCGTTCTCTCTTCGTGCCGCCAAGTTTATATGGATACCTTGCAAATATGGATATAACGGGCGATATTACGGGACGAGTGCCGTTATTTTATACAAATACGAGATGTGTACTTCCATTTTTATTTGCATCTACTTTATCGCGAGCTCGTTTGGGCTCGTTTGCTTTAGATTGTACACATTGCATTTATATATATTTATATATTATTCTTTTATGAATTGTGAATATTTTCTTTGGCCTCTGTTTTTTGTACATATCTTTCCAACAATTTTACATTTTACATTGCAAGCATCAAATTAACTTTGACTTTTCTAGTCAATTTTCTTAAATAAAGAAAAAAAAAGAAAAAAACAATACGTTTATAAATATTGTATAGTATGACGCCATAATAATATATACTTTTCGAGCAACCTTGCGAAATCACGATTGATTGTGAGAATTTATCGAAGTATTAAAGATCGTGAGTTAGGCTCGGAACGAATAGCTTACTCTCTTTAATACGAATCTTTCGCCTCTTAATGGAACTCGCCGCGTTCCACCTATGATGATGCTGGAATAATCGACCTCTCTTGGATGCTGCTCTACTCCACGCGGGACCATCTTGTGTAGGATTTTATGCTCTGAACTGAGGCGCAGCATCCTCCCGTGACATTAAGAGGGCACACCTAGATCTGGCACAAACGTATCGAATGCAATCGCTGCTGATCTACAGTCCCTTCGGCAGTTCGCACGCAAACTCTTCACAAGTTTTCATTATTATATTTATATATTTATTCGAGTGCTTTATGTATGGCGAAGGACCTTGTAATAATAATGCAAACATTAATATAAATATATGCGTGAACCTATATAATAAACTACTCAATCCAAGTCAAAAGTAATAAAATTATCATCTTTATGCGACTTCATTAATCTCTTAACCAACACCTCTTTGCTATAACTCCCAATATAAATTTCTTCTGTCACATTCATTTAAATCATTGCTTTTCTCTTGAGCTTTATTAACCAGTTAACTGGATAAGCACCTGAGCCGCAAAATGTGGAACCGAATTTCCGGTTAAACTGGTCCTTCGTTTTGATTAAAAACACCAAGTTTGTTATTTCTGAGTTAAGATTCAGAGTCAGTAACTCCAAAACGTGGTCGTATCGAGTTTCATTTAAATCAAGTCATTTTTTGACACTTTGATCCGCCATATTGGATCGGTCATTCGTAATTTCCAAATTTTTAGTTCAGATTCGGATTCAGTGGATTCTAAAGCCCATGAATATCGAGTTTCATCAGAATCAAGAAATTTTCTCTAAGTTTGAATTTCATCAAAATTCATCAACACTTTTAAGAATGTGTGTGATTATCAGTTAGTCAAATGGTTCAAAAGTAAAAAAACATGTTCGTTGTATTAATGTCAAAAAAAAAGTTTCCACTAAAGATTCGCTACACGTCATTCGTCACCACCAGTTCCGTGGAATTTACTTTGTTACTGCCCTGCTCTCATGCACACGTGTGAAAAAGGACGAAAAAAACAAAATTATTATTAAAAAAGATTGATGTTTTAGCATCAATTTAATGGTAGAAAACAATTGAGTAAATAATGAAAAATTAGTGACGTGTTCATTAATCTATTTAGTCAGTGCGTACACGCGCTGATTTTTGTCAGCGAGTAAAAACATATTATTTTTCGTTAAATGGTGAGAGTGCCATCAAGGGGGAGGAACCCGCAGGAAGACGTATGTCTAAAATCATAATTCATATCTACACTGAAAGAGAGAGAGAAAGACAGAGAGAATGGTGAGAGAGCACTCGAAAGGGAAAGAAGTATAAGAAGAAGAAGAAGAAGAAGAAAAATAAAAAGATAAGGGGGCGCCTGCAGCGCAGATGTCTAACCCCATACCCATAAATCTTGAACGGAATACCTCGCACAGATGAACACTTACACACAAACACACACACAGATTCACACTCTCGTAAAATATTTTGCAGACTCTATGGTACAGTCTTAAGCGAGCAAGCGTGCAAATGACCTTAACGTATGACCGTCGGAACATCAAACACGAGATATGCACCCTTGCGTCATCTGAACCACAATATATATATTTACCATTTAATATAGTAACATCGACAAGGCACTCACCGTTCAGATTACTTGTAAATACATCATAATTTCAACTTTCTATACAAAATAATGAAACCCAATTTAAAAAACTTTGATTGAGTTGATAATTTTTTTTTATTTTTCCTGAATATTCACTCACGGTGTTTTACGAGCCCATCCCATTTTTCCTACTCCACCGTTCCTGTGAGATTCTTGAAAGTGTTGCCCACAGCCACACGTTTTTCTAACGCACTACCGTATCGACTTTGCACGAGGGCGGAGGGAAACTGTGGAAAACCAGGACGCGAGACAGGTGTCTAGACAAGTTGCTTAGTTTCCATTTGATTAGTGTCATTAGAAACGCAGAAAAACTGCAGTACACACCGGACGAATGATACGGAAGCCTGGGCCAGCGATCACCCAACCAAGTATTGACTTCACCTGAGACTGCGTAAATTTGATAAACGCCGAAGTAATTCACCGAACACGCACTTCTAGCTGTCAGTTATTAAATTTAGAATTATAATTAACTGTGCGATTAACATTCCTTGAAAATGAACTCCACATTGCAAATCACGTCGATAATTGGTCAATAAAATTCGAATATTTTCGATGCAGCAATACCGTTAATTATTTGTATAATTGTTATATCGATACAAAATATTATTTTTATTCAATAATGTTGGTTATAGTTTATTTATTTTAATTAGAAATGAGCATTAAATAATATGGGGATAATTTAACGGGGAATGTTTCACATTCGTGAAATATTAGATGTCAAATATTTTATTTATATATATATATGTATATCTATAGATAATTGTGCAGCATAGAGAAGCGCTGTCTCGATATTCTCGTTAAGATTAAACCACAAGATTATTAATTATCATGGCGCCCGGGTTATCGTTAACCGTATTTAATCGTATATTACTTTTATCGCTCTCGGCAGAGCTTTTCCCAGCCTTTCCCATTACCTTTCGCCATCGATATTTATCGTTGCACTCTCGTCATCGGAGCAACGTGCACCAAGTACTATCGAGACATATACACGTCATATGCCACATTCGCGATTATATGTCAAAAGTCCGCCTCGTAAAATCCGTGAACCCTTTAAAACCCCGCGATTTGTGTCTAGAGCGTACCATCGCCGTTCGATGTTTCGATCACGAATTCTGGACTCGTAAAACCGATGAAATTCTCATTGGTGCATAGTGCATATTTTACTGATCTGATACACTGAAATATGCCGATTGTATATTACAGTTTATGCAGCTTCGGTCAAAATTTTGACCAAATCCATTTTACAGTTTCCTCTTATTATCAGATTTTCTCAATTATTGATTATTAAATAGAACATATTAAGGTTGTAGTCTCGTCAAAAAGCGTTCGTACACAGAACTTCCTTTAATTTTGAGGCCACATTTAGAGCACTATTACGAAAACACGTGCCAAAAATATCATAAATAATTTGACGTCTCGTATTCGAGATATTTGCATTCAACCAGAAAAAACGTTCATTTCATGAAATAACTCTGAAACTTACTGCTAATTTTTATTTTTTTTATTGCAGAGGCACATGGGACGAAGTTCCTCTAAAAAAAAGGAAGAATTTTGATGGCTGAGTTTCGGAGACACAGCGATATAAAGTATAAGCTCTGTGTATTAAATATGAAAAAGATTTCAAGATTTCTCAAATTCAATTTAAATTCGATATTTACAAAGAAAATGTTCAGGTTCCTTCGCAAGTTATGTAAAAGTTTAAAAAAAATAACCAGAGAATTAAATTTTAAACGTGACTGTGACCTTAATCGAGGCAAATTGAATTTCGGGAAAACTGCATGAATTATTAAAAATGAGGTAATTGGGTTAACATTAATAAACATAATAACATTATTTATAAAAGTGCAGCAACGTTATTGATCTCGTCTCGAAGATATTTGAAGCGCAATTAATTTACCGCTCCAAATTTCATCAAATTGCACATCGATTTCAGTATTTATTGACACCGATAAAATTTTTGTTTGTATCGAAGAAAAGAGCGTGGAAATATCATATTATTCTCATCGGCAATGACGAAATGATGTTGATCATCGCGTCGTATATACTCGTCATCATCATTAACATTGCTGCAGCGAAGCGGCAGCAATAAGTACATAAAGAGATCGTGGTGGGTCTAATATTTCGTCATCAAACAAAAGAAAAGTTTGCGAAATATCCGGTAAATTTACAAAACCGATTAGATCTTGAACGGTGTATTACAAATGGCGAGAGAGGATTCTGGGCACAACTTCTACAGCTATTGTGTCTATTTATATGTATAGACATATATATTGCTGCATAACAGTTACAAAGATTACATTTCTGTACTCAGTGTCTTGCAAAATTATATTATACTGGAGCAATAAAATTGTATCAACCGATGAGACCTCATGTCATATTGACACATCAAAAAAAAAAAAAAAAAAAAAAAAAACGAAATATAACAAAAAATCGCGAAGAACAAAACAGCAAAATGAAAAATCAAACCAGCAACATTGGAAAATGAATGTTTCGATAGCGTTTTGTGTTTGACGAATCAAAATTATAATCAACGATATATTTTTCACATATTTTATTTTGATTTTCCCTCTTTTAACTCAATCTCGACCATACGATTTCGATTAGCGTTACAAAAATAATAAAAGAAAAAGATATAATTGTAAGTCATTAAGTGAGAGTTGCATGTAATTCGTAATGTATTATTGTGTGTAAAGAGGGCTGTGTGTTACGTGAGAGAGATCATGTTCTGTATTTACACACGTTTCATTATTCGCCCCGTACTCTTTATGATCGTCGAGGTCTGAATGACTGAGCTTGCTCGCTCAACAGAGCAAAGTGATGCGCGCAATGTACAAGAATATACAAATGTACATATGCGTCTTAGTGAGTTTGTGTGGCGAAGTGAACTGGGAGACGACGACATCGCTTCGAGCCACCTAGATTCTTGGCAAGCAGTAGGTCATCTCCGAGCAGAGCAAACTTTTCACTTTCATTCCACCAGTACTCTTCCAACATAGTGTACAAGTGTATATGTACAGATTGAAGGGAATGCCTGTGGCCATACGCAGATGTTGTGTTCTTAAAGGTGTAAGTACACCTGCAACTTGGGATTTATGTATGTCTTTACTGTGAACTTATTGTACGAATAGCGAATAAAATATTTCATTGGAAAAAAAAAATAGAACAGAATTGATTGAATATTTTCGATACTAATTATACGTCAAAATGTTGTTGAAAACAGAATAAAAAAATTCTTTTTATTCATAGCGAGAGAAATTTTCAAGCAGATAAACATCAAGTTCAAAACAAAAAAGTCGTGTGTTCCTTTAAAATGAAACGAGCAATGCGCGTAAAGAATCAAAAAGGAATAGAGGAAAAAGGAAAGAGAAAAAAACAGAGAGAAGAATAGAAGAAAAGGTCTGGGAGCGTTTTGCCAAATGGAACGGCTATATAACGATGTTGGAAGAGCTGAAGAGAGGCACGATTGGCACGCTTGGCAAGGCAGTCACCGGATCTCCGTGGCCCTCGAACCATTTTTCTTCTCTCTTTCTCTCCTTCCCTCTCTCTTTCTCTTTCTCCCTTTCAGCATTGTGTTTTTTTTTTCTTCTTATTCTTCAATATACATCATATACACAAAATATCAACTATTATCCAACAAAAGGTAATGGTCTGCGTTCCATCGCCAATTCAATCGGTCGAATTACGCCCTTTTGTTTAACACCACTGGAATACAGACACGTGTCTATATTTGTGAGCTCTTCATCTTCAATGAGAGAATATCGAAGAGTATCGAAAAAGGTCATACTTTTAAAGACCATGAGTTGGACAAAGAGAGAATTTAAATAGAAATATATAATATAAATATATGTATATATTCGATATGTATATATAGATATATAAACAAACATGCAATGAGAAGGCAATAGAGTTCGGTGGAGGTCTCGACCCCGGGGGCGGAAAGACTCTTAAAGTCTCGTTCTTGTTGTCGAAGAGATTGCGCTCTTTAAAACGTGCTTTTCATCCTCATCCATATACTCAACGATTGTTACATATATAAATATATGTATATACTTTTCGTTTTATGTACCAATCATGGGAGTCTTATTGTCGAACGAGCGGGGTCTCTCTTACTCGTCTCGACAAATACCGATACAATACAATTACAACTATTTGTGAATATATAAGTATACGTCAAGTGGGTATATAAAAGTCACGCGTCCTCGACAACGTGTCTTGGAAGTCGACGGGACTTTGAGCGCGGAATTGAACGAATTGCATGGGTAAAACGAACGTCGGATCGCACCTAAACCTTGACCTTTCAAAATATCTAATTCCCTGTAAAAAAAAAAAAAAAGACACTGTGACGTTACTCCAGCAATGATATTATTATCTCGGTAGGATGTTACGAAGAATCAACAGGTTGTGAAGTCATTATATTGTTCTGATTTTTTTATTCATTTTATTAAAAAGTTTCTCGTTTTGTAAACGTGATCGATCAACATCGTAGCAGATTTCTCGGCAGGTCAAAATCGATTTTTAAACGCAGCTCTAAGTGGTACAAGTTCATTTCTTACGATCTGGGAATTCCTTAGCTGCAGATGTCGATTCGAATTATTACTTCACACATTTCTGCACTGTATGGTGGTCCACGAACGAGTTTACGTAATTCTCTTGAGATTACTTTGTACGAGTATGGGTTTTTTTTTTTTCCACCAATGGAAAATATGGGTCGAAATAAAAATCGAATACTGCAGTTTCGATATATTACCAAATACCAAGTTTATTTTCATTTGGGATATTAATTATGGGGTTATTTGGTCTGGGGATAATATGAGAGTTCACTTTACTGGGGTACTCTAATTTTTAATTATTAATAATCATTGTTATTATGTTTTAAACACGACATAAGTTTGTTTTTCTTTTGTCACGTTCGTTGTATTTTTTTAGCAAGATTTTTTGACGATTATAAAAAGATTTTAACGATTTGAGGACGGAGCAAAAGAGGAAAACATGAAATGCGAATGGGAGCGAGCTCCGTGACGCCTCCGTCATCTTTTCATATGATAATATGTTTACAGATAGGCATATATGTACAAACTCTGTTGAACACATACAACTCCTCTCACTTTCTTCAATATTTTTTTCCACTTCTAATGATGGCATCATAGAAAAAGAAGTAATAAGCATTTTATTTGCAGAGGTATACATTGAGAATATCGTTGCTGAGAGAAAACGTGGGCGTTAACGTACATTTTCGCAATAAATCGCAATTCTTATTGATTTATTCTGGTTATACTTTTCTGAGCTCACATTTTTATGGAATATTTGAGAATATATTGCAACATATCATTTTTACGATAATAATACAATTTCAGCAAGGCCAATCGGAATTTTAAGGGCCTCGAAACGTCATAAAAATACTATAATTCGACTTATATTCGTATGATTTTCATAAATCGTCATATTTTTCGTACACAATGTGTCTTATAAAAATCATGTTTTATCCTCAGTTCAAACTATTCATTTAATTTAAAAAATACGATTTCGATAATTTTGAGACATCTCAGAGGATAAATCTCATTCGTCAGAGTTTTTCTGCACGAGAAAGCAAAAAAGGTGAATGTTTTTTTCATTTTTTTTCTTTCACCTGTTGGTGTGAGGAAAAATATATATGAGATAGATAACGTAACTCTGCTGGGAACGATTGCGTTAAGCAAGTTTCAGAGTAATAAGTAGGTAACCAGCTATTATACATACACGAACACCGCTTAAAAAAAAAAAAAGAAAAAAAAACATAGGAAAAAAATACAAGTGTCTACGTAAGTAGTCATCCGGCCTGCCTACACTCATAGCCTCGTCCATTTATCGTTCAACTCGATAAATATAAGATGAGAGGTTAAAAAAAAAAAATTGGGTGGATCACGTAATATAATAAAAATGATGATCGTTGATTACACACGATAAAGTTTGCTCAAAAGATTCAATAGTTGGAGAAACGAGTGGATGTAGAAATAGGTCTTATGATTTTTAACATTATTCCCTCTGCCTTACTCTCTGGAACTAATTATTACTTTTGCAAATATTATAAAAACCATCGCAAATAAACCTGGTGATGTTATTTTTTTATATTTTTTTGTTGTTGTTGCCAAATCTTAAGAATCTTTGGTGTTTACAGAAAACATGCACGCAGAATCCATTGAGAATGTGAAAAAATGTTGTTTATAATTATACAAATACATAAATAAAAAAGTAAATATCTATAAGGAACGTTAGCCACAAAGAGGAAGAGGATTACTCAGCACGATGGCGGAGCTCTGGTACATAACGAGATTGCCACACGGAGAGCATAAGCCGAGAAAGACGAGGAGAACTGCAGATGAAATGAACGTGCGGCTATGTCCTCGGGAATGCATCTCGCGTTTCGTGACCGCCCACAATCGCTTCCAGCCCTCGATTATTATATTACGATGACAAGATGTATCTCTGTCTCTCTCTCTCTATCGCTTCCTCGCATGCACGATCGATCTGTCGCGTTCTCTTTCATAGAAATCAGGGACTGACGAGAGACGAGTGACTGACTCCTTTGGCAAGGCTGCAGTGTGCAAAGGCGGTCTATACATTTATTTTAATTCAAATATATGAACACGAACGTGTATGAATACCACGGAAGTTGAAGAAGCTTTTTGTACGAATCCAATGGCAGCTCTGCCACGCGAATAACTTTGCGACGTTCTCGGTATATTTTTATCAATCCGAAATATTGCATTGCCACACATCAAATAGCTGGATATTTAAAATTTGTCAAAATAAAATACTTGACGTTTGAATTATAATTTAGGAAGTAAATTTCCAACAAATGTCACTATTGAAATGTTGAAAACCTTTTTAATTCTGGTATTTTTTTAAGGTAAGCTTTTAACACGAATAGCGTTTGAAATCTCGTAGTCGCGTATAGCCACCGGTTATTCCGGCGATTTCTGCTCTTTCGGATGAGCTCACACGCGAAAGCAACGGAATGCAAACGCGTCAATGTCCATCGAACTGTTGAACCGTCGACGATTACTCCGTTCGAAAAGCCCTTCATTCTCTGTCTCTTCCATGCCACCCTCAGCCTCATCTCGTCGATCAAACGTCAATGTACGTTGGCTCGTGCGTAGCACATTGTCACTTTATTCCTTTTTCTCTCCTCTCTGCGATAATAAAACGACGAATATATAAACTTTTACTATACGAACTCGTCCACTACACGCTTTATTGAAAACCTCGGGTTACCCGGTCTACCAAGCAGCTTGAACCAGAGAGCAAAGGATTTTTCTTTTCCGAAAAAAGATGCGTGCACGTACAAAAACGCTTAGTCCATGAAAAAGTGCTCTACTGTTTTTGATTTTTATTCCTCATTTCAATACGAGAACATTTATTATTTAAATAAAAAATAACAAGGACGGTCATAACCCTCGCGG
Organism: Campoletis raptor; assembly: GCA_948107755.1. Lineage (NCBI taxonomy): Eukaryota > Metazoa > Arthropoda > Insecta > Hymenoptera > Ichneumonidae > Campoletis > Campoletis raptor. Next base: position 4,488,663 of record OX403626.1, read on the forward strand.
AAATGACTTCCAACTTCAAATTACTCTGTTGCAAAAATATTCCATCAGTGCTGAAATATCCCAATTAATAATTTTCCATACATAATTATCAAATGTTATTATTTTTATTCTGTTAGTTCATTAAATTTATTTCACTCATTATTGGATTACAATAAACATGAAATTATTGATTAAGATTTTAAAAAATGTGTTCTGTGAATAAAATTTGTGTCCACAATAGCAAAAATGGAATAAGAATAATTATTTTTGTTTATTCGTATGTTTTTATGTGGTGTGAGTTGTGATTTGATGGTGTATGGTGGTGGATGATGTTCGATGGTATCAATGATGTGTCGTGGTATGATTGATTCGTCCAAGGACATTCCCCAAACCCTTGAGTCCTTTTTGTTCGGGAATTCAAAGGACATTTTTGACTACGAATTTTAGGGGATTTGGATATTTCAAGCGGGATATTGGTAGGGATTGAGTTCATGAAGAAAGTAACGTGTGTACTCTTCATTTTGAACCCATCAATCGGAGACAAATGATAAAGTTTCAAGTGTTATGTTGGGTCAAATAGGAAGAAATGTAGACTTTACTTTAGCCGAAAGTTTTCTATCCGAACTACAAATCAAGCCCGCACATTGAGTTGTATCTACTTGAGATTCTGAGAAACCCAAGCCGTTCAAATTTACCAGCTGGTCTAAATTTGCACCAACTTCTCTACTATTATTACTATGCTTGGAATCCTGCTTAAAGAGCCCGTAAACTTTTCGTCACACACCCGCATCGTGTTACCGTCGCTTCATACAAAGTTTACTCACTCACCACGAGGGTGAAACGAGGGTGAGTTGTAGAACGAGAACATACTTCTCGTACACACTACGCATGTGTGAGATGGAAAACCCGCCACGAGTCGTTCGACCCTTTAGCCACAATCCTCGTGTCTTTACGTAAACCTATTTCAGCCCTTTTTACTCTTGTTTGCGTAATCATCCATTCCCTGGTGTCGAGGCACGCACCAAGTGCTTTAAAACGATGTTATATTACGTCTGTGCGTCTACCAATCCTTGTCTACTATTCTACGTCACACCGGAAACGGTAAAACGCTATATATATGAGATATAAGTATCCCCGTACGTTTTTTTTCCTCTTCGAGCTGTTTTTACACTTTGTTCAACTTTTCTTCTCTTTACGTCTTCCCATTTCTTTTTTTCGTCACCAATAGAAAATTCTAAAGAAATGACGTCGCAGTAGAAAGGGGTCTGGGTCAAAATATCCCATAAAATATTAACCCAAACAGAAGGATCCAGGAAGTAACATCCCATAAAAAAAAAAAAACCAGAATGTAATTCACGTATAATGCAATGTGAGGACATGTTGAAGTCCTAACCCTATCAGGGTTGAATGACCTCAAGCTTGGACCACCTCAGAGATTTGAATCACCTCAGGTTCCAATGTTACTTTCAAGTGTAAAATGGTTCCAATAGGTTTGAATCATCTAAGATTTGGACCAACTCATATTTCAATTACCTCAAGTTTGAATTGTATTTTCAAGGGCAAACGCTACCTTAGGTTAAAACCACTTAACGTTGAAGTCCTTAGATTAGGAAAACTTGTTTTTTATTTTAATAATAATAATGTGAAAGTATAATTTATATTTAGGATATTTATGTTTAAGGATATTTTATACGTGGATTATTTTTTCACCACTTATTATTACTTGGAAAATTTTGTTAAGAAACTCAGAAGAAGTTGTGCTTTGTTCCCTTTGTTCCTTTGGAGAAAGGAACTTTCCAAAGTTCCCTTTGGAAAACCTTGAAAAAGATCGTCAAGGTCAAGATAAGGTAATTTCGCGGGTATTACTTTCGATAAATTATCATTAAATAATGATAACTATGAAAAAACTGACAAAACATTTGGCTAATTCATCATCGGGTTAAGTGGAGTGATGAAATGAAGTGATTATTATTGTTTTCATGTTTTTTTTTTGTCCGCTCATTGATTTCTATATCAAGAAGGCATATTGGAGCTCGTTGAAATATTGAGAAAGCAATTATAATTTCGAAAAGTGATAAATTTCTTAATTTGCTTAGACCAAACACGATGTCCCACTTTGTTAAGGACCAAACTGAATTTCATTAGCATAGAACGAATATGATTTGACGTAATAAATGATGTTCACGCTGAACAAATCAATTTGCTTTTACCCAAGGACACTACATCAATGTTTTACCTCGTACAAGATACGTCAATCTCAATATGATGATGATTTATATGCACACTCATATCGAAAGTTACCTTCGACAAAAATTAGGAGGATTCATTCAACACTCATCAAATCTCATGGTCATTTATCAGCTGCAATAAATAAATAAAAAATAAAAAACAAAGCAGCATGCAGGAAAAAATACATTGATGAAACAATCAAGTCCATAAGGAGAAAACCACAAAACAAAAAAAAATTAATAGACACTAACAACCTTCTGCTCAATCTCAACGAATGGATGTTGCTAATGATTGAAAAACGCTCCCAATTTCTACATCGAGCCATCAAACTCTATTCTTACTAGCCTCTTAATATTTTTTCGCCACAATCTTCTCTAAAAATCAATCTAACTGTTAATTAGTACAATATAATGTTTCTTGCATTCTATTAATGATTAAAAAAAAAGAGATTCATTGTGTTATTGTGATGGAACTTTGATGGATGATCATTTTTCTGTTTCTTGGGTAGTTCGTAAACGTTGGTAAAAAATGTCGATTAACAAAGCTGTGATAAGAGCATGTAGATTTAGGATAGATCTCGAGTATGTTAGTTGGCATAACTTTATACGTCATAATGTAGAATTGCGTGGGAGGGTAATGTTACGAATGGTACAAATGCGATAAAGTAACCTAGAGAGAGCTGCTCGTTCAAGATCCACACTCATGCATCACCCAAGTATGAGGATATACAGATCCGTCGATCAATCAGCAACCTTAGGAACAATGATGGCATGTGAATTCGACCTCTCCCACTCTCTCGAGCGAATCCTCAAATTTCTCAGATAAATTACGTTTCATATATACATGGGGTCTAACGATTGCCATATAAGCATATTTCGAAGGTCTGTAACAATGGAGAAAGAATGATCGGAGAGTCAAGATTTCGACGAACGATAGATTTATCTCAACGGCGAGTCTCTCGGTCGCGGTTTTATCCATTGTATCCCCTTATTCTCGGATTCATCTAACGAAGCTGGCACAAAACATTATTATTTTTCTTACATGCATATAAAAAATTGATGCTAATGTTAATTTTCAAATTTAGCCTTGAAACGAAGAAAAAATCATTCTATCAATTAAATCATAATGCATTTTCGACCGATCAAACGTCTATTTCGACCAAAGTGACGCAGCAACTTTTTCAGTCATTTTAGAAGCAAATGTATGGTGCAAAGTGTCGATAAATAATGTAAACTTCAAGTCGTACTAACTTCTTCAGTCAGACAAATGCGCTAATTGGAGTTGCAAGGTATTAACACAGCAGAACAGAGTTTTTAACTTTTTTTCACACCATGACAAGAGGTCAGTGGTCCAGAATTTTTATCACAAAAAATACTCGAAGTGTAGTAGTTGTTTGAAATGTCTCAGGTCAGCTGTCAAATAAAATCTCAGGTATTTTCTTCTGACTGTGAACGAAAGTGTAAATCGATTTTTACAAGATGGCAATTATTGATTTCAATACACAATGACATACGAAAATGTAATAGGCTGATTGGAGAATGGATGAAAAAATAAAAATGAAAATAACTCACAGAATTACGATAACGTAGTGCTCCCTTCCGGAAACAACGAAAAATCTACCAAAGTCGAAGCTTGAGGAGCTTTTTTTCCTCTGCGAGACACGAAACATTATTGTGTACACTAGCACGAGATCTGGATGACAATGACAATGTGTTCGAGCAAAAAATCTGAATCCTAAGTGACGATACGCCATAGCGCAGCTCGCCTTTCTCTCTCCTCTCGGCTAATTTCATATTTTTCCTTCCATCTTTTGATGAAGGTTTTCTTCTTTTTTATTCTCTATTTCTCTACTAGTTTCTACCATTTCTCTATATTCCACTGTTCATTTATGCCCTTTCTCTTTCCTTTCCTCTGTTTGTTTTCTCCTCTCTTTCTTCCTCTCGGTCTTTCTCTCTTTCTCTTTCTGTTTCTCTTTGTTAGATATGTGCAGCAAAGTTCGCAGACTCACAGCGATGTGTTCCTCAGCAGTCACCGGTGCAAACCGAGCAGGAGGAGGCAAGGTAAAGGAGACAGTTACGTAGAAGAGTGAGAGGTGTATCACGAGGATTTGCCAAAGACATAAGGCGAGCGAAAAGACAAAGATGCCTAGAATCACAACATACATATATACTTTCAATAAGTATCCACATCCACAGAGGACAGAGGTCTCTAGCAAAGGGAGTTGGCCCCTCTTTCCAAGTGAGTTCTCTCTTACTCTCTATCTCTCTCTCTCTCTTTCTTTCTCTTGTGCACGTACGTACTATTGGACTTTTCTGATCCACCACCACGTCCTCTTCTATCCTTGCTTCTTCTCTTCGAATTCTCAACTCTCTTGGAGGCAATGCAACCGTTGAGGGAGATCACCTCTTATTAGAGAGCCCAGGCTATATAAACAAGGAGTTGCCGTTACAACGGCCAGTTGCTTAAATCTTTTATCGAGCGAACACAGTGTAATCGGTACCACGAAAAAAAAAAAAAAAAAAAAAATAAACAACAACAACCGTGTTAATTTATTGTGTTTCTATTATCGACAATCTCGTCGAAAAAATCTCGAACAATAATAAAAACTGCAATATTATCGACACTTTGAAATATATACGGATTAACGCTGAGGAATATTCAATTGTGCGCGACTTGTTTTTACCAAGTTTGCCTTCTGAAGTTAATCAGAGAAAGAGGACTTGCTTTTTTTCTCCCAATAATCGATGACCGAGAGGACGAGAAACATGTTTCGAATTGAGGTACGTCCACGCTGTCGGTCAACCACAAACGTGCTTCCGCAATAGTAACCGCCGATTTCCGGTCTCTGTATTCACATTTATAGGGCATTTCGTGACAAATCAAACCTTCCTATACAATTATTCCAACAATTCTTTTTATCTTCCAATAAACAAACATCTTGTGATTACATTCTTTTCGATCTTTTGCAAGTGACACTACAGTTCGTGAAATAATACCTGCAGCTATTTTTTTTTCACCCCAGCTCGATCGGAAGCACTGTTTTCAACACCCAATTTCATAATGCTCTTCCCTCAACATTTTATTCACCTTTCCCACGAAAGTTGAGCCTTGTCCAACATTTTGATAAAAGCTTCATATTTTTAACTCATCGGAACTGCGCATAAATTTGAAATAACGCTTGACTAATTTAGCATGGAAAACATGACATGCGAATTGTCGAGCAATATATTTGCCTGTATATGGAAATTCGCCATCAGGAATACGATTCTCGGTACACACGACAAAGTTTCATAGCGGTTCATCCCGTTGAGAGTGTGCGGTGACCAGAGATGAGGGCTGGAGTAGGTTGAATGGAAACAAACGAATGTCAACATTTCAACGAATATATGCTATCATACGTATCCCATGGACCATGTAGATTTATTCGTTAAGAATAATAGAGGCGTACTGTCAATGACTTTTCCAAGTAACTCTATTTATCATTGGCCCTTTTTAATCTGTTATCTCTCAATAAACGTTTCTCTATGTATTTATATAAACGCGACCAATGCTCAAATTTGCATTCGATACACCTGTGGTAAAGAACCTAAATGCTTCTATACACGTGTATTCAAATAAATAAAAAAATAGGGTACATTGAATAGCAAACAAAAGGGTGTAGAGTGGACGATTTACAAAAAATAAAAGATACTTCTTCAATGCCTTTTATTTTTCAATTTTCGATTGCTACGCGTTTGACGTACATGAGAAATTGTTTTATTCGAACTTGGATTGGAATGCAGGTGAAAAGAATATCGTTTTATTATTCCTTCTTATTCTCATTTTCAATTGTTTCGGAGAGTATATTCGACGTTATGGGACCAAGTCATGTGAATATATGCAGATATTCATTTGTCTGTATATGTCGTAGAACGGATACGTGAAAATGCCAAAGAACTTTTTCCGCTCAATGGCGTTGGGTTGAACAATATCTCTTGTTATTTTTCCAATCGTTTTCCTTTCGTGTATTAAATTGATTCTGTCGATGATACCCTCGAGAGTTTTCGAACGTGTTATATTTAAAGTTCACGTTATATCGCATGTGTTTATTATTCGAACCCATGCATCAATGTTTCATCAATGCTATTCATTTAAAATCCCATAGACTTATTTCAATCGAATAAAACTCTTATTCCTTCCTGCTCAATATATTTTATTTAACACTTAAAAGAACCCCAGAAAAAGGGAAACAAAGTAGTTTGTTACTAATTAATTTACACTGTATATTCTAAAAGTTCCGGGACAGTTGCTTTCGCTAGAAATCGAGTTACGTTGTGAATCTTTAAACACTAAAACTACACAGGCCCAACGGTGGAAAAAATAAATAAAAAGTTGCATGAGGAGAGTACACGTAGGAACCTAACGAATGAAATCATTTTAAAAAACAGTATTCGTTTCCTATTTGAAACAATTCCATAAAATTCTGAATACACAGTATGTTCTACCGGCACTGGAACTGCATGAAAAATATTATTTTCGTAGAATAGACCAAGAGCATGCCTCAACAAACAATTTTGAGTAATTCTCAAAATAAACATCAACGAATTCACAAATACACACGAGCTTAAGAATTCTTTTGTTCGTTGGTATATACATGGGCGTATGATTCACGTGATAGTAAAATATTCATATAACAATACCGTGAGAGGAATATTGCAATGGAGAGAGGCAAAAAATGCTACTGAGCGATTAAAAGTTGTGAGCTGCACCTGCATTTTTTTAACCAGTGCTTTATGTCGACTGGAGGGAAGGGCAGTCTCTTCAGTGGGGGTTGGAAAGCGATCCTCCACATACATTCATTGAAATATAAATTTGAAATATACAAACGTATGTTTATATATTTCTTTTGTATGCGTAGAGTGATCGCTAGGCGAGAGCAATAGGTCACATCTCTAACTACCAACTTCACTCAGCGATACAATCCAATGCAACGCAATTCCCCATAAGCATATACTTTGTACAATTCTATGTGCATTTCAAATAAATTTTCATGTGAATGCGTATCTCGCACATATGTGGGTCGTGAAGACGCGTTCTTTTGCTCTGCTTCCACTCGAGCAGAACTCGAAAGAGTTATAATCCCTTCTCCCGAGAAATCCTCGATTCACTTGCCCTCGATTCTGTACAAAGCTAGCGAGACGAAAGATAATAAAAAAAAATAAAAAATAAAAAATAAAACATAGGCAAGGAGAAGAAGCAGACGAGGATGAGAAAGAGTCGATATCAGACACTGCGTTACGTGCTCGTGATACTGAGCTCACACGGACACAAGTTACTTCTTTTCCTTTCTTTTTTTATATATATATATCTATATATATCATGCATATGCATATGTAAAATGTTCTAGAATACTCAATCGATGGCAGCTTGAAAAATTGGAAATTTCATCACATTTACATTCGTAATTGTACGGTAATTAAAGTTCGGTGAATCGTTAGCACGTCCTTTAGAAAAACTACAGAATCTACGAGTTGGGCATACGTAAACTGTACGAAAGTGAAAGATAAAATAACAGAAAAAAGTTTCAAATTGCTGATTTTAACTTCAAGATAAAATCTCGCAAATTTTATGAACAACTTGAAAAAAGAATATGTACATTTCAATCATTCTGCTGGAAACATTTTTGCTTGAGTAAAAAAATTTGTTGACGTTATTTTCGTTCGCGATATTCATTATTTCTGAACAAAGAAAATGTACAGACTGTATGTTTTACTGCTATTTTTTATGTGTTAAAGGAAATCTCGAACACAAACACCATGGAATGTTACATTTTACTGTATCTTTGGATCTTTGAACAAAAAGGAAAAAAAAATTCATAAAAAACGCTGTAATTATATAATTACTTAGTTCTTTCAATTAAATTACATCAGAAAGTGATTTCCAAATCTTTATATACAAATATAGTGCACTCTTTACTAGAAGCACTTAACAAAATCAATCGAATAAAAACTCTCAGATAAACCAATTGTTTTGATTCATTTTTTTCTCGATTTAAACCACACCATGTTGTTAGTAAATTTGATACCGAAAGCAAAAAGAAAAGAAAATATTTGAAAAATTTAAATCGTAATATGGGGGTAGTGAAAACTTTTAAGGATCCTGCTGATCCCTGAGCTTGTAGATGAGAGTCCGAAGGTTCACTCGGATTTCGTATAATATGTCCACACACACGTTGATATAAAAAAACACATTTTATAACTATACATGGAAACAGGATGTAAATTATATTTCCGATGCTTCGGCTACTGTATTTTACTCTCAAAGACATTCAGACAGCAAATCATGTCTGTTTGTCTCTGATAGTCCACCAATGTCTAAACGAGATATATTATTTCGTATCCACGAATTTAATACAAAGGAAGAAAAGAATGGAAAAATGGAAGAAAAAAAAAAACATATTCAAATGTGATACTGTTGAGAGAAATATAATGCTATGGATGAATTTATAAACTCGGAGAATTTTATCTTCTTTGAGTTTTATGGATGTCAACGATGAAGGGCAAGCCAATTAATCACTGTTGTACATGGGGGATGAAAGACTGAGGCATATCTCAATCTCTACAATATAAACTTAATATCTGTATTCGTGTATCTGTTTATATGGAATATTTGTACACACTGTTGTAGAGCCAGAAAAAAAAAGAAATGTGTCTTCTCAACGAACAGCGAGAGAAGCTGTTCACTTGTATAAAATGGCAGAGTACATGAGAATAGTTTACGATCGTCACGTTAATAAATTATTGTCCGTGTATACGACACTCGACAAATACATTCGATTGGATTTTATTTACATACACGGTATGTATATACTTTTCCGTGATATCCTTAAAGTCGACGGTAAATATCTTATGAATTATTGACGGTACTGACAGATGCCTGAGTATCACGATAAACTTCAAGTCGACTCGTGCTACTGGTCCACCTATTGTTATTCGACGTTTGGTCCCTGACTTTTCAAACAATCCTCTCTATTTTTTAACAGATTTTTTCTATTGTTAATCATTTTTAAGTATTAAGGACTTAAATATGCCTGAAGAGGTTAAAAAAAATGTTAAGATTGAAAAAAACTTTGTGATTCGAGCTTTTGATGCCATTTTGCGAAAAATTTATTACGAAAAATTCAACCCCTACAAAGACTCGTTCTGTTCGTGAACTTTAAGAAGAAAAAAAAGTGAACAGTTTGCACAAAATCTACAATGACATTCCATGTCATTCTTCTTTAATGAAATTTTCTACTCCCATTCACAATTATGTGTCTTTTCTGTCTGTAATAAAAAATAAATGAAAAAAAAAACTGGAAATTGACCGTTTTTGATCTTCAAGAGACATGTAAGCTCTTAACAGAAATGGAGAAATCAACGGTTTGTATGATAAATAAAAGTTCTGTTAATTTTTCAAGGGCCAATTGGATAATTGCAGGAAGAGTTTTGCGGGAGGAAAAAAATGCTTATTTCGCAAATATCTCTTCTTTCCATCCCCGTTCTTTATGAAGAATTAAGAAGAAGAGGGGTGGGGATTCAGTAGAGAATACAAAAGTTTTGCCCAGAGACAAGAGAGGACATTGTCGTAAAACTAGTAAATATATGTTCGCAGCGTAGAAGAAACAGTTGAGTTGATGTTGAAAAAAAAAATCTCAAAGACAAAGATAAAAAAAGTAAAGTTAGGAACGAAGGGAAGAGGCTTAAAAGGGGACAGGGAGGGGTGGATTTTAGTTGGCTATCTTTTACTAGGTTGTTAAATATTTATGAAAAATTTTCATAATTTACCAAGTTTTTCCGGCTCAATTCCCTCTCGTGTCGAGAGGTAAAGAGCTCTCGCGAGAGGAACGAAGAAAGAAAGATAGAGTTCAAGAGAGATGCCGAGCTGATACCTATGAGAGATTCACAGAAGGGGCGAAAAAACACGCTAGCGGGAATAAAAATTTTCAACCTTTTTTATTCTCTTAATTCTCTGCCGTAGCACAAAATAAGAAAGGATCGGTGAAACGCTCGTGGGCGCAGAATTATTTTGGTTCATTATTTTTACGTCACGCACACGCCGAGGGAAAAAAAAAATTCTCGAAATACATAATCATAGTTATTTCATGAATCATAGACATTTTACAGTTGTCTTCAAACATCGATTGAAGTCGTGCAGTAAAAAAATTTAACGAAGAAATAATCATTCGTTATTTGATTAGAATAAAAATACAAAGAAATTAAAAAAAAAAAAAACTGCGAGTAAAACATGAAAACGTTAAAAACATTGTTATTCGAGTGCCAGATATTACTCGAATTTTTAATGAAAGCAGCAATTCCCCTTTCAATGCATTTAAGACACCAACCCCTGTATGGCTGTGTTGCTATAAATAGTCAACTAACGCATCGCTGTTTCGTCATTCATACAGGTGTGACGAAAGCAAGATGAGTTTTAAGACCATCTGAGTAGAAAATGACATTTCAGCGAGAAGTCAAGTGGAGATAATTAACTTATACGATCCATAGCAGAAAATTCATGTACATTTGTTCCACAAACCATGTTTGGAAATTTTTTTTAATTACATTGTCTAAAGCCTACTCTTATGTTATCTTCATTGTATTATCCCCAATTCTTTAGTTCTCAAAACTTTATTTATTTTCTGGCATTCTTTAAGAACTTTTATGTTTACAAATTAAATGAATATGTAGCTGGCATTTAATAATGAAATTTTTGTTTCGAAATATTTCGAAATGGTATTTTATTAACGTTTTTATTTGAAACTATAATTGAATGGGCTTTTTTTTCTTTTTTTCTTAATCTTAGTCCATCAGTTTTTCTTTCTGGTGTAATATCATTTTGTAATTACATTACTTTTTCCATTTTTCTTGGCAGTTGGTGTTATTGATGATATGCTGGACAACGATGAACAACGTCTTGGGCGATCTACCACCAGGTACAAGACGAAACACTTACTTGCCTCCTGAGCCCACGAAAGGATATAATTACAACACGCCCAGCATACCTTTCCCAAGGCCAACACCATCATTTCCACCAGGACCACGTCCAACCCCTTCGTTTCCGCCCGTCACGTCAAGGCCTACGAACAGACCAGGTCCAGGTCCAACAACTCGACCGTATCCTGGTCCAGGTCCTAGACCAACTCCGGGTTATCCAACTCCAACGACGAGACCAACACCCGGCGGTGGATATCCGACTCCTGGACCACGACCAACCCCGACATTCCCCGACTATCCTGGACAACCTACTGGCAACAATGGAAATCGTCTTCCACCAGATGTGAGTAAAAAAATTAAAAAATTAATATTTCGTCGTTAAATAGAAACGATTGAATTTTTAATCAACAGGTTCTGCGCTCGTTATTTTTTTTTTTTTTTTTTGTTGTTTTAATCAAGGATCCAGACATTACGAAATGAAATAAATCAAACGTGTATTTTTTTCGATGTAATTCCATTTAAGCCTCTGCAGCCACGGTGGAACTTACACGTCGTCGAACTCATTTTTTTGCAGTCTTTCGATCATTAAATTACTAATAAAATAACAATTAAGTTGTTGTTTTGGCTCCACGTGTTCCTTCAGACACATATGAAAGTGAAAAAATAAATACCCCGTCATTATTTGTTAATGGCAGAAAATGACCTGCACATACAAATTAAAAGTCAAATTTCTTACTTTTTCATTGATAAATTTTTTTGCTCCCAAAGCACTGTGTATATCAGAATGAGAATTTTTTCACAACTACAAAATACTTTGAAGAATTTTATGAACTTTTTCAGAATTTTTCCTACATTGGTTCTTGTTTAAAAAAATTAAGGAAAATATTGAATTTTGTATTTGCAAGTTCGGATTCTTACTCGGCGATCCAAAAGCTCGCGAGAACAAAAGTTCAAGTCAGTTGAACGTAAAGAAAAATGTTTGGTTCAAAGCGACTATCTCAAATAAAAAATTAAGCTACAGAATTTCAAGTTTTCAATTTTTTCATTATTCGAGAATGAATAAATAAACAAATCAATTCCGCAACAGAGATTTCTCCAATTGCGATATTATTAGCAATTTGTTCCACGTCTATTTCGCGAATTCGCGAATTATGCAAGACAACGGGAAATCATGAGCATAGAAACAGTTGGGAGGAGAGGAGGGCTATTTTCTCATAGAGCATAAGAGATGATCGAACGATCGTTCGATTCGCGAGTTACTTTCTCACGTAATACTCGACCGAAGACCTCTCGCGGAATATGTAACTTGGTGTAATCGTTCGTTGCATTTCTTCAATCCACTGCAGTTGATATGCAATTTACAATATGACGTTAAACTTTTTCTTTTACTATGTTAACAACAAAAAATAATAATTGGCGAGTTATTAGACAAATTTGACTTCTTATATACATTGTGCGATACTTTCTATTCGGAAAAGAGTTTAAAAAAGAAAAATGAATCCAAAAAAGTGGGGGGCAAAGTGGAGAACATCAAATAATTGAAAATTAATGAGTACGGAGGTTATAAAATACACTTTTTCTGCCGGTAATACTTTTAAGTATCGATAAATCAATGGAGGGTGTAAAAAAACATTATTTTTCAATGTGCACGATCACTCTTTGGACAGATTCATGTCTAATTTATATTGCTTGAGGCAATAAATTATTCCACGTAGAAAATTAACAATTGTAAAACATAGTTGTGGCGTCTACGGAATCGTAAAGAAGACGGGACACGTCGAGTGTGTAAATCGATGAAAGATTTTATCTTCTCGAATGTACAGTAATTGCCAAGCATAAGTGAAAAACTACGGTCACATAATGTACCAATTGCTCGTAAGGAAATCTTCTACTTTGTGTTTCTGTCCGTTCGGTAGTTAAAAAGAAAGAAAAAATAATAATTTAATACTTTATTACACGATCGTACTTTCATCCTCATCATTTCATGAGATACAACGTTAAAAGTACCGCGTTTGCCAGATGATCAAAGAATTTCAGTAGTACATGAATTAATCGAAACATTGAACTCAGAGAAAAAAAAGAAGGAAAACTACCTGAAACGATCTTAGCAATGCATTGGATGAGAGAAATATATGGAATAAATTAACTGAGGGCGAGGTGGTTGAGCGCAATCTCTTCTCCACGCCTTTGCAGAAATTCTTTTGATCATAAAGATCATATTTTTAAATATACAGTTAGACAAATCTTACGTCACATTTCTTTTTTTCCTAACATTCGTTTTTTTTTCCTAGACTCATTTTTCCGCATCCTTTACCACATTTTTAGAAAACGAAAGTACGTTTCAAATGCAATTTCCAATCATCTTTATTCAAGAATTTTTTCGATGCATGATTAAAAAACGGGGAACTTCAAATAAAAAAAAGAATGAAACGAAATATCTGCAAAAAAAAATGAGAGGAATATAATATATCGTGAATTTTTATTTGCAGCATCCTGATCATGTCCATGAGCCGGGTATGCCTTTTGATTTCAATTACGCAGTAAAGGAGGACGCATTTGGAAACGATTATTCGCATAATGCAATAAGCGACGGGGATGTAACAAGAGGCGAATATCGGGTACAATTACCGGACGGACGTACGCAGATAGTGCGTTACACAGCTGATTGGAAACACGGTTTCAGTGCTCAGGTCTCTTATGAGGGTACACCGCGTCTGGATCTTCAACGACCGCCAGGCCAAGGTGGTAATTTCCGTGGATACTGAGACCGACCAAAAATCGTGCTACGAAATATTATTTCGCACCTCGGTATTATTATGATAATTATTAAATCCTTTATTATAAATATTAATAATATTATTATTATTTTATATAGATTTTATATAATTATTATGATATTAAATTTGATTAAGCGAAAAAAAAAGTTTTAGAACGAGGCAGAAACACACATGAGTATTTTTTCAAAGGATCGTATAGTTCATCGAAAAGTCCTTGTGAGTGGAATATTTTTTTACTGCAAAAACGCGTTAGCTCACTCGCCTGAAGTAATTAAATGCTAATTACTTCGTACGAAACTAAAAGAACTTCCAGTTTTGCTAAAATCAACTCGAACAATGTTACATTCGGTTGAATTCATTTGGGAGAATAAGTTATTCCGTGAAAAATTCTGACATTTATAAATCGACATTCGAGCACGTATTTAATAAGGAAATTTATAAAATACACGAAATAAAAAACGAATAATTATAACAACGCCTTGAAGCTATCAAATGTAAATGAAAAATCAATCTTCACGATTTTTTAAACAATGCGAATTTACCTTAAAGAATCTGTGGCCTTCGAAGAACTTTTCCTTCAACCCATTAATACGAAAAGTTGCTTAAATTTAATAATTGAACAAAAGGCAGAAAGAGATGATTATACGAAAGAATCGATAAGAACGAAATACGCGGAATGAGAGATAACCCGAAATAAATGTATAAGATTCTGGCTACGTAACTGCAGTTATAATACGTGTTACTGGTACAGTGGAAGATGTCGTGAATATTACGTGCTCGAGGACCATGTACACCGTCAACGAGGGAAAACGACACATTGGCTGGTCACCGAACTATACGAATCACGATAAAGACGAGAACTGGCCGATTAAAGTCAAGACTTGAGATTACACCCGGGGGGTCTTAACAAAGTACACGTAGTTACGATGCAGTACATGCTGATGCACAGGGTGTCCTAAAAATTGTCTCAATAATTTCTTTGGATGACTAGATCGATGAGAATTCTGTAAAATGAAAAAAAACGCAAAGTTCTATGCAATTTTTTTGCCTTTCATAGTTCATCCTTAAGTTTTAGATAATTATGCGTGATTAAGTCCAATCAATTGTGATTGGAGACCGAATGGATTCCTGAAAACGTAATGTGCCCCCAAAAATTTGCTGAATAGGCTGAGAGAAAGATTGGAACGTGACGGAGATATCCGTGAATATGTGACCAACCATGCAAAACCATGTCAAAATTGCTGTTCAAAATTCCCTGTCATCCATTGATAAATTTCATTGGAATTCACATTTTTCTTGATATTCACAGCTGGCAAGAAGTTTGGATTTCGAGGTTGGCGAACTTGTATCTCTGATCGACCTTTAAAAATACGAACATTGCTTTCATGTGTCGATGTACCTGTTATTACATTTGGACGAAGAATCGCCGAGTTGCTGAGACACTAGCGCACTTTGCGTGCAGCTTAACCTACACAATTGCACGTATATTTCTAGCTGGTGGATGCCTTTCTTCTTCTCCACCACTTCTTTCGTCTCTGAGAAACAATGGCCTACCTTGAAGTCAACTGTATGTAATGTTACTGTTACCAGCACTTGTATTTACCATTTGGATATTTATAATTATGGATACGTTGGTGTGAGTTCACATTGGCTTTAGTATTTTATCGCTGACGATATATACGTACGGAGTATAAAATGTTTGTGTAATCGGGAAAATCTCAGGCCGTGGCACAGAGACAAACAGAATCTTCCCTAGTTTTTTTTTTGTTTTCGTTCCTTCTTGCATTTTTAACTCTAAAGCACTACGAACTAAAGTCTCGGTCGACAAAGCACGTGAGCTAATCCTAGCGACACACGCACACACAATCCCACACAAAAGAGATGAAAAGGACTCACTTTCACTGCTTCGTGGGAAGAGCAAAGTGAATTCTCTCAGGCTATTACAGGGGTTTTCATTCTTTTGTCTTGTTAATCCTTAAGTAAATAAGAGAACTGTTGCTAATGTGGACCATCAAACAATAAAGTTCGATCAATGACACGTAAATTACAAATTTTCTAGTAAACTCAAATCATTGTGATAATGAATAGAATAAATTATTGCAATTATCAAAAGATAATAAGTGGTTATTCCTTCAGAAAGAGCAATTGAGCTGTTAAAGGACTATATGCACGCCTCGCGAACCTTAACAATTAACTTTTACGGGCTGACGCCCATGGTAACTTCTTTCATAATTTCTCGCATAATAGTAACGTCGCTAATAATTTTCCATGCGTAATATCCCACTACGACATTATTTTACCGGTATTTTTTCAACTTTTATTTATTTATATTATTTATTTAAACAAAATGAAACAGAGCTCAATTACGAGGACGATGATTCTTCATCGAACGATGGGAAACAGCAAAGAAATCACAAAAAGTTACAGAATTGTCAAAATTTCATTGTTTATTGTCTAATAATAAACTTGTGAGATTATTATTGCAGTTGCAAGTTTTTTAAATTTGAATTGCAATTCACGTGCGTCACTTAATAATGAATTTTCAACAAGTGAAAAAGTAGCATGAATAATACAAATAGAACACGTCGATGTAGATTTTAAAAGATTTTAAAAAGTGTGCGAATCTTCTTCTTACCAAAGACTTTGGGACCAAAATTTTGACGGACCAGATGGAAAGAGAAACTTTTGTTATTTTAAAATTATAATTTGACCTGCAATTAAGATTGTTACTTAGATAACGTCACTGTGAACAAATCAAAATTTGAATCACGGAAAAGCAGTTCCTATACTGCAATTTAATGGGTTACCTTACGCTGTGTTGGTTCACAAATTTTTCAACACCAATTTCAACCCTCAAATTGGCATCGGGCTTTCAGCGGGTCCACTGCAAAGCAACTTCAGAGTAATCATTTCACTGGCAGTCCAACAACAAGGGAACTCGTGCTACGAGCATAAAACGAGCCAATCAAAATTTGAATCACGAAAATTCAGTGACTGAACTTCTATTCCATGTGTAACTTTCAAACTTAATTGCTATAACATATAAAATAAACTAAATAATGAAAAAAAAGAAACTAAAAAAGGAAAAAAACTGAGAATTATTTACTGAAAGCTCGAGTCGATTATTGCAACTAGAATCAAAAAGACGCCAGACTTTTAAAGTCACTCTGACACTTATTTAATCCTAAAAATAACCACAAACGAATGGCATCAGAAGGTACATGATCATTGGTACAGAAAATTCAGACAAAAAATTCAGCCTCATGGCACAATCTTTCGAAATAATGATTTCTCTGTTTTGTTATGATTGCTTTTCGGTTTCAAGGTAAACTTTGCAACACCATCAGAGATTTGTTCTTTGGTTGAAAAAATAATGGACAACGAAAGGTTTTCTATAGCTGGATGAAACCATCAAAAATACTATATCAATGTCAATAGTAATAAAATTAATTGCAGCGTTGCATAAAGTTGAACTTCTGTATAATTATGGAAACCCTTCTTCCATATAACCTTGCCACCATCATCGATACGAAGCATGTGAAGAGAAAAAGGTTTTCTCTTTTTTTCAATATCGTTATCATTACATGTCACTTTGAAGACGAAAAAATTGCTCGTTCGTAACGCCCTGTACGAAATAACGATATTTCCAATTAGTGTGACGTTTTTTCCATCCCTCATTAGAATCCTATCTCACATTTTTCTCATTTATCGATTCCTCGTGCGAGTGTCTCCATTTGTAACGATATTGGTGGTAATTTGGACCAGGTAGTAAAGTAGACGTTGTGATTGTCTGTAATAAAAACGAACCTACGCTTGATATTCAATTACAATCTGGAACCATTCATTTTTTTTTTTAAACGAATGTGTTTTTTTTTCTAATTTCACTCGTCGTGAAGTAAGTTCAAAATGCCAAAATGAAAGCGTCTTTCATAATTCTCTCTTCTGACGTGACTTTGTCATCGGAATATAGGCAAAATGAATAATTTTTTTTTTTTTTATAACCAGACCTTTATTAACCTCGTATTAACTAAAATAAACTACTGTTTGAACCAATTACACATAATTCAAAAAAAATTATTGAATTCAAGCAAATATGATGGTCCAAATTAACACCAATTGCTTTATCAACAAATGGAGCCTGTTTTACAATGTGTCGCACCGGATTCCTGCACGTACGCAGAAGCACAAAACGGGAGGTTGAAAAAAAAAGAAGAAAACGGAAATCAGCGGATCAAACGATCATTTTTATTTATTTTTTTTACACTGAGTCGCAGAGAACGCGGGAAAAAAGAATCATGTCAAGCAATCTATTGCAAAAGTATACCACACGCCATGATGTTGTCAAGTCCTGGAAATCCTGGAAATATTAGTTACGGTTTTTTTTCCTTTCTTGTCGTTGATCGAATGTTCCCCGCTGTAATGAATTGGTTAAAAGTTCATATATTTATCGGCACGATTGCGTTGATAAGAAAATAACAAAAAATTATTACGGTTCCTTCTTTTTTTTTTTTGTAGATACAGTATGACAAAATCCGAGAGGATCGATGTCGAGTAATTGTCCCTTCGGTTATCGCCTGAAATGTCAACAATCCACTAAATTTACACCTTTTTATACATATGCACGAACGCTTATATACATTTATTTGATGATATACATGCGTCTGTACATGTTCGTATTAACGTGTAGTCAACACGTTAATTGGTACACATCCGAATGATCTCGTTCTCCTATTGTCTCCCTCCAGCCTTTCGCCAATTAATGACGTAACCCGTTATCCCATCCTACGTGATTTATTTGCAGCACGATTTTCGTATCTATTTGGTTTTATATAAACGTGTGTGAAATCGCATTTCGGATTAATGCATTTTTCATTGGGACCATTTAAATTTGCATTCGACACGCTGCAAAGCACGTAATGTCACGGTAATCCTTTCTGTCCAATCATTTTACTATCTGTACATTTACATATCCATATTCATATTTATATATGGGGCTTTTCGCATCACTTTTACATTTCTTACCCTGACTCATCCTTTCGATTTGCCAATTTTTTAAAAGCTTTTCCAAGGTGGCACCACAAGATTTTTCCAGTCAATGGAAGAGATCCCTTCAAATATTATTCCAGCTTAAAATATCCTCATCCTCTGGATTCTGGTTTCGATAACTCGAAAACTATGAATAATGCACATCAAAAACCAGTAGCAAGTTTTTTGAAAGTTTGCGTCGTATTTTAAGATTAAAAAAGAAAACATCGAATCTGTCAGCTTTAAACCTGCAAGCAATGCTTTTAATGATATGATGACTCGACCGCAGTCTGTACTTGCGATATAAAAAGAATTTTTACAATTTTTTAACAAGTAGAATATTTTTTTATTAAGGATATCCGTAGCAGCTTATTTGACATTTATTTATTTTGAGCGAAAAATAATGTAAAAGCTTTTCTCTTGAGTGGAATTGTTATGAGAAAAAAGGACAGGAACACTTTTTTCAATATTTTTTTGACACAATTTCAATGATCGGAAGGGAAATTTTCTGAAAACTTGGTAGAAAAGGGAAACGTTTTGTTTTTGATTCGTTACGATATCTTTATTTTTGGTCTAATGCCAGCATTCTCTGAATTTATGAGAAAATGTCGCTCACGCCCGACCTGATTTTCGACGTACAATATTACAGAACCTTGTATAGATCGTGGTGAATTTTCCGTAATCAGAATTGCCTATTCCACGTTCTTTTTTTTCTCTTATATTTCTTCTCGCACTCGACAAAAAGCGCGAGGCCCCGAGAAGAAATTCATTTATCGATTTTCAATCGTCCTCGCGAATCTCCATCCTGAATTGATTACTCGAAAATGTATATAGAGATACAAATTTATAGTTTACAGAGGATGAAAGTGATTGACACCGCAATGAAAGAGCAGTATTACATTTTTTTTCCCTCCAGAAGAATAAATAACTTTGGTCGAGGCCGTAGAAAAATTTTCCCCGGTACCTGCTTCGAGTCGACAGTATTGATGAAATTATTTGTCCTTGTGCTATTTTTCGAATCCCTTCGAGTTAGGAGTCGGTTTGAAAGAATTTTGCATCGCAAAGTAGAAGGTAAGTGTATTTTTTTTTCTTTTTGTTTTTTAAGGAGGTTAACAAAAATTAGGGTCAAAAGTTGAAATGAATAACAATTTTATTTTTCGGAAGTGCTAACGAAAGTCAGCAGAATTAGGTTATTTTAGGCAAAAAAGAAGGAAAATAGTAAGCGTGAATATATTTTGTACCGAAGTAACTTTTCTTCAGTGGTTTTGTAATCATTTTTTCATATATTTGGACATTTTCTCTCCGAACGATTTTTCTTCGTTCAAAGCGATTCGACAACATAATCATCGAAAATGTTTTTTCCAAGAAATGAAAAAAAGAATCGTGAAAGCACTTCTTCGATTGAACGAATTTTTATTATTTTTAATCGTATATTTGTTAATGTAACTCAAAAATAATTCTTTATCAAAATAATCCAACGTATTCAGTGTACGATGAATATTTTTATACGGTTTTATAGATATTTCACTATCGATTTGTGAAACATAATCATTGCGTTGGGACGTTTTCGTGGCTGTTGTATTTTATTAGGACGCACTTTGAATCGCTAAACTCTAAATGCCATTCAGACCATGATTACAAGGTTGTTAAACTGACTGTCAATTTCACTGGCGAATCAGGAAATTGAATTTTCCTGTGTACGAGAATGAAGAGAGAAATAAAGAGAGAGAGAGAGAGAGAGAAAAGGAGATCATCGAGAATGTAGAATATGAATGCGAGGGTTGTATTCAGCCACGATTTCGGGTTGGCCCTTTGTTGATTCATTTAGCCGTAGGGCGTGTCTGCTTAAAAGGGTGAAAGGTTTTGATACACATCCACACGTATGTGGAATCGTTCGACAGATCCGGACGTGGCAGAGAATTCTTGGTGAATTGCTGTTGCGTAATTTTCAACCCCTATTTATTTCACACACAGATACATACATAGCTATAAAAAAAATATATATATATATATCTATATATTGTACGGAGGATAATTCCGAATGTTGCCTATCGTAAGAGACGTTGAGTGATGAAGCGATAAACTAATTTTATCCGCACTCATCCAGTGTGTAAAACCAATCATGCTCTGGTTATTCCATGCAACAAAAGACTCCAATTACATTTTATCTCCAATCCAATGAGATAGCAAACCCTTTTCTCTCTATAATTGAACATGTTATTCGACATAAGCTCAATGACATTTACCAGCAATAATAAGCCACGCAACAATTTAACTTGTGGTGAAAAAGCTCTTTCTGCTAGAGATTAAAAAGATGCAACCATTTTGTTGCTATCCTTCAATTTGTAATCAGCGATCAATCCCTACAACTATATAAATATTTTTTTTTCTCAGTATGCGCAGCTATAAACTGTTATATAATAACATTAAATAATTTTGTTCAACGGGCGAAGAAAGGTGGTTCGGAGTAGGCATCCGTTGGTGCTTTTCTCTGTTTTTCATGTCTTAACTGCTTCAGTGCTTATTTTATTGGAAGCGTTCGCGTAGGTCGATGGGTTTGAATTTCTTGAGTCTTCTAGCTACTTATAGGTGCCGGTTGAGTAGATTTGATACCAGTTGGTTGGGATGAGCTTCGAATCTGTCTTCGTATTTTGTGCTGCATCGTTGGATTTCTTGATCTACGACTATATGACGTAGAAAACCTTTGGAAGCACGATTATGTTCTTTTAATTCTACCTTCTGATTGCCTCGTCAATAAATATTTCATTCGTACCATTTTTTGTTTAAATCTTTGCTGATATTGGGTGTAATATTTTTCTAATATTATATCTCTTCCAGCAGATCATTCTATCGACTAGGCTCTAAGCAGCTTAATAAAAGTATTCCAGTTATAATCAAGTGTTTTTAATTGTTAATTCACAGAGAAAACCTAGAGGTTACCTTTATCTCTGCCAGTTCTTGATGTCTCAGAGAACACCTTAGGAGGATTAAGAGGGTTAATCCAGCTTTTAGAGGGAATGAGAGTATCTGGTAAGATGGGTAGACCATCCTGGGTCAAATTCAAGATCTCTGGGAGCATACGAAGGAATAGACAAGAGAAAAACGAGCAGGAAATGTTTGCTCAACGATGTAGAGGTTTATACGGCAAACTCGTCACGTAAAAGTAATGACGTGAACCAACAGCAATGGATGAGAGAATCCTTAGGGATTTTCCACTGTATATGTTTTCCGTATACTCACTGATTACTTCTCAAGTATATTCGAAACTTTCGTACCCGTGTCTACATTATTTTCCAATTTTCTTTCAGATCATTCTCAGAAAGTCGAATTGACACTTCAAAAAAATCTTTTATAGACACGTTATGGTTTAGATAGAAAAAAAAATATTGTAATTCTAGAGTTCGTAACGGAGAGACCATTTGGTCCAGTGGACAAGGAGTCAGGTTTTCGGTCCAGGATCCCTGATTGGAATCTCGGCCTAACAGATGTACAAATTAATGAACATTTTGTAGCAACAATTTAACTTGCGAGATCTCTGTTCTGTAAGCCACGAAACGGTGATTTTGCTTTATTTTCCCATGTTTGCTTTTCTAGCGATATGCATTTGTGTAAATTCTTAGTTTTCCAGTAACTCTTCGAATTCTCACCTAAATGGAGGTACTCCAAGAACTTTTTCGTCCATCGTGTATTTTTCTTTCTTTTTAGACATTTCTCCACAGGGCAGGAACGTCGACGACAGTTATAAATGCGTGTTTCAAGTATTTTATCACTATCCCCCACGAGTAGCGGAAAGCTCGGCAGGACAAGCCACGCAAAACTCGGCAAAGTATGAAATAAAAAAAAAATAAAAAAAAAAAAACAACAACAGGTTGAAGAAAAATTGTCCTCTGTGTGTGGATACTTTTGCGATGTTTTTTGACAGACCTGGCGCACCTTAGGGCTTTTTTCGACCGCGTATAGCGTGTGAAAGAAAAACAATAAATGGAAAAAAAAAAAAAGAAAATGTTTCCAAAAACGTACAAATGGCGAGAAAATAAATGGAACGAAAAACAGAAAAGCGAGAGACTGTGCAAAAAGAGCAAGCAGGAAAAGAAAAGACGAGAGAAAAGAAGGAAACCTTCGAGTAGTTTGGTCGTGAAAAAGTTTAGAGCAATTCCTCATACTCGTGTGCTTTCATAAACTTTTGTAGTTCTCTTTTTTTCCAACTGGCTTTTTCAACTTCCCTTCCTTTTTATCGTCTTCTCTGCATTCGTCTCTACTTTTCTATATATATATATTTTTTTCCATACAATATCTATGTGTTTACATTATTTGTGAGATTTCTCGCCGGAATATACGTCAGATATCAAACAGGGTGGCCAATAAATTATTGATTTATTATTTTGAATTCAATTACATTGGAATATTCGCTATTTTTAAATTTCTGTGTATATTTATTCCCAATTATTTCCACAAGTCTGGTATGTTGATTGTCACAAGTGACATTAGAGATAAAAATAATATTAAACAAAAAGTATCTGTACAGTTGGAACCGGAAGTTGATATCATAGGAATAAAACTGTATCGATATTTGTTAGAGCATTTTTTTATGTCGGAAAACAAAATCGAATTTCCAATGACACGGAATCTCGAGCAGGAAATATTTCCTCTGGAAATAAAAATATTGATTAAAAACTATTTTCAGTGTTTGATAATTCAGTGAGAAAAACGGACAAATAGTTGAATCTGTAAGAGAGCATAAACGATGGATCGTTTTTCAATCGATGTGATAAAAAATAAAATAAAAAAGAAACGATTCATTCGTTCTGAAGCGATAAATAATTGATTGAAAATAATTGAAGTGGCATTAAATTCCTGCGGAAATGTCTTATTCATGAGAATATATGGAAAAATCGTGAGGTTGGCATCAACGTATGCAGAAATGGTGAGTCGATGGAAACTCGGAAGTGGCAAAAAGAAGAGGAGAAGAGATGCGTTTGTTAAAGGGAAGGAACGTGACCGCAAAGAGTAACTTTTATCTGACACGTTTTCCTCTCCTGCTCGATACGTCAGAGTTCTTTCCTCCTCGCGTATCCCCTCGTGGTATAAATTTTTTTTATCTTTTACTACAGACGCGCTCTTTGAAACAACGATACCACGAAAAAAAAAATGACCGGTACCATGTGAGCTTGCAATATTTTACAACCTTACAACTCTTTACAAACTATGGCGAAGCGAAACTGTTGTTGTCAGTTATCGAGAATACACAGTCTTACGAAACCGCGAATAAAGTTCTACCATTACTGTGCAACGTTTACAATATTTTCCAAACATGTTAACACTCCATATCGAACACGTTTCGAATTTGAACATAATGAACATGATGATGACTTTTAATTTAATTCAGATATCGATTTACCATAAATTCACCAACGTATATACGAAGTAAATATTTAAGTTGTGTTGAAAAATGTTTTCGTGAAATGTGCAAAGCTCATGGGACTGAATTTTAGTTTATGGTGTTGTCTTCACTTCACGAGACTCGAATTTTTGAAGATTTTTTAACAAAACAGAAAAGAATTTGATTTTTGTTAGCATTTTGGTCACTTTTATTGGAAAGTCTTGTATATTTAAAAACGTATGGGGTGCACTTTCATTTCCAATTCCAAGCGCATCGAACAATCGATCAGAGAGGGAGAAGAGATGGTGAAGGCGAGAGACCACAGTAGTGATGGCACGCTCCTGTGTAGAGGTCGCCACTGCAAGTAGAATTCAGTCGCCCACCGCATGCAGAATAGCGCCATCGTCGTTTTTCTCATTCTTCTTTATCCTGTCTCTTTCTTTCTCACCGTTCTCTGAATATATTCTCTCATCGTTGGTGACGCTCAATCTCGCTGGTGCAATATGTACTTTTCCTCCGAGTGGACAAATGTACGAGGCAACGAGAGCTTTCGAGGGAGCATGTGACGTATATATGACATCCAAGAGTAAAATTGAACGAGAGCAACGACAGAGGGGAAAAAGCTCAAGTTCAAACACTATATTATTCCATATTGTTTTTCGATAAATCTCTTAAATAAGCTGCACATCAAAATTTCATCATCAATACAAAAATCAAACTTTTTAACGAATCCATATAAATAATTCAATCAAAGTAATAATAATTCAAGACAACAATCCCAAGCACTTAAAATTCCCCATAGAAAAGTACAGCAATCCCACGTGGGAAAAAGCCTATTCCCACTACGGAGTAAATAACTAAAACCCTTGAATTTTTAAAAGCTCAGAAAAACCCATGAAATTCGCCCAAGTATTATTCTTCGCTTATAAATTTTTTTAGTTTACAATATTATAAATCGAATATAAAAATTTAAACGATATATGACATAAGCGGGGATAAAATGACAATATGCAGTGTGTACTCGTCTAAAAGCGATGTGTATCGTGTTCAGCAGGATAATGCTGCCATACTGGTAAAATCACGAGTATTTATAGTACCCATCCCAAAGAGTAAAATATAGTCCAACACCTATACACACAAACACACACATACAATTTCACACATATATAAATATATTATGAGAGTGCAAAGTAATGCGGATGAGAGTGGTGTCGCAAGCTAGACGAACAGAGACTTCACGAGACAGCGCCGGATCCTTTCTGTACATGTACTTTTTATACATATATACAAATAACACATATAATATTATATACATCCATAAATATACTCGAAAGAGATCGATGTACGAGTGTTGAATTAGATCACATGAAGAGCGTCACGATTGCATAAGCATATATCGCATCAACAAGAGAAAGAAGAAATAATAATAATAATAATAAATATAATAATAATGACAATAGAAAAGATAACAATAATAATAATAATTATTATTATTATTATCACCACACGAGGAAGGATTAAACAAAAAAATAAAAATGACAACTTTTGCTACGGCATTAAACGTTCTCGTTTGTTTTTTTTCTTTATTTTCAACGTATGTACATATATGTGGGATTTAAAAAAGAGTATATATAGATATATTGAAGGTGAAGAAAGCATTGATCGTCCGTCGAATATTGTAGTAAAAATAATGATGCTTAATGATTAATGGTCATTATGTCGTCACCCATAGACGTGAAAAAAAAATAAAAGAAAAAGAATGACGCAACGATACCCAATGTCGGTATCGTAAAAGCAATCAATGACAAAGAGTAACACGTGTTAGAGAAACGAGTCGAAAACTATTGTAAGATCTACTCTATTTTTTTTTTTTGTATGTGGCACCGGAAGCCTTCAAAAAACAAACAGATGAGAAAGGTCTGCAGAGAACTCGAAACACATTGACGCGTTTGTTATATTTTACGCGCTTATCCTTGTAAGATATTGCCGATTGTTCGTCTGTGAATCGGGCGAAAGAGATCGAGAAAACACATTTACTAACGCGTACCTCACCTCGAAAGTATCCCTTGAATCAGACGTTCTGGCACGGATTATCTAATCATCAATCATAAGGATTTTCGTCCTTTGGGATTGAGAAATATTACGTAATGACGTTCGCATCTACGGAACTGATGATGAAAAAACGGGTTCGAATTGTTGAGTATTCGAATATATATTTAACGCTCTTTTCCATCAAGTTTTGACTGAAAATATTCATAATTTATTTAAAAATCTTGAAAATTTAGTGTTCGAATTTTTTATGAACAAGTCACAGCCTTATTTGCATTGTGTCAGTAATTCGATCATTGATTTAATTGACGAGACGCAGTGGGCCATGTATGTCAATGAACACTGATCGGGTTACTGTTGTAAGACGCGATGATCCCTTAATTTGCTTAAAAGAAGCTTTACACCTACAGATTTGTTCTTTTTGTTCGAGTCAAAGAATATTCTAGTACAAAAAAAAAAGTCAATTCGTTTATTTATTGAAAATGTTTATTTTTTAAATAAAAATACGTGAACCAATGGTCAATAAATAAATGTCTATGAAAATCAATGAATATTTCAATATATATATTTATATATTTTTTTCTATTACTCATGGGATATGTCATTGCGATGCATCCTATGGGAAAAAGATCGTTACGGTTATGTCAATGTTTACGATCGATATTATCAAATTGTAATGGACCATAAATATACAAATATACATAGAAATAACATTTACTCTCTTTATGCATCGGTGTTATATTCTATTGAATGTTTTTTTTTTCTCCTTTCTTCGTCTTGTCTCGTTTGTGTATCCATAGAAAGTGTAGTTTCAATAAAGTGTTCGTGACGCAATTCTTGCAAAGAGCCTACGTGTATCCCATATCCTATATCTCGTCAAAGTACCGAGGGAAGGGGAGATAAAAAGCGTCCCACGTTGGCATCGAGAGCACCGCATGAGATGCTTCGCTATGCAACAGCGAAGCGCCACGTGATTGCACAAAGTATCCGCTTTTGAGCGCAACATACCTAAGACCACGTGTTGTTGGTTTTTTTTTAAAAACACTCATATTAATTACTGTGACGTACACTTATATATTTTATTAGAAATATATTGTACACGCTAGTTTCGAAAATCTTTTCTTATAAGAATGAGACTTCCACCATGAAAGTGTTGGTGTGAAATTGTTGTTGCTCGATTTATCATATCGATTGAAATAATTTGACAAAACTTTGTTGGATCCTTATGTACCCTTTTTATTTTTTGACAGCGCACCTTGAAGAAAAATGTTGTCTGTACAAAAAGCTCTTCTCGATGAGATATTTCTCGTTGCGGCAAATACGGCTCCGCAATTTTGCTCGTAGAGGAGATAGAAAAAAAATAGACAGAAAATATGTAAATTTAGTGAAAAAATGACTTGATGCAGATGGAAATCGAGCTTGTCCCGTCTCCCCTCCACTTTACTTGTTCAATTTTTGAAGCCGCGAGATAGACAAGCGTTGGTTTGAGAGTTTGCAATATATGGCTCATCGCGGGGGGTACCTCACCGGGGCTCTCTTCAACGTCCGACTAATTTGCATCCTAAACACACGAATATCGCGTTCTTGTGCGATAGGCAACCTTATTTTCTTTCGTTATTACGTGTATCTATACATGTTGAACTTCTCAAATAAAATTTTATGCAAGTCTTACGAAGCTACAAGACAACGATGCTAAATCGTGTTATATTATTCTTATCCATGCGATTTTTTGAGTATAATTACAATGGGGATCGCACAAAGATATGTTGAAAAATAAAAAGAATTTTGACAAGCAATAGCTGATTGATAGTGAATTTACAATATTCTGTAAGCACCGATTAACTTAAGATTTATGAAAATTTAAACTTTTGCCATTTAACAAGTACACCTTGATATTTTATTACCTCGATAAACAGCCATGATCCTTATGTATAGGAAATCGAAAAATAATGGTGGTATTGCATCGTATGACATAAAAAATAACCATCGCAACGAGTAAGGGAGGGAGAAAAAAAATATAAACCATGCAACTCGAGAGATAGGTTGAAGTTCTCGATCAGCTGTCAATTTCAATCGGGATCACATTTCCAAACGTCCTCAGGGATGAAAAGTGGCTCCCGTACACGCATCGGTCCTATAAGCTTCGTGAACGAGTTGAATGCACACGTACACCAATTTATAAATAAAGTCGACAAACAAAAGGCCCTAACTTAGTCAACTTAGCAAGCGGAAGTCTTTATCGATTATGCCTTTTTATGTTGCAGCAAATTATATAAACATTTACATACAAAAATCTCCGTTTACTCGCTCAAGTATCTACAATCGAACACAAGTGAGTCAATGTAGACAGGGACCCGGTATACGTATATTGCGAAAGTGATTCGCAACACCGCATCTCTCGCCGTGATATACTTGGAACACGAAAGGTAAGCAGAGAGAAAGAGAGAGAGAGGGAGAGAGAGAGAGAAATCGCTCGATTCCACGGTAGTGATTCCGTGCACTCGATCACTGGCTAAGAGTACACGGTAGTCACTCTTATAATGCTACTAGTCAACGTGATATGTATAATATTAACAATCAATGGATTTGCATTTAAAAAAAGTATGACGAGCAATGCCTGGCCAAGTTTGGCTTGAAAATGAAATCTCCTTAACAAATTACCTCGAAATGTTAATCGTTTGTTTTTATTTTTAGCAAAAAAAAAACAAAAAAGTAATTTTTTAGATGATGCAGATCTGCGGACGAAAATAGTATCTTGAAAAAAAATTAATTGATGGAAAACGAAACCTCCAGGCGACGATTTAAACAAATTGCACGTTTGATAATTGGGTTTCGTGAAAACTTGAAAAATTGCATAATTATTAGTGATTTGTTTGGTTTGGATGTTTTTTGTGTCAACCGTGAGCATCCTAGTTTCCGAACAAGTTTTACGTTACATGTAGAATAGAAATTGGCGCAATAGTTGAGGACAAGAATATGTATGACGAGATGTGCGAATAGAGAATTCGAGAAGACTGTATGATAGACTAGGATGAAGGATTTCATGAAGGAAAGGGAATACATACGGTTGATGTCGGATGGTAAATCGGAGCAGTTGGGCTTGCACACACATGAGCAAGCACACATCGGTAAACCTAACTCTGATATACGAAAATACACGACTGAATTGCCGAGAGACTCTCGTTATCTCGAGGATGCTACTAGGATCCTCTTCTCGCGAGTCTTACCACTCGCGTTGGGATACATATGTTTGTGTATATATATGTGCTTATGATGATGCCTAGAAGAGAAGTAACGTCCCTCCTTGCCCTCCCTTCCCCAGATTCCCTTGGTCGTTCGCATCGTCGTCGTCATCACCGATACGAGGATTCTCCACTGTGACACACGCTTACGAGCGTTATTCACGGATAAATCTTTCCCCCCTTTTGGACTAAATCCATGATTTAGAATCTTCACTCTGATGTTACTCCCGTGTGTCTGTCTGCCTGGCTCGTAGTAACATCGGGATACATGCTTCTCGTGTGTAGGTGTACACGTGTGTTTGTTTGTTGTATAGCCAGTTTCGAATATATATAAAGCGGATTAGAGGTATCCAGGTTTGTCATTCGCGGCAAACCACTCTCGCAGCGAACTGCAGGGTGGAGCAAGAGAACGATAACCATAGAGAAAGAGAGGGAGAGATTAAACGTAACGAATTTGAGTTTAAAGCTCCGAGACTGAAGTGATACGGGAAGCGTTGATAAACTTTATCGAACAAAACTATATGTGGATGTATATATAAAGACGTCCCGATAAACCTACACTCAAGTTAAAATGTTCAAAGTGAGTTTATTTTTTTCAAAAATCTTCTTAACGTAATCTGCTTTTATTTCTCATGTAGAAAGTTCAAAAAATTTCAAACGCATGTTCATTAGTTGTTGCTGGGAGCTACGGTCATCGTAGTGGTGTTGGCGAGACCGGAACCACCGGTCAACTCTTATCTACCACCTGGACGAGGTGGAGGTAACGGTGGTGGGAATGGCGGACCATCCAGTCAATACGGCCCTCCCGGATTCGGAGGCAGCACTCCCTTAGGCTCTGGAGGTCGTGGAAATAACGGTGGTAATGGTGGTGGAAATGGTTCTGGTGCTAGGGGCGGTGGTTTCGGCGGTAACGGTGGAGGAAATGGGGGTGGCAGACCCTCCAACAGTTACGGACCACCGAACCAAGGTAGTTTCGGTGGAAACGGTGGTGGTGGTGGAGGAGGACAAGGTTTTGGAAACAACGGAGGAGCTGGTGGACGTCCATCCGACTCATATGGACCTCCGGGTAGTGGTTCCGGAAATGGAGGCTTTGGCGGCGGTTCGCAACAGCCTTCTGACTCATATGGACCTCCAGCTGGTGGTGGAAATGGTTTTGGATCTGGCGGACAAGGAGGGCGGAATGGTAATGGAGGCGGACGACCGTCCAGTAGCTATGGAGCACCTGGACAAGGTAACGGTGGCCAAGGAGGACAGGGTTTTGGGGCTAACGGAGGCGGAAGACCTTCTAGTAGTTACGGACCACCTGGAAATGGTAACGGTGGCCAAGGAGGACAGGGTTCCAATGGTAACGGAGGTGGAAGGCCTTCTAGCAGTTATGGAGCACCTGGAAATGGTAACGGTGGTCAAGGAAGACAAGGAGGACAAGGCGGACCAAGTTTCAATGGTAATGGAGCTGGAAGACCGTCCAGTACTTATGGTGCACCAGGAGCTGGTAATGGTAACGGGGCTGGTAGACCTTCGAGTAGTTATGGTGCACCGGGAGCTGGCAATGGTAACGGGGGTGGCAGGCCTTCCAGTAGTTACGGTGCTCCTGGAGCTGGTAATGGTAACGGGGCTGGACAGCCGTCGAACAGTTATGGAGCACCTGGAGCTGGTAATGGCAATGGCGGAGGAAACAGACCAGGTGGAAATAACTCGCCTAGACCAAACGGAAATGGAAGTCCACCGAACAGTTACGGACCTCCGGCGGCTGGAACGCCTGGAAATAATGGATTTGGTGGAGGTGCTGGTTATCCTTCGGGAGGACCCGCTGGCAATACTGGAGGAAATGGGTTCGGTAATGGTGGAAATGGAGGGGCAGAAGGTTACGGAAGTGGCAGACCTGGAGGAGAGGAGGAAGAGAGCACCGTAAGTTTCTTTATCGTGAATAAATGAATAAGCATTGAGCATCAGGTAATTACATGCATGAATGTCTCAACAAAAATTCATTATTGAACCAGGAGCCAGCCAAGTATGAGTTCAATTATGAAGTCAAGGATGCTGCGACAGGAACAGAGTTTGGTCAAACCGAGAGTCGTGATGGCGATCGTGCACAAGGGATGTTTAACGTTTTATTACCAGATGGAAGAAAACAAATAGTCGAATACGAAGCAGATCAGGATGGTTTCAAGCCGCAGATAAGATACGAGGGTGAGGCTAATAACGCTGGTGGTGCCGGTGGAGATGGATACAGCTCTGGTGGACCCGGTGATGATGGATACAGTTCGGGTGGACCAAGTGGCGACTCATCTGGCTATCCGTCCGGCGGACCTTCAGGTGCAGGCAATTCGGGAAACAACGGTGGCAGCAATGGAGGAGGATTCGGTGATTCTAACAACGGCGGATACTCATCGGGCGGACCGAGTGGAGGCTTCGGCGGCGGAAACGGAGGCTACTCATCGGGCCAGGGAGGTGGAGGAAACAACGGCGGTGGTTTTGGTGGATCGAGCAATGGTAATGGTGGCTATCCCACGGGTGGCCCATCCAGCGGAGGTGCTGAAAGCTTCAGAGGTGGAAGCAGCTCCTCGGGAAATGGTGAGTAATAAAACAAAACTCTGAAGGTTAAAATATTCAATCTTAACTGCGGTGGAATTCCATGTTACGATGACGCGCACATGAATTTTCCGAATCGTTCACGAGTGTAGGAACGCCAATCTATTCGTAAACTCGGAACACATAGTATACAAACATTCGTTCGGGTGTAGTTCTATCGGGTCTCAGAACTTTGAGGTGATTCCGTGCTACGTTCTTGGACCGCGATAAAGAGGGATAGAGAAAGAGAGTGAGTGAGTTATAGAGGTCTTACGTAACGAATGTATATCGAGGTAAATTAAATCACCACACGGAGATTTTGCCACTCTACCTTTATGGAAGTAAATACATATGAGTGTGAATGTGTAAGAGTTGAAACCAAGGGAGTGTGAATAGTGCAGAGAACGGAGCCACAAAACAATAAATAACGACGACGTTACAGGAGGCGGCGGCTACCCATCAGGACAACCTGGCGGCGGTTTTGGCGATGCTGGTAACAACGGTGGAGGTGGCCAAAGCGGTGGTAACGACGGATATTCGTCTGGCGGACCAAGCAACGGGGGTTTCTCCGGCTCTGGCGGTGGTGGTTATCCATCTGGTAGCGGAGGTGATGCGGAAGCCAATGGTGGATATCAATACTGATGAAAATTCATAATAACGTTAGTGTAAAAAAATGATGGAAAAAGAAGAACAACAGATAGAGAAATTGTGTAACTTCTTCTCTTATCTCATTTTGCAAAACTCTTAGTTCAATCACAATCTTCCATGTGGGTCTCATTTCTGAATATCGTTATCTTCCGTCTTAACGGTTAAATGAAGTTTTACATGATGTTACACTCGACACCGTTCAACATTGTTATTACTCATGGAACTCAAATAAACTAACATATTTATATTAATTTTTTTTATTTTTACATCATACGTATATACGTCACATTTTATACTTATATACATTGTTTCGTGTATATAAATATATCGATATATATATATATTTAGGTTCACAAATATTATCGACGAAAATGCTTTATACGCCGGATATTTGAGAATTTAAGCGTGCGAACATTAAACTCAACGAGAAATTGGAGAAAATATATATTTTGTGTATCATTCAAACCTCCCCTATACTTTTCCTCCATAACCGTTTTTATTTTTCCCTCGAACCCATTCTTCTGTCTCGTGGTCTTTACAAAATATACCTTGTCGCGGGCCGTCACAGAGGAGGGGTCGAGAAGTTGTGAAATACGGCAAGATTGTCGGCGATGAGTATTGCCCGAGGAATCAGGAACTTGGTGAGGAGAACGAGAGTATTATATAGATGTTTGAGGGAAGAAGAAGAAGAAGAAGAAGAAGCGAGAGAAAAAAAACTCCTCTCGATGCAGGACATTGCTCTTCTGAACAGAAGATGACGCGGTTCTGGGCCCAAGTTTCTCAGTCATCTCGAAAATATTGCGGTTGGATTATGAGACATAATAACGGTCGTACATTTCGCGTTATATCAACATGACGCTACAACCAAATGACTATGTTTCAATGTTCATTACAATTGCGAGCCTCCTTCTTTGCTCTGCCTTTCCCCGAGTAGGGAGAAGACGAGCACGAAGGAACACAAAAATGCGAATTCTCGAGGTATAAAGGCAACGTGCAAGTTACATTTCTTGCTTCTGTTTCATAGTTTCTTTATCGAGGAATACATTTTTCCTCTCTCCAAAATTATTCATTATTGTTTTATTGATCACGGGAACAAGAAACTTCTCATGCTTCTCAAGGTGGGTATCGTTGATCCTGCAAAAACAAAAATAAAAGCACGCTGTATCTGTGCAATTGGCAAGCATCGAAATAATATTTCCGACATTCGAAGTGACTTCAACATTTATATAATCAAACAACACTATCGGATAATTTGCCGAATACATCGTTAGTCGCGAGTTTTTTTTTTCTGTGCATTTTAAAATCTAATACTTCCATACATTTGTATACATATTTATAATCAAGTGATTATGTGCAACGATGTGCCCTAGCACGTAAAAAAAATTCATCCGCTTCACGAAAACTTTGTACGTTATTCAAAGCGGAAAAGCGAACGGGGGCCGAAGCCTCGGAGTCTACAATAGCAAGCGCCCTCGGGAGCTGCTCAAACAATAATTTGCAACTACTTGGCTTAAGGAACGGGTCATCTGCATACCCAAGTATCCAAGCCCTCGGTCCCTCCCAACCCTTTTTCTTTCCCATTCTATCTCTATTCTCTCTCTCTCTCTCTCTTTCTCTTCTGTTTTCTCTTTATTTCTCTTTCTACTACCTTTATTCCCATTTCACAGTCGATAGCATATATTTCCTAGAAACTCTTCGAACCCCAACCGCCTTAACCTTACCGAGGTATTGCTGCCACTTGGCGTTAATCAATGCTCGATGCCCGGAAGGCTATTTAAATGTCTATCCAGTATTCCCTTGGTTTTCACGTGCTTAGAAATTCTGTAGCAAACTTAAAGTGCCAACATTTACATTAATAGCTACGTATATAAATATAAGCGAAACTTCAAAAAGACAGAACCTCATGGATCTCAACTTTTCATTCAACTCCTAATACACTGTGACACATTCATGGATAAAGTTCATACTCCTTATAAAGTCTAACACTTTTCCTCACAATTAAGCATCGTTTGATTATTATTATGTTTTACATGTACATTTATCGTTAAACCAATAGTTTCTATTTGTTATCCAATTCGTACTTTACCAACAATTGACACGCCGATAATCATGCATATGCATTTGTCATATTTACACAATGCTTTATCTATACGAAATTCTTGCTGATTATCAATACGAACTCGCGTTGAATAATGGAATGGTGTCAATTGTCAGAATGCACCAGTCAAAGATATTTTCATTTATATTTTTCCATTATGATATTTTCATATTGTTGGAGCTTTTTTAATAAAAGATTTCAAGTCCCTCTGCCTCGAAACCCTTTGAAGCTTGAAAAATTCAACTCTCATATTTATTTATGACTATTTTATACACAGAAGATGAATTGTACTTATATCAGAGCCCAACAGATGCAAAGCTGTTCAATTTTCGTCATCATATAGCATTATGTGATGACGAAAACACCAAGAAAAATCCAGTTCACTTCTTTAAGGTAGTTCTGTAGATTTTGTTCAAACTGATCATTAAACTTTTTTATCGATTCATCACAAAATCGTGTTTTTAATTGTAAGCAGTTAGGACTTTGCTCAAACTCTTCATTATGGACGTCCACCATGCAGAATGAAAAAAGTCCATCATGCACATTACACTTTTTTTTTTACCGATGAATGCTTGTATTTTATGATGATTTTCTATATGTTTTCATTGGATAGATTGTGGCCGTGCTGGCGATGATGGTAGGGACGATTCGAAGTGAGCCACAAGGCCCAGCATATTTACCACCCAGCGGTGGTAGAGCACCAGGCGGTGGTGGTGGTGGTGGTGGAGGACATCCGGACGACTGGGCAGGCGTAAGAAAAAGCTCAAAAAAAAAAAATCAGCACTAAAAATGAGAGAAAAAGTGACGTTAAAATATGGCTTTTTACTCGAAACTAGCACATGACTGCCTCGTAATTTTGCGCCAGATTTGACCCGAACCCTTCCGCGAGGAAGTGGTTTTCACTTTTTTCGTGGCTCCTCGTACAGAAAGGTCGAGCTGTTAATCTGGAAAGATTACGACAAAGCATTGTAACGTTTTTTACCTCGACCAAAAAAAAGTGATTTATACGCTTGACTTTTCCACGTATTTAGCAGCTCATCCTTTGACCGTACAAACTGTTTTTTTTTTTTTTTTTTTTTTTTGGAAATAATAATCGTAATGGTCGTTATAAAAATAGAAATAAAATTGAATTATTTTTTTATTTAGGATCCAGCGAATTATGAATTTTCATATGAGGTCCAAGACGCTGCAGTTGGATTGGATTTTGGGCATCGTGAAATGCGCAAGGACGAAGAAGCCAAAGGCACTTATCACGTTTTATTGCCTGACGGCAGAACTCAAATAGTCGATTATGTTGCTGACGCGGGTGGTTATCGTCCCATGATACGATACGAAGGTACTGCAACTTATCCAGCCCCAGGACCTTCTTCGGGTGGCGGAGGAGACGACGGCTACAAATATAAATAATTTAACATTTTATCAATGTTTTATCTCTCGAACGATTCATGAGACTATTAAATTTCAATGCTCTTAATTATATTTTCATTGTTTTCATTATTATTAGTTGCATCATTTTAATAGACGCGTTAATAAAATTTCTTCCATATCCTAAATATTCTCACACAATGCATATTCTTTGCTGTTAAGGAATATTTTTATCCTCAATATTTGTGATTTTTCTATGTTTAGTTAATTAAACGTAAATCACATTATGTAAGCTCACGATCTATGTTTATTCACTGTTTTTGCATCACAAATATTTTTTCACTTCCCTCATCCTCGAGAGTTAAAATATTATTAATTTAATTCAAACAAAACAGAACACATCGTTACATTGTGTCCTCAGTATTTTTCCATCGGTTTTAATATTTCAAAAACAAAAATTTTAGCCCCGTCGAAAGAGAGTCTGAAAATCAGATTTTGCGATCACCCATAAATCGAAAAATTGTTATTGTTTTTGGATCGAAATACAAAAAGAAAAAGAAATCGTGAAAAAAAAGCTTTATTTTTTACTATAATGATCAACTAATACGAATTCATTGGCAATATAAAAAATGAGTTATTCCATTTTTGGAATAACTTTTAA
The DNA here is from genome assembly GCA_948107755.1 of Campoletis raptor. Classification (NCBI taxonomy): domain Eukaryota; kingdom Metazoa; phylum Arthropoda; class Insecta; order Hymenoptera; family Ichneumonidae; genus Campoletis; species Campoletis raptor. The sequence continues at coordinate 4,525,638 of OX403626.1, forward strand.
AAACTAAAAACTAAAAACTACAACCATAAATGATTAAATTTTTGATGAAACTTATCAATTTAATGGACAGCAATATTTTTTCAAAAAAACAAAAAAGTGCATCCTTTTTGGTACCTTCAGGTGTAACTCAACACTAGAATAATAAATTTAAGAAAAAAAAATGTTAATGAAAAATTGAAAATTTCAATATACGAATAGAACAAAAAGATCGGCAACTCGAATTTACTGGCAGCCAGTAAATCGTGTTGGATTGTCGTACTCTAAAGAAATCCTTGGAGATTTCGATGTAATTGCTCGTTTTACCACAAGAGTTCGACACTGTCTTCGTTCAAACGAAAGTTTCTCAACGGATATGTCAGTGTAAGAATTAGTTTAAAAAAAAAATGAATTTAATTAAATTTCGAAGCTTGCAGTTGAGTACGAAGCTCAAAATATATTGAAAGCTTTATGCTCTCATGAAAGACAATTTTCATTAATATTATTATTATTATTAAATGAATAATTTTCGACTTATGTTTTCGAATGCATTTTGCCAATCTGACTAAAACAAATTGGTTGGAATGGTACATTGATGCAGATAATATCGCATTAAATTTTCGAGGTAAAGAATTGAATAGCTGAGTGGAACAAAAGCTCGCATTAAATAATATCTGAAAAAAGGGTCACAGTTGAAATATCGTCACGAGAAAAGTCGATTGATTAAATATCACTCGGTTATTTCGTAAATTCAATGGAAAATCGAGAGAACCAAAAGCTCTCGTTGTAATGCGTGTTTGTCGAACGAAAATAATTGAAAAGCCACATTGTCGATAGTCGGTCTGGCGCTGTGCGGTTATATACGGCGACCAATCGACGCGACAGTGTCATCACGCCACTATCTCTCTCTCATATTTTATATACCATATATATATAATTTATTTCTTTGTACATGCAGGAGACGTGTCATAACGAACGAGCGTTACATTTTCGTCTTTATTTATTTCTACATTACATCAGCACTTTTATTATAATTGAAATAACGATTTGTAACAAGAATTCTCGTACTTTGTTCGTAATTTTGACGTAGTTATAAAACTAATTGCAATAATAAAATTTTCACATCTTTTTTCTCACAAAGACTCCTTTCTTTCGTTGTTTTGATCTTTTGTTCACTGATTATAATGATAAATCGACAAACAAGTTGGAATGAAAATAAACGAAGAATATTGTCGCCCGGGAATTAATTTGACCGATGAACATCAAAATGCTTTTTTTTTTTTCAAAATAGCGTTTACGAAAACGGTCACCATTTGATTGTTGAAGTTAAACTATTGATTGGGATGAAATTCCGTACAGAGGATCTTTGAACAATTATTTAATATTTATCGAATTTTTTTTTTTTTTCAAACGTCATAACTTTTTGTTTACGAGTAAAAAAAGAAAAAACAACTGGCAAAATTTTGACTGTACGATTAAAAAATATCTGCTATTTTGCGAAAAATGCATTTTCCAAAATTTAGCCTTGACAATGACTCTCTGTTTGTACCAACTTTGAAAAAAATGTTTTTTTATGCTTTTGGGTTAAATTTTTCTTTTTTTTTCTAGATCAAATTCTCCATTTTCATTTACAACAATAAATCTTTCAGAATGAATAATAGGTAATTCATTGGATACATTTATTCAGTGTAAATAAATTAAGTGAAATCGAACTTATTTTGACAACTCTTAATAACCATGGATATTGAAAGGTTTTTGAAGTGTCCATAAAATGAATTAAATAAAGCTCGAATAACATTGATTTTAGGGTGAATAATTTGAATGGGTTCATGGCATATTGACAAGACCAGAGCGAATGTTATAATTGATCTCGAATTTCTCTTGTTCTATGACGTTCGTAATTGATTAAATATTCATCAAGCATTCTACCAAGGTTGAAAAGCTCGCATGACGCTATGTCCTCACGATGTTTTATTTATCAATGCACCCCCTCCCTTAACTGTTGAAACAGCATTTGTGACAACGTGTTGCATTTTATGATGAAGGAGTCACGATTTGTTCAACTCTCATTGCACCCTTGCAACGAGAACGAGTTCGCATTCAGTCGTATAAATTTTTATTCAAAAAGTACACAAGATTTCATACGTTTACCGACCAATAAATTTTCCGTATCATTCGTAAACGTCAATAGGGAATTTTCGAGCATGGGATTCGTTGAGGCAAAAAATACATTCGATGAGAGCGACGGTGTATATTTTATTACAGGGCTCATCGGTGAGTAATTTAATTCGAGTGATATTCTCTCTCGATTAATCACTTTGTCATATTCATTTTGAGTGTCATATCCAGGGGGTTGATAAATCTTTTTTAATTTTCTTTTTTTTTCGGATTTTTGTTCATTGTTGGGAAATGATTATACAAATTTTTACTTTTACGTGATTCTTTGTTTTTATTATTGCAAAATATTTCTACATATAATTGTGACTATCGATGATATTATTTGTCCAGGATTTCGACCACCACTGATCTGCAAAAAAGTTATTCCCGGCTACGTCTACGTGATGGTTTTGCACGCAATTTATTGTTTTTGTTTTATTTCGACAATTTTTTATTTTAATGATATGTACGTAACCATGGAGATCTATTCCAAGTCAAGTAAATCGCGCATAATCCAAGCTTACTTGAATCCTATTTTTGTCACAATTATGATCATGTCCGGTCTCGCGAATGCTTCAAAAGTACTTGACACGGGTATTGAGCTCAGTATTATTGATGAAAAATTAAAACTAGTGTACGGGAATATCGACTTTACAAACTTAACGAGAATGGATTTCGGTCGAATTTTTGAAATAATTATCTACACAATAATGTTCAATCTTCTTGAATATTTTCCACAAGTCACTCCTGATACATCCTCATATTTTATTTTTGTCTGGATCGTAAATTCGTATCCACAGTTTTTAAATAGTATTGTGATTGCAAGTTTTGGAATTTTTATGTCGAAAATTCGGCGACGTTTCGAAGCGATTAACAGAATGATTCCGAAAATGAAATTTTTTGAAAAAAATAGTGCGAGTAGCCTGGAAAACGAAATGAATAATGGTAATTATTATCACGTATAATTATACTCCATTAATTAATATTTATATGTAGATCGAATATATTATTATGATTATTACGTCATTATAATGATTTTTTATTATCATTTGAATGATTAATTCAATAATTAATATTAATTAATTTTCCAACATAAAGCCTAAGGACGAAAATATGATATTTCTTTTCTCGCAGTTTTCACGTTACGACTGATAAACAAAGTTCACGAAAAACTCGTTAATGCTGCAGCCGATTTGAACGAAGCTTACGGATTTGTTTTATTATTAAGTTTTGCTTTTTATTGCCTCATTTGTTGTTTTTATTTGGGAACAATATCGAAAATTTACACCGACACAATAGATATGATTGATTTGATGGTCAATGGTCTGTGGCTAATTTTCTACCTCGGCAAGTGCATTTACGTGATCGATGCTTGTCACAGTGTGACTTTACAGGTAAACCATTAAATAATTATCCCACGCAAATGGGACAATGCGCACAGCACGTTTATTGATGTAACAACACAATACAATTTCTTACGAAAAATTTTAGCACTTAAAAAATTGCTTGAAAGCCGACCTCCGTTTACGAGGACGCCAAAAAGCCATTGGAACGATTAACCATATTTTTTTTTTGCCACAAAAATACTTCGTCGTCTATGACGTTCCCCAACGCTAATTATCGCAGTATTGGTCGGTAATTAAAAAAAAAAAAAAAAAGGAAAGAAAAAGAAAAAAATGAAAATATCGGTCATGGCCTTTGACAAAATCGTATTGGTGAAAAAAAGTGGGCCGTTTTAGTAAGACGATCATTAATCCAGATCGCGAGAAGGCATTACTTTTGTTTCATCGATGTTTTTTCAACGATGTTTTTTCTTCTCGTTTCGTGGTTGTTGGGTCGTAAAGTGCGTCGGTGTTGATTGAAGATCCTTCCGAGACGGAAATTCTCGGGTTGCAAAATGTACTGTGCGCGTCACACGCTCACGGATTTCTAGTTGAGACTGAGAAAGAAAGAGAAAAAGAGAGGGCACGTATGATCTGTGCCCCTTTTTGTTGCACTGATGATTCTCTCGAGCTCACATTGCCGTTGAGTGGAGAGAGAGAGAGCCACTCGGGATACTTGATATTTCGAAAGATATTACGCTAAGAGTAAGAGTGAAAGAAAAAAAAGCGGATGACCGAAGAGCTGAATAGAGCGTAGGCTGTTTCATGTATCACTGATCCACAAAGTTAGATCGAAAGTGATATCTCATCACTTTTCTAATCCTGGGCCATAACGATGATTGATCGTATAGCAAGGCCACGATCTATTATTATTGCACAAGGTAAAAAGGTCAAAATGGGTGAAAAAATCATCATTTCAAATTTTATTCAAGGCTCTCAAGTTATTGTTACATTTTATGCTGTTTATTTATTGTACATTCCCATAGACGACCTTCATGTCCTCATTTTCTTTCATATACAATTTCATTTTGTTTATTTGATGATTTTTTCTTCGCGTGAAACATCTATTGATTGAACTACAATGTGACAGATTGAGATATCAAAAATTTTGACCATTTCGCACCGTTCGAGACTCAAATATCTCTTAATTCTTATTTAATTAGCTCATGTCTAGACGCTGTCACATTTTCGAACCCAAAGATAATTATATATGGAAGTAAATACCACGTATAAATGGTTCATTATATTTAGTCTGTCCTAAGGCTTTTTTTTGTCCCAGAATACGAGCCGCCTGTATTATTAGAAATTTTAATTATGCCATCAAGCTCACGCGAAGTCTAAAGTTTACTGCAGAATGATTTAACACTTTGACTTTGGTGTGTGATTTTTATCGATGGATTAATTTGCATAAAATTCGAAGTGCAGCATTAGCTTACTCGAGCGAACCACTAATTCTTGTTGGTGTTAAAAAACGACGTGCTTTTTCGAGAGGAAAGTAACTTAAAGTTTCATGCTATCGCATCTTCTTTGGAACGATACTTCGAGATAGTTGTTAAATTGTCTGACGCGCATAGGTTCCGTGTTCACGTAATCTTCAATGACTCGCCGAACTAATCCATTCACAATGACTCCACAAAACCCTCCTCTCTGTTCTTCTTACTGATGAAAAATCCAAACAAACTTTACCACGCTCTATATTTAAATATAATATTATATCGTGTCTCAAAATGGATTCAAAATCATCATGATGTTTAATACACGGAGATCATTTTATACGGAACTTCATTGTGATTCTATCATACGGATGAATTATATCGTCGCATCATAATGACGATTGATGAAAACTCTATTCAATGTAACGATATAGCTTTACATTTGAAAATAAAATGTCAAATTGGACCTTTTTCACCAGATTCTCGTTGAGAAAATGAACAATCTTGAAGCAAATTAAAAATCGTCTATATCGTCGTCGAATTTCACTTTTTATTTTTATTTTATCACAACAAATTCAATATCAATAAAAACGTCGACAATTAAAAAAGTCATTTTGACGCGCAGTATGCAACAAAAAAATAACAATTTTTTTCGGCTAATCAAGAGGTTTCTAGGTGAAAATTGTTTTCCATATTATTTCTGGGCGCAGCTTTTACTAATCGAGTTGTCCTGTAAATGTGTAGGGAAAGCTTGCAGGCCGTCTGCTTCGAGAGAAATGGACAGACGTCGATCATCATCCACTCAAGCAAGAGGTTTGATCGTTTCTTCATTCAATAAGCTAATTTTTTTTTTATGAAGAATAGAACATATAATGAACTAAAAGAAAAAATAAAAAACAAATTTCAGGCGGACTTATTGATTCGGCAGATCGAGAGCAGAAATCTTCAATTAACCGCGTACAACTTCTTCGTAATGGACTATGCGGCATTGAAAATGGTGAAAAGATGAAAGATAGCCTATTATAATAACAGGGCAAATAAAAAAATAACAACAAATAGAAATAATAATAATCATAATCATAAGCCTGCATTTTTGCTAGCAGCCAACTTGAGACTCAATTATAACGAAGCTTTTTAATTGAAAAACGCCTGCGTGTCTGCACGCAAATTCACTCGGGTGCTCTCATTCATTCGTTGAATTTATTAAAACTCTAAGTTAATTAATCATCAAACCAATAATTTTTCATTCAAGATTATCGTCGCTCTGGCAGCTTACCTCATCGTTGTTTCGCAGCCCACGGCATCCTGTGACGAAAATCCAAACTAAATACTATACATAAATGTACAACTCAATCGAGTTTAAAAAAAAAAAAAAAAAAAACAATTCAAGTTTCATTAACTCCTATCAATTATTGTTACATTTATAATAATAAATAAAAATATATAAAGGATTTAAAAAAAAGAAATTATAATAGTAAGAAAATATGGACGAGCACAAGGAATGATCGATTTTCTGGATTGATTTAACAATTTTTCTTTTTTAATCCCGTTTTTTAATAGATACGAAAAAAATTTCCAGTTCACCGCATCCAAGTCACTTTGCGGAATTCCCGAGACGATAATCTCGTACAATTAGAATTCCGATCTTGAATTACGAGAAATATCGACACTGATTGAGTTTCTTGTCAAACTTTTAGCGATTTCACGGAATATAGTCGTGTGAGAAATTGGTCTTGAAATGAAAGAAGAAAACAAAATAATTTTGCAAAATCATGCTTGTTCGTTGTTCACACGCGAGAATTGCGGTTCGACAAACGAATCGATTCGAAATTTGAACATTGCGAGATGGAATGCACCGTGAGAGCTATCATCATCATCATCATGAATACACTAGCAGAAGCTGCACCATTTACCATTCACCTTCACAATGCCATGCAAACATATACATGGACATAAATGCGTGAAAGTTTTTGCGTTTAACATATACAAACATTGCGCGGGCGAAGACGATGAGGACGAATAACATCGTATATATAATCGTATTGCCTCGTGGTTGCTTCTCGAAAGGTATTAATTTATTCGATGCTTTGCCGAAAACTTTCCGAGCACTTGGTTCTTTTTTTTATCGGTAAAAAAAAATCAAATAAAAAATAAATTACTTCGTGTATCGTACCATAAAACAGTGAGAAAAAGATTTCTCAGGGTCTCTGTTGAATTCTTCGGAGATGCATGCAATATGCACTCACCTTATCGTCTTTCAAGTAAGCTTCGATGGTACAGTCAAATCAATGGAGCCTTCAAAGCTCCAAACATCTTACACTTGAAGCTAAAAAGTACAAAATTTTTGTTTTTTACGTCCTTTGCGCATAAATATCTCTTCGTAAAAGTTTCGAGTTCATCGATCCATGTAAAAAAATGTTGCTATTTTTTTATTTTTTTAAATATCATTCAGGAGCGAGTTATCTATTGTACAATTTAATGCTCGATGAAGATTTTAGAAAGAGGAATTTTTAAATGTGAGACGTAAGTTTGTTGAAATTTTTGCTCGTTCGATAGATTCAATGTTTCAACAACAATTCATATGCTTCATGAACTTTTTATGAGAGGTTAGACTTCCGGTTTAATTAATTTGATTGAATTTAATCAAGTTTAATTGTGCTTCTTTGAGCATCTGTAAAGAATAATTTCTACGATTACGATATTTTTTGATATTTTTGTTATTAAATCGCTCATTATTTCAGCTCCTTCGTGTAAACTTGTGAAAAATGTAAGTTTCCAAATTAAATTATACGGCTGCAGTGACTGTACAACCAAAAAAAAAAAGAATCTTATAATTTTGTTTGACCACGAATATGTATGGCGTAACAGGCAGCGCATAAGGTCCTCTTCATTCTCGTCGGAGGATCCAGACGAAAAAGAAGAAGAAGCAGAAGAGAGAGACGAGGAAGATATGAGGAAAAGAGAGTAGCGAGATGAAAGAAGGGGAAGAATGATGAGCGCGCGTGCAGCACGTTACTTTGCAATTGCCTCCTTTTTTATTTGCAGTATCAAGAGAAAGAGAGGCCCACGGAGTAATAACGTTTCAAGCCATGACCACAATTTCGTAGATATAATAAAAAGTAACGATGAACCTAAATTTGCCGATACCACCGTTCCACGAGATCACGAGACTCGCAGTTTTTAGTTTTTTTTTTTGGGACACAGTTCACTCAAAACACACCGAAGACTGTAATGCTGTGAGGGTCCAATGATGAAGGAACTCATCGGTTAATTATTATTTGAGTCTGCTCAATAAACTGAAAATCCTTTCATTGCAAAAGTGTCCTTCGGTTGCGAATTTGCTACAATTTTTATCGTCCTTTAAATTTCATTTGTTTCGTAACAAACCCGAGCTTCGTTCCGAGCTAATAATAAAAGAAGGTCATTTCACATGTTCACTGACGAATCCATGCACGAAAAAAAAAGTGTCTAGAATTCCAAACAATTTTCAAGTCGAATGAATGATTTAATTTTTCTAACTTCGACGTCAATCAAATAGACGATTAAATCTTTTTAAATTAATTGCTCGGACCGTTGATGATAAAATTGAATGATTTTTCGCATCGTCATCAAACAGAAAGAGATTCAGTCAGTCGACGAGTTTCGCGAAACGTTCCAAATATGGCACAGCGAATAAAAGTTCGTTGTCGATACAAATCAAATCAGAGCATTGACGAGCCATTAAATACGATTGAATCTATTCTTTTTCGTCAATTCGTACAACGCTTTCGACATCAATTACAATCAACAGATGCATTTTTTCAAATTTACTTCCATTTCTAAATAATCAAATAAAATATAAAAATAACAAAACAGGCATAAAAATGATAAAGTTGAGCTGATATTCTTGAAGTAGTTTCTCAACATAATTTAAGCCTGTCAACAAAAAAATAAATTCAGAGTTGTCTGATATCCGATGTGACAGTACATTATTACTCGAGCTATTTGACAGCACGAAAAAAATATAATTACCGATAATAAGTAACGTGTCAACCTTGGGCAAGAAGCGTTTGCAAAAAAACAAAAACGATTTAAAAACTAAAGTACACGGTGATTAAGTTCACCCTGGATGATCGCCTTAAAAGGTTTACCCGAAAACGTCCCCTTCACTGAAAACCTGCCATTCACAAGATGTACTTCGAGGTTTATACGCAGGTAAGTTGAGACGTGGCGATAGATAAAGAAGAAAAAAAAAGTTGGAAAGACTGAATCTCTCGGAGTATGAATTTGCATGTATCACATACTCGCAGCATCCTCTGCTCCGGAATGGCAAGATTACGAAATTTAGCGCGATTCTCGCTTCACTAAACATTGACGGAGAAGGCCAGAGGAAAAGGAAAAAAGGACGACGAGAGTGAGGCACAAACGTCTATAGAGATGAGTACATTTACTAGCTCATACAAGGCGTTGTAGAGCACGATGAGAAGATAAAAGAAAGCACACGCACACACACACACACATACACACACGAAAATAAACACATACAAGCATACGGGCGTGGGGATGGATATTTCGTTGCATAATAAAGAGGGCGGAGAAGGGGAGGTAAGAAAGAACAGAGAAAAAAAATGCTATATACACATAGAAGGCCCCGAGAGAATGTGGAGGGAGAAGATTTTGTACGGTTTGGAAATTAACCGAGTTCTCTTGGAGGTTTGAGACTCCTACGAAGCGTGTAAGACACATATGTAGAGCGAGAGAAGATCCGCTTATGTATAAAGACTTTTATCTATGCAATGTAACACTCGAACTCGTCTTTATGAACACCCCACATATACATATATTTGTATACGTGTATATATAATAACATATATGAATATATGAGCATAATGTTCATGATGATGTGATCGCGGTGTGAAGCAATTACGTCGGCCGGGCCCAACGCCAAGCGAGAAAACCGATTGATGCGCGCCATCTATTATACCAGTGCATTCGCTCGATTTTCATTCTCTCCTCACGCATCTACAGACCATAACAGTACAAAAGACACAAAATCATATATCTTGACGAATGATTACCATGATTTCACTCGTTAATTGAATTCATCCAAGTTTTTCCAACACATTTTTTTCAATTCAAATGTAGTCGAGGTAAAAGACTGTGAAAAGCGTTTACATTCGAGACTTTTTTTTTTCTTGACCCATTTAGGCCACTATATGAAAATTCATTTCGAAAGGATTCCTCGTCCCATTTTCCAGATTTTTGCAATCAACGACAACACAGCGTTGCACACGTTCTTGATGGGGAACAGTTTAGGAAAATTCCCATTTTACGGAATAACTCTGTAAAATTTTTATAAATTTTCATGCTTTTTTTTTCTCAATTACAGAGAAACATATGGCGATGTTTGTCTCAAAAGATTAAAAATTTTGAGCGCTTGGTTTTTGGGATACAACGAGAAAAAGTGTAAAGTCTATGTATTAAATATAGAAGTGTTGATGATTTTTCAAATTATTCATTTTTTCTGAAAATTTATGTATTTTTACGGTTTCATAAAATATAAAAACTCAGGTTTTATTGGATTATTCCGCAAGCTATATTCAAGTTTTTTTTTTTTTTTTTTTTTTTTAATCAACCCGATATTTAACTTTGGAACGTGACGGTGACGAGACTACTACTACATTAATGGACTCAATAATAATATGATTAAGTTATTCAAAATAAGGTCGTAATTGATTCGTGCCTTATCCAGACAACCGTGGATGGGGTTAAACTGAAGCAGCAGCAGAGATCGCGTTTTAGAATTTATACTGCAAGAATAAGTTTTGTTACGTCACTACCATCTCGAAAATTGAACGTGAAATCCGCCGTTGAATAATCCGGAAATGGAATTGTGTTTCGTTTGTTTTAACGTTAAATTTCTTTGACGATTTTATCCAACAGATTTAATCGTTTTTCAAACTTTTTTTAATTTTGATTTGATCTTTGGTTTGATTTTTCTATTGTCTCTCTTCAATCTGATGACAAATTTGAAAAAAAAACGGAGTGTTGTGTGCCGAGACTTTAAAATGTCTTGTCTGAATAATCTTTCGTGTAAATTGGCGGATCATAATACCGTCTCGAAACAAAAGAGATCAAGAGACTGAGGACACGGTGAAATTGAATCGCTTAAAGATTAATCGTATGACGAGTATTACGAATATGTTGAACATTGCTGAGAGAGTCTTAAATATTGAGATGGCGGGACGAACCAGTTGCCGTGAATCTCGAGCTTGCTCACCGGCTATTATAATTGCTTTCTTCGGTACACGCAAACCTTACGACGCCGACATAGCTGATGAATTACGTAACGAGATGATGCAGAATTTCCCGTCTCTTCGAATTTTTCATCTTAGATACTGACACGTGTTCTCCGCCTCCTTAGATCTCTTTAAAAAAATGGACAATGCATTTTATTGGTGAATAAATTTTTTTGAAATTTTATAACGATTTCATTTTATCTATGCAATAATAATCAACTTGTTTTTTTTTTCTCTCTCAATCTATATATTTTTGCTATACATTAAAGATTCCAACACGCTTAATAAAATTACCGTAAATCATATGGTAATAAAACGAAGATAAACGCTACTGATGAACCGCTTAATCAAAATTTAATCGGCACCTGGTAATTTTCATCGTGCTAGTTATGAGATTCACCAGGTGTACGCGAATTAATGAAGAAGAGTCTTTCTTCGTATCCAATAAACGGAAATAAAAAATGTATGAGAAAAAATACTTGATCGAAGCTTTGAGAAAACTGGCAGAGATTATGGAAAACCCAATATTTACTTAGATTTTATTTATTTCAGTAAAGAACGCGTGAAAGGAAAGAGGGAGTAAGCGGTTATTGCGTTTGAGTGAAATGTGGAAAAACCTTGAAACCTTTGAGCCCTGAACGCTTGCAAAGCATCATGCAAAGACCAGATGGTGTTTGTGGTAATGCTGATTTTTTTTTCTCCTTTTTTTTAAAAACTTCTCTCCTAGCTGTCGCTGATGTAAAAAGTAGCGAATATTTCATTTTCCAATATCAATTTTATGGTCGCAAGCACATTTTTATCCACAAGCGAATAAAGTATGTAACGACCGCGCATGAAAAGTGGAGAAAAAATAATTCATTCAGCAAGCAACTTTGAAGCAAAAGAGAAAATAATGAACCGAACATTTTCTCGTATATTAAAAATATTAAAAATATATACAACTATGATAAACCAGAAATTTAACATCCAAATGAAACAGAGGTTGAAAGCACGTAATAAAAAATAATAATTCAAACAAATTTGACGTAGCTATGATTTGAGAGAGAAAAATAGCGACTGGGTAAGTCACGAGTGTCCACTCTTGGACTATCGCGTGTAAGGGTTGTACGACTTTTTTTTAATTTATCGACCACCACTACCGCACCACTGGGAAGCGTCGAATCTCATCCCCTCGGGCACTGATTACGCGACTATAAATTTTAGTCACAAGCTCCACGGTTTACACACCCTCGACATATATATGGCATGAATGAGGCAATACCCTGTAACTCTCAAGAGTTACAACTCATTCGAACATTAAATTAAACGAAATAAACCAAAGTAAATGGTTAATCGTCAATAGGTTCTCAATTTTTTATTAAAAAAATATTCAAACTATTTACATTCTTATACTTATATCCTACATTTTCTTAAATTAGTGAAAGAATTAATGTTTAAAAACCCAGAAAAAAAACAAGTAATTTAAATCTTCGAATCTAACGATTTGTCAAATTTTTAATTAACTACATTTCCATTTATTTCAACTAGAAAGCTGATTTTTTGGAAACTAATTATGCTACGCGCTCTGACCACTAAATGGAGCAGAGTATCGAGGCATTTTTTATGTACGAATTGCGAAAAGATGTTGACGAAGTAGGAAAAGATTTTGATGACTTCCAGTAGGTCAAAAATCTCTGAGCCTTCGTCCTTAATTGGATTATTTAAATGAATCCTAGTTGAATATACGTTTTTATTGAGCGAATGGAACACCCGGTGAAAATGTTATACGTACACAGATGAATATAAGGGCGGCGTACATACACCTTTATAATGTGTTGTGATATGAAATTCTTGGTTTCCTCGTGGCATTTTCTCGCTTCTAGCACCACGGTTCACATGCAAGCCACAACATATGAAGTCTGTCGGGCTCTATGAATTCATAAGAATTAATAGTACAACGAGAGTTACATATTCAAGGGCTAAATTCCTTCTGCAGACGAGACGAAACGAGCTGCTTAATTTTCTTCTTGTAAGACGGAATAAAAACTCGCCGTGAAATGGAATAATCCCAAGTATTATATTCACCCTTAATTTTCCATGCAGTAAATGCCGTGATGTTAAAACATCATCAAGAAAAATGGAGATTAAAAATATATCTTGGTGAACTCGTGTGAATAAAGTGTACGCAAGTAATTTTTTGGTTCTCGGTATTCGTGAAAATATAAAAATAAAATTGCAAGTCAAAATTTTTAAATACGTTTGACAATAAGTTTTTGTTTTTTTGCACTGAAAATATGACTTCGTAACATTTGCTTAGTCGAACAAGTATTTGGGAACGATAGAGAAAAGAAGGAGAATGCTGAAACGCGATTAATGAGAGTGACCGAACGATTTAATGAGGGGCACAAAGATAATCTGGGACGGTTTATTGCAGAGATACGAGATCTCCCGGATCCGGTAATACGCCGCTTGACGCCCAGCAGCAATCTGAAGAGAAATAATAAAAGAGGGAAAGAAAAAGAAACGTAGGAGGACTGCAAAAGGATTTGCAGTCGCAAGGATTTCACGTAATAATCCAAGCCTCGTATCTTTATAAAAATGAAGGCGGAAAGAGTTTCTCGTACTTGGGAAAGGGGAATGATATCTTCAAAAATGAGTAGCGAGGCAAGACCGCCAAAAATAAGATACGCCAGGCCACGATATTTCGACGGTGCTCGACTTAAACGGACCGTAATATACATGCAGAAATATATTCACCAACCGAATTTCGCTAATTAATATCTTCGGGACGCATTGCATAATTAAGTGAGAGTTTCGTCGCTTGAAGCCCTTTCAAAATTTTTAACATAATAATTCATAACATAATCGTGAACGATTGATTAATTAATGTCGTTAATTGGAGCAAACGGTTTGAATAAATTTCAACAGTTTTAGAAAACCAATGAATTGTCTATTTTTTATAGAATATTCGAACTCAACGATAGAGTACGAGAAAATGACGAAAAATTGCATAAAAATGAGTAGAATAGTCGAGCAAATAAATGCCATGTGCAAGAACATAAAATTTGATAATTAAAATGATAAATGTTCGAAAATATGGATCGATAATAATAAAAGCAAAAAAGCTAATCACCACAAACTTGTTAATGTGTAATCAACTTGGAATATTTTAGTCGTAACACGCAAATAAGTGCTGGGATGAGTAAATGTACGTCAAAAAATGATTGACCGATTCTCTCGAAATAACTTTCATAATTTAGCGTCGATATGACCTCGACATATCGAACTATGTAGAATAATTCTCCAAGAAATCGATCGATTAATGTGTTTCTTATATGCATTTGCATATATATAGAGATCACGTGTCGGAGCAGAGCTTAAATGCAGGGAGATGTTCGCATGTGGAGAAAAAAAAATGAAGATGACGAAAAATAAATGAGTGGCCACGAGTAAGTCCAATTATTGGCTTGTTACATTGAGACATTATGATGAAAAAATAGACAAGTCGATGGTGCGTAACTTGGCGAGAAAATCTGAACACACAACAACAACAACATTGCATTATGAAGACATGATGGAAAGTGTGAAGCCACCCCCAAAAAATGCGTTCTTCGATCGTCTCTCTTTAATCTCTCATTCTCTTCTTCATCAATGTTTATTGTAATGAGTTCTTTACGTGTATCTGTTTATAAACGTCTGACAATTAAGGTTGTATAAGTGATTCGGACGATGGCGCAACGGCCTTGCTCGTGATGTTACATATATCGGTGAACGTTTGTATAGGATGATTTCCACGTACCTTACAGGGGGGCAAAGCGAGGCTCTCTCGCGAAAGTATAAAATCCGTCCAAGGCAGATGATACCTCGCACTCTGCACCATAGTCATCTCCCATAAGGATCAAGAAAAAAAAAGTAAATACATAACTAGGAAGAGACTAACGTGTGATCGATCATTTTCCATAAATCTATGTATATCGATCGAACGATTTTTAGACAAATTTATTTATCCTCGTGTTCGCGTGTCTATTGAGTTTTTGCGACATCCGTGCAAAGGATTTTCGCGATATTTTCTTTTTTTTTCTTCATCTATTTCATCAATCGAGAATCGCCGATAACAACAGTGAGTATAAATCAAAATGGATTTTTCAACTAATCACGAAAAGCCTTATACAGACCGGAAGTCATAAAAATTTGTCAAATAAAAACGTATCTTGTACGCTTTTTTTTATCATAATTAATAAAAACGAATAAACGAACGAATAGATCTTTCGTTTATACAAAATTTGTGATTAACTTTGAAACAAAAAATCGGAAGTTGAGGAAATACATTGACAATCATTATTCCCGAAACGATCGTTGGTTAGAGTAGAAAAAAAAACCGTCACGTACCTTCGTGATAACGAGAAAAAAATCGGTTCAAAAAGATCTCGAAATGCCGATGACACGAAAGTAATCTTCGCGTGTAATGAGCGGCCGGGGCTGGAGAAAAGTGACAAAACGGGAGCGTGATAACAATTTGCCGATACCCAACACACCTTCCTCGTAAAATTGCTCCATTATTCACGATGCACTCTCGCGGTTTCACATGGCAGGATCCGTCGAGATGAACACCTTTCTCTTGCGAAACGTACAAACTTATGGAAAGATATCCCAACTGCCGAGGGATATTCTCTCGTGCGTGTACCTTCGATGATGCGATAGATCTCGTCATATACAAATGAACATTCATGAGATCCACAGAACAACTCAAAATAATAATAAGAATAACAAATTTACACATTGCTTCACTTTTTTTAATGAATTTTTTCGAATTATTATCTTTTTATTAATGCAAAACATCAATAATATGCTTCATTATTTATTATAACAATGTCATCCAATGATAATAAAAAAAAAAACAAAGTTTTTGACACGATTATACAGAACTATTTAAAATAATATCTCTTCCAGGTTCTCAGACATACAATTATTGTCCGTAACGTTGAAAAACAACTAAAAATTTCGTTTGTTTTGTTAATAAATTCTACGTACGTGAGTGTAAAGAATAAATGGTGCAAATCGAAACTTATCACCGGTGTTAACGCAGTAGTCTCACCGCATCAGTCACGTTCAAAAGTTAACTCTCCAATTAATGTTTGAAATCTTGTTTATAAATGACGTTCCCAATCTCTGGACTGAGAAAGAAAAATTGTTTCGTCACCAAAATCCTATTTATTCGAATGAAAAATGGTGGGTGAATCGTCTTTTTCGTGAATTTGGTTCATTCCTTTGAGCCCAATCAAAAAATTAATAGTTTCCGCCATTTTTTGTCCAACTGAATAGAATTTTGGTCGATAATCGAACGAGACTTTTTATCGAAATAATTTCGAAACTAAATAATCAAAACTCTTGTAACTTTTTTTTTTACAAGCTTTGTCTCATTATTTTTGAAAGTTTAGAATTAAAAAAAAAACCATATCAAAAGAGATATAGAACTGTGCCATCCGTCATTTCTGACATTTCGAACACGCTATGGTGCAAATGTACTCTCAATTTTTATCGAATATTCTTAAGAAAAACGCTTTGGCAAGACTACTACCTTAAGTCACGGTTTTTTTGCGATAATATAGGAAGCAAACGGTTTGAAAATAATAGACTTATGTGTATACAGATGCTTGGTGCATATACATAACATCTTTTCGATTCGTTAACCAACATTTCGTTTCATATGTTACGCAAATCACGATGGTCTGCGTTGAGATGCATCTCATTCAGGCCAACAGGCCATCATGATAGTTCTAAGTGTAAGTCTAAGTGTATGCGAACTTTTCCATAATTTCACATTCCATGATTGTGGGTTACACCACAACAATAAATACATTAAAATGATAGATTTTCATGTTACTTTTTTCCTTCAAGATTAAATTAATAATAATTAATGTATTTACACTATTTTTAAGAATTCTTGGATAGCAGTCCAAAAATCATTTTGAAAGTGATAATGGGTGAGAAAATGCGATAAAAAAAAGTTCCGAAGTGTGAAAGTATTTCTTTTTAACGGTGAGAGGGTCTCAATTAATTTTGGTTGCCACGTTTTAACCCAATTACCGATGCAGGAGTGAGTGAAAAAAAAAAAAAAGTGTATAATCCTAATTATGGTGGGAACTCGAGACTCAACGGAACGTTAAAGTGATGCAATTATTAAGCCGAGCAGTGTAAGGGGTCGTAATATATTATACGACTATTACACGGTCGTATGAATTCTGTTATATGTTTGTATATATAGTTCATAGATATCTGTGGATAAATGTATGTCTATATTTGATGGTCTCGTTATACAGAAATGTTCGTAGCGGAAGCAGCGATAGCACTGACGTTATTCGTGGTCGGGATCTCTGGCAGACCGGAACCACCGGTGAGCCAGCACCAGGGTTACCTACCGCCAGATCAGCAATACGGACCACCGCAGAGAAACGGCGTTAACTCCCCAGCTGGACAGGGTTACAGCGCTTTTGGTAGTACGAACAGCTACGCAAGACCAGCCCAAACTGCTCCAAGTGCTCCCGGTACCCCCTTCTCTACTAATCAATACCTTCCGCCAAATCAGCAGTACGGAGCTCCTGGTGCAGGCAATCGGGCTTACGATGATGGATCCAACAATGTGAGTTTCTCTCATTTTTTCAACTATCACCATCTCTTTAAATATCGTAGCTTCGCGTTCTGTTTAAAAACATTGAATTGCAATGACAAGAATCTTCGATTCGATTGAAGGAGGTTCGAGAACGACGACGAATCCAACTGGGGGGCTTGAAATTTTTGTATCATTTGGACGAACGCTTCATGCACTTGGACTCTAAATTTTAACCATATTCTTGCTACTTATGTTTCCAACTGAAGTCATTAAAAAACTTTAGTTTGGTAGATAAGAAGTAATCGAAACTGAAAAAAAATCGCAAATTGAAACTTTACCTTGTAGATCGAGCATTAGGTTACACGAAAGTTTCAATTTTCAGTCAAAATGAGAATAGCACTGAATTATTTGGCACGATAACGAGTAACAGCTTACGTGGCTGGTAACGTCACTTTTCTATGACTCTGGACTCGTTGAAAATCTTTTTCATTACTTTTTATGATGTCAAACTAGTTATTTACCAGGATTTTGGCACGTCAGAAACAATGGCGATGAGAAAAGTGAATATTCAGCATAAATCAGGACATTCAGGACATTTTTTATTTTTAATTCTCTTTTGACTCCGAGGAATCGGTTCTTCTTAATCGTGAAAATTTTCTTTAGTATTTTGACGCTACGAAGAGAATGCTTTGTCAACATTTTGTCAAAATTTTTCGACCGATTTTTTAATTGAAACATTTTCGCTTAATTTTTTGCTTGTTCTGTTTGAATGAACGAAAAAGGGACCAGCGCGGTACGACTTCGAATACATGGTGAACGACATCGGATCCGGAAACGATTTTGGACATAAAGAGAGTCGAGATGGTGACGTAACACGCGGTGTGTATTATGTTCTTCTTCCTGACGGTCGTCGCCAGACGGTCGAGTATGAGGCCGACCAGAATGGTTTCCGGCCGAAAGTCACTTACGTCCAAGAAGGTCCCGGTATTGGGGGAGGAAATGGAAACAACGCTGGTGGCTATCCAAGTGGAAACAACGGTTATCGTTATTAATAACAATATATATATCTATATGTATAAAGAAAAAAGAAAAAAGATAACGGAACAACAGAGGGTCAAGTATTTACGATTACCATTACTATTGTTATTATTATTATCATACGATAAAAAAAATTCTAAATTTCATGGTAAAAATCATGGCGTTATAAAAACGAAAAGATTTTATCAAAAATCCACTACGCTCGCATTCAAGCGGGAAATAGCATTGAAAAAAAATGTTTTTTCATCTCCATCATCTCTCGATTTTTATTTATGGATACATTTAGAAATTTTATTCTTTTTTTTTTTTTTATAGAAATTCACAAAGTATTCACCCCTTACCATTTTTCATTGCCATAAAGCTCTGATGCGTGTAATTAAAAAATGCAACGGAGCCTTGAACCATATTTTTCTGTAATTCAGCCTCCCGGTTGTGTACACAATGTTTTATATTTTTTTTATTTTCGATTTTATTCCATTGATGGTACGATCAACACATGACATGTATAGAGCAGATAATTTTTTACCGCATAGTTGAACTACAAGAATGTTACATTTACACGTACGAATAAATCAATTTCATCCAATCGCAGTTTATTAATTACTACCGATTTATTTGTTAGCAAAGTGGATTAAAAATTTATTCGTTGTGGCTCAATTTGTCGATATATTTCATCATTGGCAACACCAGGGACTCCCTGCCTTGAGCTTTTACTAGTTCGAAGGAATCGAGGTCACAGAAAACGTTGTCATTGCTGTTTTTTTTTTGTTTTTTTATTTTCTATCACCGTTTTAAAAATTGAATAAAATGATCAAAGTTTACAAATTGAACAAATTTTTTTCGCTGTCAGCCTCAGTCTCATCGATATATTGGTCGCAGCTTAATATCAATTAGCACCAATAATCTAATAATTTCCTTGAATGTTCTCTAACGAACCTCTAATGAGATATTAATATTAGTAATTGGCGTTACTTCGAAAATGACCCGAAGCCCGCGAAATCACTTGTAATTAATTCAATTTTCGTTCAATGGAGTCTTTGGGATATACGAAAATACACATTAGCCTTGTCCAGAAAAGCTCGAGGTAGTTGAAGAAATTTCTTTTGGTGTTTGCAATGCGAAAAGTCCCTTTGGATCTCAAACGAGCGACGTCGAGAGCAAAGGGACCTCGTCAAAGGCTTTTACTTTTTACGAAGCATTACCCAGTAACATATTTATATTGGGCTTTTGACGCGAACTAAAATTAGAAGTAATGGCCCGTGTAATTATTTCATAAATTTGTTCATTCCTCTGTCGGTGATAATTGTCAATTTACGCACGACAATTAGTTGAAAATTTAGTCAGGTCAATGAAAAACACATTGAGGTTGAATAAGCATGAACTTTATGTACAAAAAATGTGCTAAAGCAAGTGCGTAGGCAGGTTAAACGAACATATATCATTTACAAAGTTGAAAAGCACAAAGAAACGGGCAGGAGGTTGTGCAAAAGACTTTTTCATGTGGCGCCGTCTAGCAAAGGGAATTTACTTTGCATTCACTTCCAATGCAGATACTTAATTTCACATGAGTCTGTATTCATATATATATTCAGTCAGATATTTTGGATTGGTAGACACGTAAGAAAAGCAAAGAAAAAGCGCGAACGAAATAAGGGACAAGAAGAGAGAGGAGTGAAAAGTGAAGCAAGTCAGAGGGCAGTAGTGCAGCATTTTGTGTTTCTTTGAACTTCCACCTGACCTACGCCCTCTCAGTGCGTTTCCGTTCATTTTTTTTTTAATTTTATTTTTTTATTTAGCTTCCATCTCACAAGTTTTTCTTTCTCACTCTGTGAGTTTCCACCTCTTAGGGTTATCCTAATGGCCGTTTGCGCTGGGCAAAAGACGAGGTTTACTTTTTCTGTTTTTCTTCTTTTTACGATAAAGCAACCTTGCGTATGGTATAATACATGGACGGGAATCAGAGCCCTCTATACGCGCAGCCAAGCTTTTAGGCACGAACGCAGAAAATAACCGCGCGCGCGCGCGCTTTCGCGCTCGCCTCAAAGCGTTAACATATTCAAAGAAAAACTCCAGATGCATGGTCGCTCGCGGTGCCAAGTACTCTTATGAACGCGCGCAGCTTGAAAAAATGTTTTACAGAGAGCCATAGGCAGGGATTGAGAGCGAGAGGCTAAGGTGTGTGCACATGGTTGTTCATACGTTGAATCGCAAACTCTTTTACCACCACGTTAACGTTTTCACTATATAGTGTTGGTTAAAGATATCAAGCAAAAATTATTTACACCTACATCGCGTCTAACAACCAAATGTAAATATATAAATAAAAGGATAATAAATTTTCAAATAAACATCAGTAATGAATCCTTAAAACGAAAAACTTGTATTTCATTATTTTGCATTTTATTATCTTAATCAAAGAATCTCATCTGCATATATGAGAAATGAGTTCCTCAATTCAGGCTTCCTCGTGGCGAAAAAATAAATATCTTATAACCGAACACTTTTCATGAATTTATATGAACACTTTGAACTGTTGGGGTCACTAACCAGACCGTGAGAGGATTTTAGTGTAATATTTATTTGTCGGAAAAAGAGATTCTCAACACTTATCACCACATTTTCTAGACTGAATTTCAAATTGTTTTTAAGGAACTTAGTCAGTGTAAGGGGCATTAAAATGCTCGATTTTTATCATTTTTTTTTCTCTATGAATGAAATCCTGCAATTAGTTCGATCAATGTTCGTTTATTCAAATGAATCGTATAGTGGATTAACATTTTATTTGAATGCTTGATTTTAATTTTTTTCATAGCATTATATGCCACTAAGAAAAGGTGACTGACGAAAAAATTAAGCATGACAGTAGACATTCCTAATCCTCTTAAAATTGTCTGGAATTAAAAAATCCAGATTATTATCCAAAAGAATCCAAAAATCCTAAAGAATCGAAGAGAATCTTAAATCCAAAAAGATTATTATCCAGAATGAAAAACTGTACGTGCCAATAAAAGGTTTTTTTGTTTCGATAAAAATGAACAAAATGAAAACTCTTT
Organism: Campoletis raptor; assembly: GCA_948107755.1. Classification (NCBI taxonomy): domain Eukaryota; kingdom Metazoa; phylum Arthropoda; class Insecta; order Hymenoptera; family Ichneumonidae; genus Campoletis; species Campoletis raptor. Next base: position 4,547,544 of record OX403626.1, read on the forward strand.
CGAAATTAAATGTCAAAATGTGCTGTTTTTCAACAGTTTCTCATTCGAAACAATATGAAATTTTAAAATTCACTAAAAAAAACTTCCCTATCTCTCTAAAGAATGTCTGGAAGAATGTTGTTACGAAATGTAAGAAGGATAAGTTGAAAACTCGCTGTTGAAAATGGTCCAAAATTCTAGAACGCAACATTTCGAGAAAAACGCGTTCAAAGTTTTGTGAGCCTTCAGCCAGTCAAGTCCTTTTTTGACTGTAGCGATCCAAAGGATTCGAATTCCACCACTAAAATTAAACAGCATGTTTATAAGAGTCTACGTTTTTTGAAATTCACTCTAAGAAAGTTCTTTGACAGCCTTAAAAACTTGAATAAATTTTCAAAACCATACTGTTTTGGCAGAAATAACATTGAAACGGTTTGTTTGGATTTTGAAATTAACTCGAAGAAAGTCCTTTGACAGCTTTAAAAACTTGAATTAATTTGCAAAACGATTCTGTTTTGGCAGAAACAATATTGAAATGGTTTCACCAAATAGACATTTATTTTTTCTAACGTTGTACATACTCTTTCGAGATACCAAGCAAATAGAAGAAACAATGTAATGAATACTGATCGTAGAGAAGACAAGCAAGATCAACGAGAGCGAAGAAAATGGAGGGATATCTGAGATGCTTCAGGAATTTGTTAATTACGAATTCAGATGCCTCAGCGAATCTACCTACCGTCTCTTACCAGTAAATAACTATATAGAGCTATCAAGCCTTCTTCCATTTGAGGATCAAGCTCCAGAAGTCAGCATAACCCCGCGCTTGACGCAATTATATCCCGACATAAACATTCCGAAGGTAGAGGATGTGAAAGTGATGAGGGAAATATCCAAGTTCATCCAACAGAGTTCTTGGCTCATGGGCTCTTATGGGCTTCTCTCATTATTATTGTTATATCTAACGTTACCTATCTCCACACCTCTCTTGAATTTTAACCGTCCTATGAGATTATGACACGTGCAAGAGCAGGACGCAAACTAAATGGAATTTGGAATACTAAAACGTTGCATACATACGTAAATATATATGTATATATAAACTTTAGCTGATGTACATTGGGCTTTACCCGAGTTTAATTACGTAAACATAGGTCTAAAAAAAAAAAGAGGAAAAAAAAACAAAATGAAGTGTATTTGCAGTAACAACTTGGCCAATCCCGATCGCAGTATCTGGGTCAAGTCAACACAATTCTCTACCGAAATTCACTGGGAAATCCCAATATTAATCGACTCCGAAACCCCAATATTAATTTCTGCAACTTCATGTACAGTTATGGAGATTTTTCAAAGTTTATTATTAATTTAGAAAATGTATTTTTGTAGGTTTCTTTACGATACTTTTGACTATAAATATATGTGAAAAAAAATTACTGTTTGATTAAATAAATAAAAAACAATAATTCGAGGTCGTGTGAGTAAAACATTATTAATCGTGGGTATATTAATAAAAGAGCATTTATTTTACAAACGCCAACAACGCAACTTCGTCAGAGCAGAAAAAAATGTTTAGTGACAAAACCAAGAAAAAAATTGGTTTCATTTTAATACTGATATCCGTGATTATTGTGGGTCGTCGATTGGCGAGGATACGACGAGCTCGTGTCCGCTTCCTCGTAAGTAATAATTGGTCGGTATCCGTGACTGTCAGCTTCATAATGAACAACCTGCCTTCGTCCATCCGGCAAAAGTACTTTGTAAACACCCTGAGTATTTTCACCGTTTCGTGCTTCTTTGTGACCATAATCGTTGCCATAATTGTCCTTGACCTCGTACTCGAACTCGTACTTTGCCGGTCTCTTAATTATGTAAAAAAAATTTGTACCATATGTGTGAATTTTAAATGAAATTAAATCGAAAAATTATGCTAAATACAACCTTCGGAATGTAATGTATTTTACTATTGTTTAATTTTTTTTTTTTTTTAGCTCTTATTTTTTGCAAAGAATGCAAACTTGTTGAAGAATTATTTCATTGCAAAATCAACGAGTCCATTCAATTGTCTCTCAAGTTCGTTTCGTCGACTATATTTGTGACAATTCAATTGTGTATTCGGCAACGCATAAGATAAACCTTGAGCAAACATAATCATGAATTTTTAACGTTCACTTACTTGATCCTCCGATGACGAGTACCGATAACCAGAAGTTGCAGAATTGCGATTATCGTATCGCGATGAAAGTTTATCAGAATCTCCGATAATTCTATGTCGATAGATTTGATCTACTTCCGATTGTTTATCGTGCGATGAGTAATCACCATGAGTGGAAAAACTTGAGGACAGATGTGGCGATCGTAGATCACTAGCGAGATAACTTTTGTCCAGAATGGGTGGATAAAGTTCGGAAGAACTCTGTTCGTTTTTCAATGGAAGATAATTATTTCGTGGTATGGCTTCGGTGAAACTCGGATGAATTTCTTTGGATGGTTTGTACGAAGGAATAACGTTGTTCCAACGATCCCCAAGCGTGGATTGATAATTATTTTGATCAGAAGATTGTCGATTAGCTGGCAAATAATTTGAAAAAGGCAGGGGCTCATTTTGCAATGGTAGAGAGAAACTTGTCGACAATTCTTTCGTAAAAGCGTCGACGTTTTGGCCTGAAAGATTGGGAGACGAGGATATGTAACGATTATTCGTGTGATGATTGCCTGACGAAGGTGGTAAGTATCTCGTTTGGGGATACGTGCCAGGAGGCCTGTAGCCAGCTGGCTCCAGACTACCATGAGCGAAGCTCATCACTGAGTAAACCAGAACCAAGAGAATCTGCGCAATTAAAAAATTCACATAAGAAATCCACTTTTAAAAGCAGTACAGACATTTTTTTTCTTTTATTTTTCACGTCTGTTTTTTTTTTTATTATATCAGCCCATACGATCTTGGCAATCGACAAGCATTTTTGAGAATTACAAATATCCATGAACGAATTGGTAAAAAAATTTCCATCAACGAACCAAATGCTTTCACGTTGATAAAAAAATTTTATTCGATTTATGATGTTATTATTTTTTATATTTATTAAAATTACCAGAAAATACTTTTTTTTACTTTAGCTGCGTTCTATATTGATCTTAAATCTGCGCTGCAAATTGGATCAAAAGAAGCAGCAGAGGTTCGACGCCGAAAATAAAAGAAAAATCGCAAAATTGCTGAAGCATTTTTGTCCTCTACTATATTTTTCATTTTTGAAGTCTCTCCACGTGACAATGAATTTATTAACCGAATATCTGACGGAATAATGACTGATTTTTAGTGGTTCCAAATGGTGTTTTAATGAAAAAAGATGAATAAAATATTCGATCGATAAAAATAAATCAACAGGATAACAGAGCACTCATTTGATTAAATAACCAACTGCAAAACCCGTATCTTAGACGCTGCGAAACTAATTATTTTAATCTTGCAAAAAATGTCGACTTAACGTCAAAGAGTAATTAGAGGGTTCGCGGTAAAGGAAATATGAAAAAAAAGAGTTGCATGAGAGCATTCCCGACGGTAAAATTTGCATCCGTTTTGAAACAAACCAAGAGACTGGTTATCAAAAGGGGTTGAAATCTTTAGCTTAGAGAAATGTTGAAACATGAAATCGTACACTATAAATAGTAAGCTTTCATGTTTAACCCTTGCAAACGGTTTGTATCTTCTTCACTCTTTCCCTTTGGCTTTTGAATTGGACTGATAGTCTTTTCCTTTAAAAGCTAAATCCTCTTACTCCGTCCTTACCTTCATGTTTCCTCTATGAGGGCACGTCTTGATTTGATTTGGCATGGAGCTTGAAACCTCCTTTTATATATACAGAGAAATACAAACGCTTGTACATGTGCGTGCGTGCGTGTTTGTGGCAGAAGCCTTTGGAACGTTTTCCGTTGGTTCAAACTTGTATATTCGGTACGATGCTGGGACGAAAGGATGAAGATTGGAGGGAGAGAGGGTGGACTCTTCTTTGAATGTGAATACATCTCGATTCTAGCTGCGATTTCGTGTAGTTAAATACATACAAATTTATGTAAGAGTGTCCTCATGTATTTTTACTCACATATGTACGTCAGAGCATATAAATACACGACTACATACACGTGTATGGATAAATATATAAAGTGTGATGCGAGCCAACTACCCGGTCATGGTAAAGTGTATAAAAGTGAATGGTTCGTTGAGCATGGCCATCCTGGCGAGCCGCGACCTCTCCTTTTAACCGATCCATCTCATATTCTTATTTTTAATGCGAGACCATATCATCCGTGTGATTTTTTCTTGTCTCCTTGTCTCGTTTATTTCATATAGACCTAAATAAACTCAACAGAGCCCAAAAATACTTCAAATAGAGGATTTAAGGGATGATTCTAGACGTTTTCGGTGGGAACTATTCTCCCTGGCAGGGAGAAACCTCCACTGAAGCTTCCTATTCTTTTACAAGAAACAGAAAGCAATCAATCCGCGTCTCACTTCGTTACCCAGTTGATCTACTCCTTTAATTGTGTATCATTCAGATAATAACCCAGAAAACATTTTTCTTTCACTAACTTCTCATTGCTCGTTCAGGACAAAAAGCTTTGTTATTTATAGACAGGAAACTCAAAATTAACCTTCGGACGCTCAGACTCCGGCGAGAATTACTGACACAAAAGATAATTGCAATTTTGAAATTCTTCTGTTTTTTCATCACTTCTGAATTCAAAACGAAAATAATATGCACATATCAATTAGTTTATGCATTTACGACTGAGATGGGTGACAAGTACTCTCATTTTCGGGAAAAGAAAAAACAAAAAATTATATACATGAGGAAACATTGCCTGCACAATAAATGAATCGGCGATTAAATAAATAAATGTTTTTACATAAAACATTAAAATATAGACATTATGGAAGTGAATGAAAGTAACATTGGTTTTTTCTTCATAAAATCCCAATTGCATAAAATTTTACTCGAAATTTGTTTATTTTTCTCGCCACAAGCGATCCTTAACATTATTTAATAATAGTTCTTGTTGATCTTTCGTAACAAGAGTGATTTCCATTGTCAATTGACCACAATGATTCCGATGGTATTTGAAACACACCGAGATGTGTCGTAAACACGAAAGTCGTAAATCATCATCCCTCTGAGTCCTAAATCGCGTGGGTTACGCCGTTTCGTGTGTTAGCAACGCGCGAGGTTTGCTCGCAAGTTATTTATCTTCGGTTGAGATAGAGTAAAAAAATTAAACCGGATAATGAGAGGTACTTTGACGAGAGAAATGGTGGGAGGCTGACACTGTCGACGATCGCTTGCAGACGAGGCGGAAGACTGTGCAATAATAGCGATGATGAACGAGATGGAACTCCAATGCTCAAGAATGTGCGGAAGATCGTTGTTGGTGCAAATTTGGACCATTATTTTCGTCTTGGTCAAAGTTTCCTTGTATGAATAAAAATATTAGCTTATCAGCTATTCATGAAACGACTCCTGCCAAGAACAGAATATTTCTAAATCCATAATTCTTGGATTTTGAACCCTATGCAGCAACGACAACATTCATAACATAGCGCAATGTTATTTTTTGCGTATTTGAGTTTCGTGGAAAGTCTTAAAATCCCAATAATATTGATTCCAATGGTTGCATTCCCAGCCAATTAATTGATCAATAATTCTGCAACATCAAAGAGTGTCCCAAGTAATTGGTACGTCATTTAATCCTCTTTGGTGATAGAAACACATGTGGTGAGACACTCAAGATTCGTGACGCTCCTATAGGTGAACAGCATAGACTTTCGTATTCTAAGGAGCCTGAATGGGCCGAATTTAGCAGCTAATTCGAATTTGCACCAAGTCTTCTATATAGTCTAGGTTCATTAGTAAATTGTCGGTACGAAGCGGGAATGAGGACCGAAGAGAGTCGGACATTCGCCAGGTTTGCGTAACCTCCAACTGTAACATCGAGAGCAAGGCCATCATCGCATCTTTGTAACGTAATATGCGTGTCTTTATACACATTTATGTGCCTGTGAATAATCAATAATAATGAGGAACGTCGTTATTATGCTCGATCGAGACAGATTTGAGAGAATTTCGATGGTTCAGTAAGGAGAGAGAAAGAGAGAGAGAGAGAGAGAAGGAAGGAAAGACGAATATCTTGATGTGGGAAGATCTCGAACTCGATCATCCCTCGCGGAAGCCTTGCCCATTTCTCCTACCATTCAAGCATGCTGATCTAGCTCGACCCTTCACTCCAATCCTTTTCTTTTTTTTTTCTTCATCTTTATTCTTTTTTTTCCATCATACTTAACGAAATACATTTAATGGCGCCTGCTCCGACGTATCTCATTTACACGTATTCACGTATGTGTGCTTCACAATGATTTCATACATCTCAAGGACTCCCTGACTCGTAACACGAACGCGATTTACGATTTCTCGTGTAATATATAACTTCCTGAAGTTCAAAAAAATCGCAAAGATTTATCGCGATTAAATACATACTTATATTTTTTTGTACATATGTCTTGTGAATATTTACCAAAAATAGTATGATTAATTAAAATTTTGAATTAACTAAATGAGTTGTAATTAGGACATTCATCATTGATCCGGACACAGGATAAGGCGATTCTTGCGGTCATTTCGAAAGTTCTTCAAATGCGTTATACCGGAAAGCAACAAAAGCGAGTTTCATTAATTACGTTATTTATTTATTAGCACGCTTTATTTAAGCAATCATATGAATCCCGTAGAAGGATTTTAACTTGAGAACGAACCATTTGATATTAAAAAATCGAAACTCGATTATTTTCAAGGTTTATTAATGAAAGCAAGTTATTAAATGAGCGACCAAAGAATAGTCAACCAATGCTTCGAATAGAATGTCTCTAAATAGGATCGAAAGTTAATTATTTATCTTGAGAAAATCTCGATTGATGTTTAAAGATCACAATCATGAAGACATGGCCCTGGAGTTTCGGAATAAAATATAATAACCACAATTAAATGGACTCGTGGATTGAATGAAAAATAAATAATCCATCAAATAGTGTGTACTTTAAATATACACAAAATGTGCGTTTGTGTAAATGCAATAATGTATAGACGATGTATCTCGTGCAAGGGAGAAAGGATGAGAGAAAATTAGTATTCGGGCACGTAGAGACAGACTCTCCTATCCTCATTGTGTTTCAAGCGTAATATTTCTCATTAGCATAGATACGTAGGTGAAGATTGCTTTTACTCTTCGCGTCCACGCGATCTTCGCCTCCGTTCTTAAAACGTTTCGGTAGGTACGTGTATATAACACCTTTACATCTCTGTGCTTGAGCCCCATTTATATTATATTCTTACACATATACGTATACAATAGCAGCGTGAAATGTTCTCTAATAGAGGCAGATCGGGCGAAAGGTTCGCGTGACTTTGGGACCTTAAGGTCTTTGGATCCTCCTGACGATATCCTCCGGGGCTTCGTTCCAAATGATGATCGCCGGATCAATGATATACGACAGATAATACACATCGAGGGAACGACCTGACAAAAGAAAACGTCAAGGTGTATATCTATGGCCAATCGGATCCGTCCGGGCTTATAAAATTGGCCCATAGACAGACGTGCGATCATCGAAAGTCGATATTTTGGTTTTTTTTTGTCCTAGACGGTACGAGTGAAAGAAAACGAGAGAGAGAGAGAGAGGAAAAAATGAAGTATGCAAATTGAACGTTATACCAGGGTCATAAATAGAAAAAATGAATATTTTGTGAATTTTTGTCTTTTACAATGATTTGGAAAATTGCGTTGTATTGAAGAAACACACTGGTGATGATACTCTTTGTTCCCTTTGTAAATTGGAGAAGGAAAATGCATTTGATTAACCGCTTCAACTAAAGCTCTTGTAAATTGGAGATCCATTATAAACTCGAGTGGAATTGTCAACGATTCGATCTATAACATGCAATATGCCCGAGCTTAAGCACTTGAAAACTAGGTGCCGATCAACCACATCGCCATCTTGGAATATATTGTAGTTGTGCATCATAGGTCCTTGGCATCGAGAATCAACGAGCGAACGTCGCTTGTGTGTACACTTCGCCCATGTTGATCCCCCCCTAATGCCAATCCAATATGACGGTCAATCAATGCTTCGTGTTCATCGAAGCTTCGATGAAGGGCCACTGAATAGGTGGATTAACTCTACGAGCCGTTTCATCCAAAATTCTCCTCATTACTATCCCATCAATTTATCATTTGTTCGTTTTCAATTATTCATTATTTTTTTGGTGGAATGTTAAATTTGTTCTGAATGGAACTATATAGAAACAAAAAATTTTAATTGTTCTACTTCCATTTCGAAAATACGATGAAAATGATCATTAATTTATAACTCAATTTTCAGGAGCAAAGAAAATAAAGATTTTCTTTTTTAATAAAATATTATTTACGTCTGGATTCGAGCACACAAAAAAAAATGTTTACTTTTCCTACAAAACTGATGACTCGATGGTTCAAAAAATACTCAACAAACACTATTACAATATTTTTACATCTTCTGCTATGAAAATTTTTCACAAACGTTTGTAACTGCTGCATAAAAATTACGAAAATTGTCCAAATTGTTTTTCTTGCTGGATTTTTTTTACATGGTAATGCTGTCGTTTTCATGGGTATGGTTAAGTCGATGGGACAAGAGGATTATGTTGGTTTTTTAAAACAGTACACAAAAAAGCCACAAAATTGTTGGAAATACTACCTGGAAATTTTGAAGGAATATACTAATCTTGAGGAGGAACGCCCGAATTCGTATTTATAATGGAGAACGAGATAAGGGTATGATGACGACGAACAAGAGTGTTCTATAGACCTACATTGATTAGTCACCGATCATAGGACAAGGATGTGCTTGCTCACGGATCAAATAATAGAACGCGATATTCTGCACATTGCCTATTCCCTCGATCGTACATCAAAATTTCTCAAATTTATTCATTTCAAGAATTTACTCAAAAAGTTTATTCAAGATCTTCTTCATTAAACAATCGTCGTATATTAATGTTAAATTTTCTGTATAAATATACAGCGAGTTTTCTAAAGATTCCGAAATCCTCAATTTAGATCTAATTGTAGACAAAAATAGAGACGAGAAAGCTTAATTTATAAAATTCGTTAAAATGAGTAGAAAGATCAGTTTCGACGTAAAGAAAAAATACTCCACATATACTATATTTCGATTGATTAATCAATTGCACTCGTAAGCGTGACGCGGCAAATTGCAAGCAATATATAGTTTGACGAATTAGCGAAACAGGAAAAGTTAACAGCGAATAAAATTTCAGTATCATTCGTATCGCAGTGTGATTCGCTTTCATCATTTTATCTCAATAAAACTCGGTGCAGCGTACGCGTGCATGCATCTAGTACCGAGTGTGTAGAGTATGCGGAACGTCACTTTATCGCAGTTTCTTCATGACGCGAACACTTTGAATGTCACGAGGGATTGTAAAGTGTGTATTCGTGGAGTAATGAGAGTCGGAGGATCATTTCAAATTTTGAACTAACACAAAATTCAGGTAATTGAAATATTCAATCTTTTCATTGTTTTCACACATGTCGTTGGTAAATAATCATTTTTTTTTTGTCCTGTTGCCATCATTTATTCAATTTCAATAACTTAGACAAAGATTAGACTTTTAAATCGAGTCTTACGTGATAACAGAATTTGTGACTTCATAAAGTCAATATTTATATTCAATGTTAATCGAATTTATAAGTCTTTGTTTCTGCGATAATTTCGTACAATTTTTTTACCATTTTTTTCTCAATTTTGTACAATTGTTCTCATAATTTTTGTGTTTTTTTTTTTCCATTAAGAATGACAGTGCACTGTTAAATCGTACGAAAACATTCCAAGCAGAATTACGGTACTTACTTTGGCCGGACGTTATCTCTAGAATTACACATGGTCAGGCCAATTGAACGGTCTGAACTCGACGTGCAACAACCTTCAATTGTGTTACATAACGTTGATTATAGCGTACAGCCCTAATATTAACCTTGCAGTTAATAATAATTTGAAAAAAAAAAAGTTACTTTTAATTAAACTGATTACTTATTTAACGATTATCCTGAAATAACAAAAGTTTAGGTTCAGAATTTCTTTACGCAGATCGGTGAGAAAAAACTTAATGACATGCATTTTTGTTTGGGTTCGATTAGCGGACAGAAATAATGGGAACCATTTCGAAAATGCAGTCGAAACGTTTACTCAAAAAATTAAAATATATTGGAACAAGTGTACGAAGCAATTCTACTGCGGATGTATGTCCGGTTGTCGGAGAAACTCACAAAAATGTTGATCCAGTTCGCCCTTTTGAGGAAATCCCGGGACCCAAAGGCTTACCGATCGTTGGCAATTTATTCAGATTTCTACCATACATAGGTATCGTGACTTACAAAAATTTGAAAACACGCTACTAATAATGAATCCACTTTTTTATCGTTTAATGCTTTCATTCTAAATAAAAATATGAATGAAAATAATTTGTTGGTCATTTGAATCTTTATTAACTAAGGAGGATTTGAAATTTAATGTTTTATTTCTACAGCTTTATTAATTTACTCTTCAATGATTGACTAAGTGATGAATATTCAATCGTGAATTGATTCCCCTAAATGTAATCAACATTTGTGCAAATAAAAAAAAAAAAAATTAGAATCATTATTCCAATGTTTTTCGCCTATTTTAATGAACGTATAAAAATCATTTTATCATTTAATGACGTGTGTAAGTTTGTTGAAACTTCGAATTGTTATAACTCTTTAAGGGGTCAGTGTAACTTGTTGAAATTTTTAGACTATGCTCGGGACGATTATACAAATAATTTGTAAAAATTCCATTAACTTGATAGCATTTAAAATATGTCTCCTAAACATCTGCAGGTAGATATGGAGGTGAGAACATGCAAACGCAAATGGATTTGTTCCGAAGTGATTTTGGAAATGTAATGAAATTAGAGGGTATTTGGGGTCAAAGACCGGCAGTATTTCTTTTCGATGCTGAAGACTGTGAGAAAATGTATCGCTTCGAAGGTCCATGGCCGGTAAGAATTGCGATGGAAACGATGAAACGACATCGCGAAGTAAATCCGAACGTCTTTAATGGCCAGCTCGGACTAGTCGCAAGGTTTGCCATTTCTTGATAAACAATTAATCATTTTAAATGAAAGACTCATATTTGTTTTCTCTAAAATGAAAAAAGCCAGGGAAAAATGTGGCACGACTTTCGTAGCAACGTTAATCAACACATGATGCAACCCCGTGCAATCAAGCCCCATGTATCTCAAGTGGATCAAGTTTCCGGCCAGTTTATCGAAAAAATGCGAAAACTTCGAGATGCAGAAACTTTGAAATTGCCCCCAACTTTCAACAACGAGATGAATAAATGGGCTCTCGAATGTGAGTATATACACCACCATAGCATATATTTACGAGGACAAACCCATAAGAAAATATTTCTTTGCAACGATAACACAATCAGCCACTTGTTCATTTTCCTTTACTTTTCACAACAAACATATTTTATCGCTTTTTTTCAATTCAGAGCACTTGAATTGATCATCAGGAACGTGATAAAATATTTTTGTTGTTTTGCTTCAAAGATTCTGACACTATCGTATTTTCACAGTCTGACAATGGTCGATATGAACTTGTTAGAACAGCTTAACCTTCGGTGACGTTGAGCCTTACTTAATTAATTTAATAAGCAAAAGCCACGTAAAAGGAAAGACGAGAAAAAAATCAGCCTCCAGTAGTACGAAAAGAAATATAATAACGAACGGAATGTGAGATGAGAAAATAAAAGCGAGCAAAAATGTAAACGAGATCACTCGGTGTCGTGAAAATAAGTTGTGACCCATTAGAGAAGACCAGTATAAAGTTTCATGAGTAAACGAGACAAAGAGATGGAGGACTTTATATCTACATAATATGAGCTTTTTCGTACTTTTTTTTCGTCTTCTCTTTGTCTCTCCCTTCTGAACTTTCTCGCTCGTATATTTGCGCACAGTGTTTTTCTCGTCTCTCCTTTTCATTAGATAATGAAAAATATGATGTTTTTTAAAACTTGAGCTTCCCTTACACTCCAATCTCACAAGTCCAGAATATCAATTTTTACATTTTTCATTCGTTCGCTAAATTTATTTCTGTTTTTTTTTCTATTTACTTGTTTCTTGTTAAAAAAAAAAAAATGTCTTTCTCTTTGTCAGTGGAATCGAGTCTGGTATAACTTTAGTTAACGTGATTAACTTTTACCTTGCACTCTGTTCACTCGAAATTCCGGTATTACGAATAAAACTTCCGCATTTTAATACTCAATGCGTTATGCTATATATTCTTTATTAGGGAATATCAATCGCGTTTTGTCCGAGATCCAGAAATGGTTTATTCTCTTGAATCAAGATCTGGTTGGCCTTGCACAAACTTGCTTGAGATTCGCTTTGTACCATTAGGTCTTACGCACCGATCTCTTTCTTTCTCTTTGTCAGGTTTTTCTCTCTTTTTTTTTATGATTCACCAACTGAGTTCATGGGATTAATGAGATTTCTTTACAGAGAACCTTCCGAGATATGTATATGTTGCTAGAGCAGAGTAATTATACGATCTTGATTCATGATCAAGGGAGTTTACGTAGTTCTTTATAAAAAGCATCAACCGCGATGAAAAAACATCGGAAAGATAAAATTGAGGGTTGATAATTATTGCGAAACATTATTTCACAGTTTCTGTGATGTAAAAAGACTTTTTTTTTTGTTTACGTCACTTTTCGAAGATAATTAACTACAATGTTCTTTTTTCTAAGCCCTAACGAAATTATTTATCATTTAATTTTTTGGATGGGTAGAAATATTTATTCTTTTATAGAACAACTCTGAAACAAAAAATTTTCATCGAAATTGGTAAACATTTCAGACAATTATGGGGAAACGTGAAAAAAAAATGCAAAAATTTGATTTGTTCTAGCGATATGCGCAATAGCCCTGGACCATCGCATGGGATGTTTGAATGATGATCTTAGCCCAGATTCTGATCCACAGAGAATGATAAACGCAGTACACGAAATGTTTGACTTGTTTTTCCTCTTGGAGGCCAGACCATCGTTGTGGAAGGTTTACAATACCCGTAAACTCAAAAAACTTTTTGCTGCACTGGATAAAATAACTGGGTATGCATCGAAACTTTTTAAAATTTTTTTTCAGACTAAAAAATCACCATTCACGAGTCATTATTCATTCAATTTATCGACTACACTCGAGCAGCGATGCCAGTACTTGGATGGGTGACCGTTCTGAATGCAATGCAATTGCATTTCAACAAATGCAGTGCAATAGCGTTAGGAAAACTCTTAACTGGGGATTAAAGTGCCTTGAGCTCAAAAAATCCAAAAACTTCTTCAAGATTTACCATAAATACACGATTTATATTTATATATATATAAATTTTTTTTTTCTTCCAATTTTCTTACAGAATTTCAATAAAATACATCGATGTAGCAAAAAATAAATTTAATGCACGAAGCGAGGAAGAAAAAAATGACGCGTCGCGGGATAAAAGTATTCTGGAAAGCTTACTTGGTATCGACAAATCAACGGCGTACATAATGGCACTTGACATGTTAACCGCAGGCATTGACACGGTAAAATAAAATTATTTAATTTATTTAATGAAATTAATGTTTTTATCTATCCATCAATTATTATGAGGAGGTGGCATCGTTGACAAAAGTGTCCAGAGTTCTTATTTCACTGATATTACGACATTCAAAGTACCTCCAGTGAAGGAATCAATACATGAGGCAGTTTCATCCTTAAATTGTCATTAATTTTCAATTTTATTCATTTTCTTTAATGATTTTATGACAGTTTTTTGAATTCCAATAATTGGGATATGAAATTTTTTGAGGATCAAATCGCCGAAGATTTTGGTTTTCAGAAAAGTTGAGCCACTGACTCGAATTTTAACATCATTTGTATCATCCTTTATTGATTAACTCTTTAACATTATATTTACTCGCGAATTGATGTTTATGTCAAGTTTACGAATGTAGAAATTTTCAAAAAATTAATACCATTTTTACAATATTATTTGCGTTTTGCCATTTGTCGATGTTTAATTTGTTGAAATGTTGATAAAGTTAAAAAAAAAAAAAAGACACGATAACTGACTTTTCGTGACAAAGATCGATTTTTCCTTGAATCCAATAGACTCAGAGTAGAAACCTTTGGTTATTTATTGAAAGTAAAATGAGAATGAAAATAAAATGTTACAGACGAGCAACGCAGGTGGTGAACTTTTATATTACATCGCAACGAATTCGCAAATTCAAGAAAAATTGAGAGAGGAAGTCTTCCGAGTTTTGCCAGAAAAAAATTCAGCAGTCACGTACGAAGCTTTGATAAGTGGAATACCGTATTTAAAAGCGTGCATAAAGGAGACCCTAAGACTTTCACCAATAGCGATTGGAAACCTCAGAACGATGACGAAAGACGTCGTAATCGGTGGTTATAAAATACCAGCTAACGTAAGTAATTTTCCATCATTTAAAAACCCAAAGTGAACGAGACGACTGTGCAAATTCAAGGAATTATGGAAAAAAAAGGCGAAATTGGTTGTATTTCTTTTTCGCGGTCGTCAGAGATTGAACGGAAATTTCAAAAACGTACAAATTGATTGAGCAGCTATAAAAATAAAAGCAGAGGGAAATTTCACATTTTTTTTCACGAAAAACGTTTTTTTTTAATTCACAAATTAATGAATATTCTTTGTAGCCGACACACACAAATGAATTTCATCGAATTCGACAAATCAATACTGAACAATGAGCAGTGAGAATACGATATCGCTCAGAAGCCAATTATTAAAACTGCTTCTGCGGAAACGATCGTGGGTTCAACATTTTTTGTTTAAAAAAAAAAAAAAAAATTCCAAAACAGACCAAACGTCATGGAATTTATTTTTTAAATGTCATACTTTTTCCTTCGTGGATGTAAGAAGGCAAATTGTTCGAATGAAAACAATGTTCCCACAATCAAATCGCTGTCATTGTCAAATTTTTTTTTTTTTTCTATCGATCATAACAAAGTTTATTCACGTACTATCTGAAGATTTCCTTGAATCCAAAAATCTATCAATTTACAAAATATCAAATTTCGTTCAATGGAAGAAAAAAAAGGACCATTTTGCTCTGCTTTCACTGGCCCTTGGCGTACAGAACACTGTGTAACGAAACTGAGAATGCTGGTTAACTAATTTTCTTTATACCTCAGACTGACGTGATCGCTTGTCACTCGATGCTTGCTCGCGAATCGACCCATTTTCCAAACCCAGAAGTATTCATACCGGAGAGATGGCTACGTGGCAATAAGAGTGTACCTTCTGCAAAGGATGCTCATCCGTTTGCTTACATGCCATTTGGCTTCGGACCACGTACTTGTATCGGCCGAAGATTCGCTGAACTTGAGATCGAAACTCTAGCATTGAAGGTAAGCAACAATTAAAATTCTAAACAATAATAATGATTATAATAAAATGGAATAAATCTGAATGTTTACAATGATTTATTGAATTCCATGTCAATTTGTCAGCATGCAATATTTTCAAGGCCTTATGCATATCGAATTCCAGTGGCACGAAATAAAAATGAATAATAATATTTCATTTAATTTTTTTTCCTTTTATTTATTTTTTTTTTGACAAATCACAGGTTCTACGCAATTTCCAACTAGAATGGACGGGACCACCGCTCGAGATAAAAACTCGCTTTATTAATACGATCGCCTCGCCCCTAGAATTTAAATTGATCGATTTATAAAAATGACACAAAAATTAAACGATTCTTTTTTCATTTTAAGATAAAATTTCCTGTTTGTTTGATAATTGCATGAACCATTAAAAGCTGTTTTTATATTTGTTGATAATTAATGATGACCTGTCATTTTGAAATGAGTCTTAATTTTTGAAATCTACGAGTTACGATTACAATGAACCGATAAAACAAATTATACGTAAAGAAAAATTCACGACTCAAAGGTTTTTAAGGTATCGGAGAAAAAATAAATAATTACTCGTTAAAACAACAAATTTCGAGACGCAGATTATTCTTGTTTATTTTTATGACATATAGAAAGATGTGCAATCATTGAAATAATAATAAATACAATAATAAAAATTATGTTATAGAGAAAATCTTAATTTTGCTATTATCCTGTGGTTGGACTGTTCTTGTAAATCTTCCAAGCGTGCTGCATTCCCCAGATAGCCAGAGGCCTCATATAACCAATAGAACGATAAACCTTGTTCTCGTGTAGCGCCTCGGGAGTTTCGAAGCCAAGACCTATTTTCTCGTATACCGTTCTATAAACACCTTCGGCAGTGCGAAAAGCTTCTTCGATCATACCCTATTCACATTCCCATCAGTTACTCAAGAATTAATCATTGATTACAATATTAATAACGAGATTAATAAGCACAATGATATAAATGAAAAAAGAAGCTTTTTTCTTGCCAAAATATCTCAAAGTTTTAATTATACACATTTTGACAGCACCTTTAAAAAAAAAAAGAATTTCCAACGAAACATTCTCCAACTGTTTTCATTATTTTTCGTAATAATTTATTTATTTTCCAGGCAATTATGCTTGAAATAAAATTTATTCTTTCAAAGTCTCGTAGTCTTGTCACAGTCACGTTCAAAATTTAACTTTCCGATGAATGTTTTAAAACTTGAGGAATACTTGAGTTAACTTAGGAATGTGCAAACTTAAACTTTTGAAAAAATGTCTCATGCAAACTTGACAGTTTTAGAAAAAAGCACATTTCTCATATCGATCTTTCTTTCTTATGCTCTCGTTTGACAAGTTTTATCATATGTTCCATCGTAATTAAGAATTAAAAATAAAAATATTGCCAGAGCAAAGAAATTTTCTACAGCTTCCCATAAAAGTACATGCAAAACTGTGCAATCTTTTATTTCCCACATTTCTCGAACATGAAACGTTGAATACTTTTGAAATTTTGTACGTAATTACGTAATAGTGTTTTAAATTTTTTATCAAGTTTTCCAAAAAATTGATTATAGAAACATTTTGACGAGACTACGACCCTGAATGATTATAAATATTGAAAGTATTTTAAAAAAAATGTATTTTATTACATTTTAGTATTGAAGTTTTATTGATATTTTTATAAATCTCACCTCGTGTATCATGAGAGCAGCCAAACCGTAAGTAACGCCGGTCCACATTTCTTCGCTTTGTATCGTAGCAGTGTCAATTCCAACCCCTGGAACGTAACCATTAACAGCGCCTTGTTCGCCGTCTTTAAACCTAATGACGTTATTATGAAAAATGGTCCGAAGTGACGATTTGACACGATCCTCGGGAAATATCTACGGAAAAACGTTCATTTTGTTTTTGCAGACGATTTTATTTTCATTTTTTTTTTTTTCATTATTTCAAATAATGATTTACCTCGTGACCGAAACCACAGGCTCGAAGGTACCATTGTCCACAAAGCTGATCGCTCATTATTACTTTGCGGTGATCTGATTTGCTGCTATCAAAATTGTAATATTGTCCTGGAAAGGGGTGAATAAAAAATGAAAATGTTTTGGATTACTTGTTGTTTAATTGGTGGGCAGAAAAAAAAAGTAAAACGTTTTATAGACAATTTAGCAAGTGTACAAAATCGATAATGAATATTTGATCAAACACTTGCCATTCCACAGTTTCTCCTGAAAGGCTTTGCTGCCCTTGGCCAATACAGCTTCATATTCGATAGCCGTCTCTTTATGATCGAGAATCTCGGCAATTTTAGTAAAGCACCTGAGGGCACCGAGCCATAAGCTACCGCAATATGAGCTTCGAAAAAAAAAGGAAGTAAAGATATTGGAAAAAGTGTATCAATCGTATATTGAATTTTCGAGGAGAAAGCTTGAAAATATTTGATCACGATATTCGATGAAATTTTGCATATCCTTTTGCTACGAGAGAAAGAACGTTTTTTTTTTTTTATTTTTTCAAATTATTATTATTTTACCTTGGACCTTCGGCCACCCAAATGTCGTAAGTCTGATCGGGAGTGCCCGAATTTTCGATAAGACCGTCCCCGTCCGTGTCCCAAATCATGGTATGTTCAATAACCTCTTTCAAGGTCACCCAAAAATCTCGCAACTGCTGTAAATTGCCGTTTATCGCGTAGTCTCGATAACAAGACAAAATGAATTTTAAAGGCAAATCCTTCCAGCCGGAAACGTCGTGGATTTGATAAGCATTTATCAATGCAAATGGCTCCTCGGCTGTACAACAAAAACTTGGCGTTTTTTTCTTCTTTTCAACGGATATAAGGAATAAAATTTGCAAAAAATACGTTTAAGATAAATTTAACGGTTTGGAGGTTAAAAAAATAACGGTTAAGTCTTGTTTTACGCTGATTTATTGTACGCTTACTAACCGGGATCGCCAATGTCGTGAGGCACGAACCCTGCGACCTTTCTCTTCGCTTTCTTACCATAGAAAAGCATTGTTCGCGATTCATCGTCCGCTCTGTGTACACTATCTCGAATCTCGTACTGCAACGAGGCTTGCAAATTTGGCCATAAAATCGTAAGAGCGAAAGACGCGTAAAAATGTACGTCGTAAGTATTGTACATTCGGTATTCGTGTCCTTCGAGATACGCGAAACGTCCGTATTTGTGCCTGATTAATAAAAAATCGTCATCTTAAAGAATTAAAACAAGAAATAATGGCAAAAATCTCAAATCCGAATGAACGAAAGAGTAATAAAATAATTCAAGGTAGTAGCCTCGCCAAAGTCTCGATCAAAAGTTAACTCTCTATTTCATTTTTGTAAACTTGACGATTCCTTGCGAAATAATTTAATTGTGTTTGTTTACAAATCTTATATAGGAATGTAAAAACATATAAACTTTTGAGAAAAATGTTTGAGTTTAAAGAATAAGTACTTTTTCATTATCTATACTTGAAAATTAAATTTGCTGGATTATCAAAAAGATTGACGAACGAAATGAAATTTGTTCATCGAAAAATATCATTTTTGTATGTTCATATTCATAACAGTTTTTAGAGTTATGACAAAACTATATTACGCGAACGTCACATTTACGCAAATGAGTAATCGTTGAACATTATTAATAGAAAAATGAAGCCCTTTAGAAAAAAAAACTTATAATTTATTTTGAAAAAATGATTGATTTGAAAAAGAATAATGATGGCAGTAAATATATTGAAAATTACCGAGGATCGGTCACGGGAAAATTATCTGTTTCGTTAGAACGTAACCAAACGGTGCCACCGTCAGCGACAAAATACAATTCATTGAACAATGCACTTTTGTACCAATCCGGCAAGGCTTCGTCGTCCAATACTTCACTCTGCCATTCATATATATCTTTCTCCCAGGACGAATAATTGTTCAAGGCATAATTCGATATCTCCGGGGCAACGGATTTTTCCGAATCATAGAAATATCTTGTGTAATTTCTAGAATTTATATTTCTATTATTTTATATTGTAAACGGAAAAAAATGACTTATAAAAATTAGTGGACAAAATTTTAAAATTTATAAAATTAAATCAAAATATACAATTGAAAACTGCAAATTAGTGGTTTTTCAGTGTTAATTTTTTTTTTTTTTACAGTTTAAATCCACATTTATGAGTCATCAAAATATGAAAAACCCATTGAATCCTTTATTTTGTAATGGAACAGTCTGAAAAACGACGAATTTACAGTTTTCGACTGTTAATTTTGTTTTAATTTGAGCAATTTTTTAATATCGGGTATGAATGTTTTACAGGTAATTTTTTTTTTCCCTGTAGTAATAAAAAAATATCGTAGAAATCGTTGAATTCGGATGCGTAATAAAATTATTGTCGTTTTATACTTGTGACGACTATACCAGTACGTAAAAAACAAAAAAAATTGAAAATGAAAATGGTGCAGTGAACGAATTTTTGATGCATTCGTAATTACGAATTATCTCAAAATCAAACTTTGAAACCAGTTTTTTTTTCAACACAACATTAATCAACCGCATTGATAACAAAACAAACAATGCGATTACTTTACAACAAATTGCATGATATAAAAAACACCTTCCTCGATCCCAGTGTTAAATATACACAACTTTTAGTTGATTTATTGTAATAAATTTTGCGATTATTTGTAACCGAACGTTCTTTATTGAAAAAGAATCACAAATATCTTTTTGATTCTCTGAATTTTTGAAAAAAATTCTTTTGATTCTCCCAATCAATGCAAATACCTCGACACTAAAAATGCTTCGAAAAAATGAAGATACGAACCTTAGGTATTCTCGCTGGTTGGACAAAAAATGAATTTTTGGCATGTCCCAAACTAGACTGAATTCTATATGACTCTTTTCACCTGCCCTGACGATATTTGAGGCACAAACTGCACAGGCTGTATGTTTGACTAAAGCAATGATTCAAGCATCAAATTACCAGATTGAAATCTGCCCCAATCTGCTGTTCCATCCACGTGTAACGTTTTTAAATAACATTTTTATTCACAAATACGAAAAAAACATACTTGTCTTTTCGCTATTTTTTTCCACTCGAGAATTTAATTTTCCCGTATCATTCAAAGATTTCCACACATCTTGGCCATTACCGAGCGCATCGAAATAAACGTTTCGCGATATAACAAGGTCGTCTCGTGACCTTGCAGCGATCGCATATGTGCATGGCATCGAATTAAATTGTTGGTGTATCATTACACCAACTATTTCGTCATTGTATTCGAACGATTCGTTCCATTTTTCATCTGCCAAGGATTGTATGTCATTTACAGTAAAACGATTTATAATAAAAAGCATTTTTGACAAAAAAAAATATATGGAATGTTTTCAACTCTTCGTTATTCTTCATTAAAAATTCGAACTGGCTCACATTGGGTTGTAATGACTGTTTTTAATAGTGAATACTCAACTATAAGACCATCGGTTAATTGGCTTGAAAAACGTACATAAATTATTCAATTTTCGTTAAAGTGTAGTACCAAAAACTCCTCAACAAAAACTTTATTCGTATTTTCATTACGAACGAATGCATTCTTTCAGGATTTTATATTTTTTCATTAACAACAAATGTATGGTTTCCGGTATGAAAATTGAGCCCAATTTTCGAGCTTTTAACCATATGAAAGCCTTCAAAGAAAACTTTATAAATATAGATCGAGAAAACTTTGAAGTTTGACTAAAAAAAAACATTTAGGTCATATTAAGAGGTTGCTTGGAGAGGGAAAGTGAGTGGAAATCGTACCTTCGCTATTGTCGCCTTGTCCACTTTGAAAAGTAAAGGTAAGGCTCACATCTAAATGACGATTAGATAAATTTTCGATTTGCCAAATAAAAACAGCACAAGGCAACGAGCTGTCTTTGTAATTGTTTGGTATAATTGGAGATATTTGTCGACAAGTTAATCTGACTGAAAATTCATGAATATCGTAAACTGTCCACGAACGTGGATAAAGTGCTGTATAGGTTGCATCCTTGCCATCGTAATTCCAGTCCCAAGAGGATAGATTATTTCGCTTTCTGATCGAGGTTCAAGAAATAATGTTTAATTTTATGAATAGAGGGGTCCGTTTTCAGACCCAGACTCTTTCTTTTTTTTTTTTGTAGTGTATTTTATATATCTGTACATAAAATTGATCGAAGTCTCTTACCGGCTCGAACCCGGCGACAAAACTCGCTGATAAAGTGTATTCCCATCTGTGCTTCTGATCGTAACGATAAAACGATTCGCATCTACGATGTTGTATTGATAAACTCCCGGTACGAGGGCGTAACGACAAAATTCACCTTTAAAGCCCCGTCCGATGGTGCCTCCTCCTAATCCACCGATCGGAGCGCCTTTTTTTTTTACAATTATTCTTCCATTTTTATTAAGAAACGCCGATAACTAAATGAGCCATTCTACGCCATTTCTTTTAAACTGTGACCTCGACAATGTTTCATTTTGCTGATAATTTCTGCTGATCTAATAGCCGATGAAAAAATTACATGCAAGTGGATCAAAATCTGACGGTTGGTCTCGCAAATTTCTTCTACCGCGTACTATAAATTTACAAAATAATGTTCAATAAGATGAAAAATGGTCGGGATTACAAATAGAAATGTCGTTGGAATGCTTCAGAAAATGATTTCTGAGTCTATTTTCGTTCTAGGTAGAAATAAGATTAATCCTGGAACTCGTTTTAGTAACCGTAAGCCCGAAAATGTGAGTAAATCCGAAAAAAAATAGTGAAAAAAAAAAATAGTCGTTTCGACGAAAGAATTCAGTGATAAACACTTTTTTGCATAATTAAAAAACATACGTCTATGAAATAAGTCACTCACTGGGGTTCAAGAATCAATATTAACTCAATGACTAGTTATTCGTTTTCTTGAATTTCTTATCACTGTTCATATTGTAAAACAAACCGTAAATTTGCATTCCAGTCTTGGGAAAGATAAAATCCATAATAGGCAATCGTCCTTCTTGCTTCATAATATCCCGATAATAAAACAAGTATCTGAAAATAATTATCATCGCTTATCTAACGTATTCTTATATTTTTGTTTGTTGTTAAATTATGTGTGCAAATTTTTAGGTTCGTAAGTGGAATGAATGGCGCCATCTAAAGTACGCAACTTTCAAGCCGTTGGCATGTTAAAAAAAAAAAAAACGATTCCCCGTGTACACGGGGAAAGTTACCGACTATTTACAGTCGATAAAACGTAAAGCTGTAACGCTTCCTTCTGCTACGTTCCCTTATGTCTAATCCGTCCGTTCCCATATGTCAACTTTTCTACTCTCCCATCTTGCTCTAGAAATTTTCAATTTTCGTGCTTTTTTTTTCCTTCATTCTCCCTTTTTCTATTCATCGTGTGTCGCGTGTGCGTTGTGAACCGTTAGTTTCTATTGACCTGAGTCAAAATCGATCCCTTTTTTTTACAACTTCAACGATCGACGGAGGAGTTAATAATTTAATGACAGTGAGTCATGCACCATAATCCGTCATAAAGTTAATACCACAAATTTGAGTTTTCTTGCTAGCAAGGTTTACCAGGGATGAATCGACGCGACATCATATGTCGGTGGAGAATATGTTAATTAAACCGTTTTTCAGGCAATATTAAAAATTTAGTCTCTCTGTGAGAAAACCGTGGAGTAGGTTTTTTACCGACCGAACGACTGACAGATCAGCTTGACTTTAATATATAGAAATGATATGAGAACGGTAATAACGCGTATAATCCGTGCGTTTTGCAGATTATTCTAACGATAAGATTATGGGTTACGTTAATTTTGATGAAAACAAATAATATTTGCGTTTTCAATAAATCAATTGTTCCGCCTACTCTGCCTTATGAAACGTTCCGATTTATCAACATCGTGATAACAACACTCTCCTCCTCATGTCCGTTCCGGCCGTTGTTATGAGTCGAGACAAGAAACTTTCACTCTCTCGCTCGTTTAGCATCTCCTCTCTTTCTGTGCAATATTTACCCTGTTTGTGTTAAGATATACGTTGTTTTCGGACACCCTTGATATTTAGAAGAAAGGAAAGTTACACGTTGTTCTCTTTTATAAAATGACAGGATAACGTGTATCTCTTTTTTTTTCTTGAAATATCAAGCATGCTGAGAAAAAACATGCATCTCTTTTTTTATCGACCGCGAAATTGACAGATCGCCCATGAGTGTGGACGGCGAATGAGTTGAGAAAAAGGATCGGATTCAGTGGAATCAAGATGACAAATGGGAAAGGCGAGTGCACACAAATGATCGATTGACATATAAATAGAACCATGCGCAGGATTGTCATATAAATCTATAAAATACAGTACTCACCTCCAGCTCAGAGGCACTACATGATGCAAATGAGAAAACCGTGGTCGAAATTTTTGCGACCATTTCTCCGGAAATTCGTGATCGAGACGGACCTTAAAACCGTACTGTGGTATCCCTGTAATGACACTCTTATCCATATTTCTCATTTTTTGCTCGGTTTTCTCCATTGTGTACAATTATCAATGAAATTGACGTCCACTTATTTTTCATTCCATCGATTTAACTTGATTTACTACTCGAATGCTTCTTTCCTGTTTTATGCAAATTTAAATTTGTTTTGTTTATTCAACAATGCGAACGTGCCGCGATCTACTATCGCACTGAATTCCGCTGAAAACACAGCCGAGGTATTATTATTCCTATAATATAGTCGACTCTCTCAGATGTCGAATCGCCGGGAGTTGATACGTTCTCTTGTATCAACTTCCCCTCCACTCGCATTCTTCGTACTGTGAAAAACGGTCCAAACGTCGCACAAACAGAGAAGAGGAAATATAACGAATGAAAAATTAAATAGAAGTAATGAATATTTCAAGACATAAGGAAAATCATTTACAAATGAAAACGTTACAGATAGCGAAGGCGAATACAGATGGAAACGATTCAGAAAAATTACAAGATCTGATGGAATGAAAGATGTGATGAGGCAACAAAAGAGTGTGAACCAAGCTTTTAAAGAATATGTATGGTAAGGTTAGGAGCAGACAAAAAAAAACAAACGTTAATATTAAAAGAAGAAAAAAGCTCCTCCTTTCGTTGATTTGCGGAGTTATTTTCAATAGATATGCCAATAAAACAAATATGAAGCAAAATAAGAATGTGTAACGATTCACAACCTACAAAAATTTCTATATCACAGAATAAAAACTGTAAGAAAATAAAAATTCAAGAGAGACAGCTCAGTGAGGGAAGACATCTAGTCACTGACGCGACAATAAAAGCATTTCCAATGAAAATAATCCTATGTGTTAATCCCTAATATAATAAAGACGCTGCCGCGTCTCTAGATATGTTGAATCCCGAAGAAAGGAATAAGGGTTTCCGACTAATTCCATTGGCGCCGTACTTTAAAAACTGACTAGACTATTACCGCGAAACTGAATTCTGAATCCCGAATTTCCAAATCGGATTTAGAAAACCCTTGTGGAATATGTGGCAATGTTACAGGGAGAGAATATAATATAAAAAATTGCTATGGAATGATTGCTCTGTGGTATCTTGTCGTCTCTCTGAAAGTTTTCAGCAAAAACATAGCAATTTATCATCCAGAATTTAACCAAAAACTGCAATGATTTCGTCAATTTCAATAGAATATGAATGAAAAATTACGGTGATTTTGGTAGAAAGCCACAGGGGGACGATATCCTGTACCACGGAATGATTTTTTATATGAGTCACAATTATAACAGTTATTTTATGATATTCGATGTCGCTGCCAGCCAAAAGCCAGTCAAAAATATCGGTGAGAACACATAGAAAAAAATGATTTAAAATGTTGCATTTTGTACAAAAACGAGCTAAGGAGTATGAAAAAGGGCGTGTGGAAGGGATCGCGCGACCGCGCTCTCCCCTTTGCTGGCGTGCCGAAAGAGCACGACAGCGCACGCGCACCATCCCCTCCACGTCACTCGGTGGGACGCTTGAAGGCAGCGTCCAGAGATCGCAAATTATCCAGTCCGTTGTCGGTTTTGCGACTACGTTAGCGACGCATCTAGTGAACAGTAGATCCCGTTGTTAAACCTAAAACCTAACCTCAATCGCATACAAAACATCGCTCGTCTCTATTGAGTTTGTGTTGAGTTGAATTGACTCTGTGAATTTGTGTTCATCGAATTGCTGCGAAAATGGATTACTTCGTAACAAATAATTCGTTAGCACCAGCCCCCATGAGTATCCAGAGTACAGCCGGAGCCGTGACAATAAAAAATGAAAAAGGTGAGTCTATTTCTTACACAACGAATATCCATTAATTGCTAGAGACTAGAGTCGATTTGCTACGATACTTTGAAGATTTTCATTTCGAACCGATGATGCGAATTTGACGAATAAAATGCCGTTAATAAGTCTTCTATTTCTGACAATTTTTCCTTTGAGAGCCAGCTTTCCTGACGAAAAAATCTTTGAGTCGGTTTCGTAGTTTTTTTACCGCTATTTTTTGTATAAATTGAATTTTGTTGAAAATGAAACAGAGGAATCGTCTGAAATTTTGATTTAATGCTGACCCAATCTTCACAAAGTTATTCCCAAATTTTTCATTCGTCCACCGCTTAGTTTGTCAGATAAGTTTAATTTAAAATTGCATTTTTTGCACACACAATTTTTGTATTCAACATACGGACATTGGGACGTTAAATTCGCACATTAAACTACAGAAACTAAACTATTGTCGAATTGTTATCAAAATCAATATCTATAAAAATTAAGTCTGGAAATTCAAGTCATATTTTTGCCAAATAAAGTTTTTTTTTGCGAACCATGCGAACTTAAACAGTTTTTATAATGTTGTCGTTCTGTTAACAGGTGAGCTGTCCATGAAAAAAGTGAAGGTTCACCGATACGTGTCCGGAAAGCGTCCAGATTATGCACCCGTCGCAAGTTCGCAAGAAGAATCGGAGGAGGATGATTTTATCGATCGATATAATCAGAAACCTTACGATGAGGGTGAGGACGAATCGGCTAATATGGCACCTCCAAACGCGACACCAAGAGAGCGTGACGAGGATGATCCTTGTCTGAGGAGGTTGACAGGATTGGAGAGACGGCGAGAGGTGGAATTAGAAGCTTCTCCGAAGCGTCATCGCCAAATCCACGAACCGGAAATTCTGGAAACAGAACAAGAAAGAGCAAGGAAGAGAATAAAGCTCGACAGTTCCAATTCGTCGGAAGATGAAGAATTGTCCAACACAGAAATTGAGAGAGGTCGCGTCTCCTTGAAACAGAAAGTCCTTTCGCACATGGAAGTCGACGTGAAACTCGTACAAGCCATGGACGTGGACAAATCAGGAGACAGCTCGGACGACAGCTCAGAGTACGAGGAGTACACAGATTCCGAGGAGGAAACTGGCCCACGTTTGAAACCCGTATTCGTACGGAAAAACGACCGTATAACTGTTATGAAGAAGACGAAAGAAGCTGTCAAACAGAAACAGGCGACCAGGAAGATGGTGGAAGAAGTAATCCGCAAAGAGACTCAAATGCTGAAAAGAATGAATCAGGAAAGCAAGCTCGACGAAGTTTGCACCGACGACGAGAACGATGAGGTCATGTACGAGGCCTGGAAATTGAGAGAACTGAAGAGAACAAAGCGCGATAGAGAGGAGAGAGAAAGGTTAGGATATAACCATTTTCTAGAAAGAATCCATAACATGACGGAGGAGGAGAGGCGACGGGAGGCACGTCTCAACCCAAAAACGGTTACCAATAAAGCAGCCAAGGGAAAATATAAATTTCTACAGAAATATTATCATCGTGGTGCTTTCTACCTGGACCGTGACGACACAATATTCAAACGTGACTTTTCGGGTGCAACTCTCGAGGATCACTTCGACAAGACTGTATTGCCAAAGGTAATGCAAGTTAAGAACTTTGGACGGAGTGGACGAACGAAATACACCCATCTCGTTGATCAAGATACGACGCAATTCGATTCTCCTTGGATTTCCGAAACTGCCCTAAATCTCAAGTTTCACAACAATCAAGCCGCCGGAATGAAACAATATTTCCACCGCCCGTCATTGAAAAAACTCAAAACCTCGAATTGAAATGTGTTAATTCATAACTCTCATCAAACTTTATTCTTTTTTTTCGCTTGTAAATATTGTAATATTTGTACATATATATATACTTAAGGAAAACATTGCAACAATGTTTATAATAACCATATTATATTGCAATAATATTTGCAATAATCATATTGCAATAATGTTTATAATGATGTCAAGTTTATAATAACCATTTTTAAACTTAAACTTTAATAACTTATTCGCTATATAAAATTTATATTATAATATTTATATAATATATATAAAATTTATTAATTAATAACTTTATTCGCATAAATTATTTGGACTATGTTTAGGCAACTTTAATCTCAGATTAAAGTTTTTATTTATAAGGTAAAACCGCTAGTACTCAGCCCTCAACAAGTGGTCGTTTGCATTTTTTTTTTTTCACTGACATATTTCAACATTGATTGGTACACAAAGTTCGAACTTATTCACCGTTCACTCATTTGAGGAAAATAAACTTATTGATATAAAGAACGACTACCTGTTGACGTCTGGGGACTAGGTGTTTTAAATAATTTTTAGGTTTACATTTTTTAAAAAATTTCTTCCATTAAAATTAAGTTCAAAACATAAATTTATGTCTAACGCTATGGATCAGTTAGTATTAATCGCCCATGAGAGCAAAAAAATCTACAAAAAATGATTTGTTGGAAATAAATAAAATAAAATAACGAAGAAATTTCAATGATAAAAAAAAATTGGAGACTATTTCACACCTTGCTTCTCATGCATTTGAGAGCTTGCTTGGCAGCGACACATTTAGCTTGTTTTTTGTTCGCTCCAAACCCATGAAACATTTTTATCTCTCCGGCGATCATTACTTAGAGGGTTATCATTACGGTTTGTGTTCCTTCGATGTTCGATGAATTCCAGAAATTTTATATCATAAGATTTTTTATATCATATATTTTTTATATCATAAGAATTTTATATCATATCATAAGAGAAATACTAACGAGAATCTAATATTTGCTCCTGGTGTATCATGTATCACTCGAATTACCTGTTTCGGCACTTGTTTACTGAAAGTGGCTGAAAAATAAAAAATCTCGTTACCAATAATTGACTGTTTTTTGTTTTTCATTACAATTCTACAACCTGATTCACTTATTTCTTTTTCCATCAAACTGTACACTATTTCCCACACTTTTTGGAGATTCTTTCCAGTATCGAGATAAATTGCTCCGACCACAGATTCAAATAAATGGCCCAAAATTTTTGCCATATCTACAAATTCTGCCATTTTACCGTCGTCTTCGAGAAATATCCACAATAGCTGCAAGAAAAGAATTACGCAATTACGTTCACAGTAAAAAAATAAAATAAGCTTGCTCTTTGGCCATCTGCCAAGGATTGTATGTCATTTACAGTAAAACGATTTATAATAAAAAGCATTTTTGACAAAAAAAAAGGGATGTTTTCAACTTTTCGTTATTCTTCATAAAAAATTCGGACTGGCTCACATTGGGTTGTGATGATTCTTTTTAATAGTGAATGCTCAACTATAAAACCATTGGTTATAAATGCAATTTTTTATTATCGAGTATATTTTCTGACTGAAAAAGCAAAAATTATTATTCGTTTGTATTTATTTTTCGGTATATTGAAAGTATAGTCAAAGAGTCGAAGTAAACTTGTGTGGTATGCGTTCGGTTTGTTTACATTCTACGCGCTCCCGTGAGACCCACGTGCTTGCTACGGTTGCCCGTACTTCAGAGTGGGGGAACGTTCGTCGTGCCGGCGTGCCGCGAGGGGGGAAGCGAGGAAGCGCAACTGGTGGGGCGGGCGCGGGACGGTAGGATGAGCGGGAGAGCGCGATAATGCTATCAGTCCGAGCCGGGCGCTTGCCGGGCGATGCAAGGAGAGAGCGGTGTGAGCGTCGGTTGTTCAATTCAACGCTACGCTTCACCGTTCGTCGGTGCTGATAAATTTTACGGAACGAAATAATATTTCGAGTAGAATTCTATTTTATCCTCAATTAATAAAAATAACTATACAACCCTAGGGCTTTCTCTAAAAATAAACAAAATAAAAATAAATAACTTTGTAAAATCAAATTGAGAAAATGAATTAAATTTTTATTTTCATAAATAACAATCCGTAATAGTTTTTTTTCTCTACGAAGATGTAAAATTCCTAATTTTTTTTTTTACGAAAAACAATAATTAGATAAATATTCACGTTGACCCAAACAATCGAATGAATTATTAATTCGTCCGTACATCGTAAAATCTGTTTCAATTTTTTATACGCGAACGAATGGATAGGCCGATAGTTTGTGACAGACAGTATAGTGACCCTTCTAACACAACTTCAGGATCCGTGCAAACGCTCGCGTGCCCGTGTGCACGGTAGCAAGTCTGGGTTCGCCCACCGCAGCCGAAAGTAAACAATGCCGTTAATGCGATCCGACTGGCATTCAAGACGTCATGTGCCTCGGCGGTATTCATAAAGCGCGGTACAACAGGTTTGGCTTTCTAAGCATGAAGCAGCACGTGACGACTGGATAACAAGGTAGGTCCCTAAGAGGTGGAACAAGACATCGAACGGTGAGTACAACAATCATTTCAATCGCATGACATTTCAATACCACGGAATAGCCAGTATGAAATTTGAAAAAAATCTGAAGTGAACTTCAAAGTATTTTCGATATTAATTTTACCCAACAATCATTCTAACGAGTCAAACAATTACTTGCAAACAAAAACGATTGATGTCGAATAAAAATTTTGCAGCTGTAGTAAAAATCGATACAGTGACCTTGAGAATGAGAATTCCTTGAAAAACCAAATAAGGGTTCGTGCATTAGAATCGCTTGAAAAATACAGATAATTTTTCGGAAAAAGTTAATCAAAATATGAATTCGTGGAATTTTGCATTCATTAAATTGTAGTTAAGCCAATCTATGGTTATGAGTTGTTCTTGTTGTTGGAAAGACATGCTGCAAAACAATAGCTGCGTCAATTAATTTTATTACGATTCAAACGTTGCATGCAACTATTGTGAAGATTTAATACCCATTTGACTTGTGTAGTCACTGCTAGTCACCTTTGAAATTGGTCGCAAAGTTGGCCCGAAAATTTTCAATTTTCATGCGAGCAAGATTTCCTGAGGGACTATTCGACGCGAAATCGTTTGTCGGTGAAGAATATATAAATGAAATCGTTATCAGAGAAATATTAACGTTGAACCCCACAAGATTCGTAAAATAAAACTCGATTCAATTGCTAGGGAGGGCAAATTTTTATATTTTATTTTTTCAAAAATGGTTCAATACCGAACGATCTAATTTCGCCACCACGAACCACTGTACGACCACCAATGATTTTTATTTAAAAATATAAATTTATTTGACTTGAGGGGACTAACGAGGGGATGGTCGGAATCCGCCGCTGTCGATATTGTAGAGGTACTATTTGTACCACGGAAGTACATCGTATTAATCTAGCGAAAGATCGACCACGTCATTCGTACGAGAGACGTACTAAAATAGAGCTTTATAAATACGGTGTACTGATATAATCAGGATGACCCTACATTTTATATTTACGTTGTACTGTAAAGTCCACTACATATATTGCTAGGTACCGAATACAGCCGGTATCGTAGGTTTATTCTCAATTATTAATTTTGCGACGACAGCGCCATAACAGCTCTTGACAGTGCTGCCACGATCGGCGAAAGTGTTGTTACATTGCGCGGTAAAAATCTTGTCTCGTCTGTTTACGTTCCATTGTAGCTCATTGTTTATATTTCCTTTAGTTTCAAGTTGACACGAGTAACCTTCAGTTCTAAAGTGATTTCTATAGATTTCTGTCCTTCGAATGTTTTCTCAAAGCAACAGTGTTTCATTCTACCGAGTTTCAATAATAAACGACGACGTGAATCACTCTCGCTAAACTTTCCAATGAAAAACAAAAAAAAAAAAAAAGTCGTGGATATTGGTTAGGCGTAGCAAATTATTTACAGTTTTCTCACTATCTTGATTTTGCCAAGTGAAACCTGTGTATTAAGATGTGAAGTACAGTTGGAAAAAAAAATGAGCAATCGGAATGATGAATGTAAGTACTAAAATAATAATTATATTTCTTACCTTATTGAGTCGGAAATTCACCAAATTTTTTCCTTTATTCGTAGCTTACCACTTTTTTACGTTTCTTTTTTTCTACAACGACATTATTTTGTTTCGCCACTTTATTAAACGCATACACTTGTGCCGGTATAGAAACATTATACAAATTCGAGAATCGCCCAAACGTGAATCTGCTTTTCCATCAAACCTAAGCAATCTTTAACATGTACAATTATCAGGGAGTATATTACGCAAGGTATGCATATACATATATATATATATATATATCTGTATTTACATATAAATTTATTTTTATATGTATCTACTGGTACGATATTTGTATGACGTATATATATATATATATATATGAAAATACATACACACACATGAATATTTAAATAATTAGTTTAACAACGTTTTTTTTTTTCTTTTTTGAAAAATGGTTTTTATACAAGCAGCACCCGAAACGAAAAAAGTTGAAATACGCGCACGCAAAATGAGCGCACTTAGAATTACAACGATACACGTAATAATCATTTATTCTACTTTCTTCATACATTAATGGTTTTTTTTTTCTCTCGTTTTGCTCTCATAGTCGGTTTTCCTTTTCTTTTCTTTTTTTTTTTCTTCATTGTCATATTTACAATTTAGGGCTTTTATACTGCGACTTCCGTACTTTGGTATTTTTTTAAAAATCAAATGTTCGAAATCGCGTTTATACTGAGTTGTAAGATCTTCGGAAATACGAACGAAAGAAAAAACTATGTAAAAACTACGATTTTTTTTTTCTAGGTCGTATGGAATCCGAGGTTTTCATTGTCAGGTAATTTACAGAAATTTATTTGACAAATACTTAAGCAAAACTCAATATAAATGGGGATTTTTTTTTTCTTTCTATTGATTTCGAACTTCTGGTTTGGCATAGCCAATGATAGAATCGCTTGAACTTGGAACATCAGTTACAGTTTCATCGCAATTTCGTTTATTTACGTTTTTCTTCTCTTCGTAATATTATTAACTGTACATGGCGATAAAATTTCGAGACTTTGCTCTTCTCGCACAAGAGCTTTTATGCTCGGACAATTTTGAATGTGCTTTCGAGACGCTCAAAAAGAGAGAAGGAACTGCGTGGAACTTTAGGCGTGACTTACATTTGTTTCGAACCACAGAATTTTTTTTTTTTTTTGCTTTTCACTACTATTTACATCGGAGAATATTGGAATAACGAAACTCGTTCGTTTTCTATTTTTATTCGTGGATTTTTTGTTTTGTTTTCGAAGTGTTCGAGGAAAGGGCACATTTTCGGTTCTGCGAAATTTTCGATTGACGGTTATCAACTACTTTCTTCAATTATTATCGTTACTTCTGTGTTTTACCGGAAATTATAGTAACCTTTTTATAGATTTTTGTTTTTTTTTTTGTTTTTTGTTTTTTTTTTTTAGTTTCAAGTTCTGTTTCTTTGATTCTCGTACGTTTTTTGCACATTATTTCGTCATATATTATCGTCCTTTTTGTTTTTATCTACATCTTAAATTGAGTGGGTAACACTATGGACTTCGCGTTTCGTGGTGCAGCGAGTCGCTGTCACTCTCGAGATAGGTTACGTAATGATCGTTACTGTCCAGACCGTGTTGTCCCATGTCGTTTGGACCTCCACCCTGGTGCAACGGCTCTAACGGTTGTAGCGAACCACCCCCACTCCCATCGTTCATCGGACCGCCTAATATTGCTGGCGGTGGATGCTGGGGTGGACTTCCGTGCAAATCGTAACCGTGCATCTGTAAAAAATTTATATTTTTTAAAATTATTAATCAGATTTTACGATTAATTACGTATTTTCAAAAATTTTTCAATATTTCATTGCAACCAACGGCTACGACAGGGGCTTCAATTTTTTTTTCGTAATTAACTCAAGAGAAAATGACTATAAATTATTGCGTTAATTAATAAAATTGTACTAAGAAAATGAATTTTTTTTTTTATTTTTCATATTTTTATCAATTCTCTTTCGTAAATTGTTTTTTGTTTTTTCTTCTATTTATCATTCAATCAAGTTATTATGCAATTGTGATTTTTTTTTTGCTCGGACTTTTTATATTTTTAAAACAAAAGTAATAGAATTGTTTTTGAAAAATATACATTTTTTTGACATTTGTGAAATTTTACGATTTTTCATGTCTATGTGTTACGAAAATAATGAGATATTCGTTTAAATGTTGTTCGCTTACCTGAGAAACTAAATGGTAAAAAGGCGGGGCATTCGGATCGAGCCTGTCGAGATCTGGATGCGATACGAAATCCGAAAGTGCCTTCCAGGGTGGTTGATAAGCCTGTACCTCGAGGGGTGTCATACTTATTGGACTCTCGTGTCTCACAGGACTACTTGCAACCATTGGTATCCCGTGCATACCACCAAAACTCAGCTTTCGCCCGTCCTGTAACGGGAAATACTTCGTAACGTTACACGTACATTCGTGAATTTGAAAAATTACCAATTATTCATTATTTATTATTATTATTATTATGAGAAAACATGATTTCCAAAAAGTTTTTTTTTCATCACTTTTTTTTTATCACCTTGAATTTAATTCAAAATATAGTTTAAATTCAAAGTAATAAAAAATTCTCATTTTTTCACTTTGAAAATCACGTTTTGTGATAATAATAATAAAAAACGAATAATAATTATTAAATAATATTAAACTATAGTTTTGAGACATTTAGGTTTTATTTCGAAAATATGTTAATTTTTGCGAGAAAGTAAAGAAAATACATAATGGTAATGTTTGTAGGGTCGCTTACCTTTTCTTGTTGCATTTGTTGTTTCATGGCGATAGTTTTTTTCTTGTCTTTGCATCTTTTGTTTTGAAACCATACCCTTATGACCCGGGGACTGAGTCCGGTCATTTCGACAAGTTGTTCTTTCATAAGAGCGTCTGGTCTTGGATTCGCCGCGTAACACGTTCTCAATGTGTGTAATTGTTTCTCATTTAAAACTGTTCGCACCCTCGTTGGTTTACCATCCGAACCACCGCCACTCTTGTGTCCACCGGAACCACGAGGTCCACTCAATGCTTTGTGGGAACCACTCTCCGATCCCGAATCTGTTGAATTCACATTCGTACATTTATTATTTTTATTTATATTATAATTCATGATTGAAAGACAACAAATTAGTATAGAAATTAATTGGAGAGTAAATAAAAAAATATGAATTTTGTTGCGGCGTTAAATTGACGTAAAAATACGATACAAAAAAAAAAAACAAAATTTGTTCATGAAACATTGTCAATGACTAATTAGAACGATCGTTAACGCCCGTGAAGTAATCTGCAATCTCGGGGTATCATCGAAATCGTCTTCGAAGTACGTTTATAATCCTTTTATACGAACCGCAAGCCCGTTGAAAAGTCTCTGTGTAACGAACCGCTATCACGGAGGGTATTTGATCAATCTTATTTATATTTTATCTTGTAACTTATATCCGTTCTGATAACAGAAACGACATTTACACTCGACAGCTTAACAAATAAATATCTAGAAATCGAGATTTCGTTGCGAATATAAGAGAGAAAATGTTGAACGACTCGTCTGCAAACTCTTCACTAATTATTGTGCAATATTTATTACACTGAGAATGTTTTTCTCTGTCTCTATTTTCTTTCTATAAACCAAATATTTTTCAGATTAAAATAAATAATGATTTGTGTTTCTTCAGAAAAAACCTTTAGTTTATCGATTGAAACGCAGTACTGTTTTTGATTTATCGAAAAAAACAGCTTCTTGAATGTCAAAATTTGTTTGAAATCGTAATGACCGAGTGAATATTGTCCGAATATAATATTTCAAGCGATTATTTATTCAAATAATAAACATTTGCACTAGTTTTCATAAATGCGAGACGAGCTATATCAATGAATGATTAAAAATGACACTAGTCCTTGAAGCTCGTTGCTTTTTACGCGGAGTTTGGGGTTAAAATGAACGGAAAAAAAAAATATAATTCTGAAGAGGGTGAAATTGTCGCGCATTCTTTTTCGGTTTCTCTCGTGTACTGGCTATTCTTGACAAGATATGTTATCGGGTTGGTAAATAATGCAGAGCAAAAGAGCGCATCGAGACGAAAAAAAGGGTAATCCCCACAGACACGGAACGGGGTGGAGGGAAAAGAGACAGTCCAGTGCAGGTAGAACGTAAAATACACATCTATAGACACGTATATGTTGATTTTCTTATACGAATATATATGCGAAGAAGCGATTTGTGGGTCCAAAGGATGGACGATGATTTTTTTTCTGTGCCGCGCGCGACGGAAGGTCCAGTCACGTCGTGACGTCGTGTTCACGACTATTTACCTTTGGGTAAAAACAGAAGGCCGCGAAAGAGACTCACGCGGGAGAAAAAAAAATCCAGAAAGAAAAAGTAAGAAAGAGAGAGAGAGAGAGAAACGAAATCCGGAGCTTATCGCGTTCCGCGAGTCCTAACCAAATAGCGACCTCGGAAAGTTGACCTCGAGGTGAACAAAAATAAAAGGAAAAAGAAAACAAGACGCTGATCGAAAAAGAGAGACGAAAATAAGGACGTTTTTTTTTTTTTTCTCGAGTCAGTTGAGAATACGCGGGGGAGGAGAAGGGGTCGTTAGGGGGACAGATTTGAAGACGAAAAAAGAAATATAAGTTGGTGGACGTAGATACGTACATATTTGTGTGTATATATATATATATATATATGTACATAATATCGAACAGATTTCAAGCTCGACGGTTTCGAAGAAAAAAGATAAACGGGAGAAGACCGTAAAAAGACAAATGGCGGACGAATTCTTGTCGTCAAGTTTCGCGACGTCTATTTATTTTTCCCTACAGCTTAAAAAAAAAAAAAAAAGTACTTTTCTTTTCATTGAACACGTTATTTAAATGATGTTTCAGTATTTCGAACGATATACTTTTTAGAGCAATTTATTCTACTTGAATATTATTGGAAGAAAAATATTTCAATAAATTTCTCGAATGAATGAAAAATCGAACTGTCCTGTTTGTCAATACTTTGGCGACTCTGTTTATTGGAGCTTAATGAGAGTTTCGAATCACCAAGCAAATCGTAATCTTCCCTCGGGACGTTTTTCTACTTTTATTTCGACTCGATTTCGCTTGGAATTTTCTATATGCAGCGAAATCGTTACACGATTCTTCGGATAAGATTATACGAAATGCGGATACCGATCGCACGAGTTTCTCACGATAATAACGCATCTATGTATTATTTATATATATATATATATATACCGAGAGGCTCGTAACCCAACCGATATCTTTTGGACTTGGAGCACACAGTTTGCGCGGTATGTGCGTTGTACTTGGTCGTCTTCGTTCTCGATATCTTTTTCTGTTTGACCGAAAGCCTCTATGAGGACACGCGCGGTGTGCGGTGGTCTCGCGGCTCATCATCAAAGGAGAAATGCCGCCTTTCCACGCAATCGACACAAGTTCCCGATCTCTCCCTCCTCTATATATCTTTTTCTTTCTTTTCCTCAAATCATGCTCTTATATACTCCGATCTCGAAGTACGCAATCGCCAAGCAAACCACTTCGCATTTAACTTCATTTCAACGACGATTTATTTATATTATTTATTTAAAGTTACATTTTTTTCTAATATCCAAATCTTTTGACCCTTCGAGCCATACGAAACTTGCGTTGGCCCACATATATATATATATATATTTTTCATTCAGTTTTTTCAATATTTTATTACGATTTTCGGAGATTCTACTTCGTTTACAAAGTCAATAGAGTCCAAAGAATTTTACAGAATTTTATCAAAATTTTTCGTACGGTCGTTTTCTTTTTTTGAAAAATTTAGATGTTTCGTCACGCGGGAAAAAATATATGAGTCAAAGGGTTCAGAAAAGAATTTGTCTGGATGTTCGAACATCGCAAAATAGAAAGAAAAAAAAAACAAACAATACGTAGTGATAAAAAAATTGGCGAAAAACGGATAAAGAATTTTTGACGTATGTCAAAAAACTAAAATTGACGATAATTAATGAATCTTCATAGTTTTTGAACGAATTTTGGACCCAGGTTTTTTTTTAACGTATCTTTGATGTTACTCTCATGAATGGTTCGGAAGTGAAATTTTTTTTGTTTCGAATTTTCGAGAGAGAATTCATTGAAAGTTGTTTAAAGAAAAAAGGAATAATTTTGCGTTATTCGAGATATCTCGAACGTTTCTAAAAACTTGGAAATCCATCCTTTAACCTGAATTGCAGAATTCGATTTAAGGAAAAAAAATCACATAATTAAAATTCGAAAGATCACGCAGGTGGAAAAAAATTTGAAAAAAAAAAAAAAAAAAAAAACAAGACTAATTATTTTTCGATGTGTCAGAGAACATCGACCCTGATTATTGAAAATAATGTGGCTACGAAATATCGTTCGAGCGATTACTTTCTCACGTCTAGATCGATATCGGTGAACGATGGACTATAGACATTTACTCCTTTTTTGCTCGTACAATCAACTTCGAGTGTTCGAAACTTTGTTGTAGATTTGTAATCAGCGGCATGTTTGTGTCTCGTCTCTCCAATGGTTTTTTTTAAAATAGAAAATGTTTTTGTATCCACATGGTGATAGGTGATAAGTTTGAAAAAAAAAAAAAGGAATATAGAAATAGATTTGAGAAAGAAAATAGCAAACAAAATTTGAGACTTGAAGATGAAAAAACGATGCGAAAATATTTAAAAAAAAAAAAATTGTTGCCACGTTATTTCTTGAATAACAGATTTTTTTCAAAGGTAAAAACTGACATTTTACAATTTGTGTTTGAGTTTGCTCTTGGTTTCGTTTACCTTCGGCTTCCCTTTTATAAATAAATTTATATCTCCAATATGGTATAAATGAGGAGGATAAAACCGATTATCCTTGATCTCTGACTGTCTCGACTTCAAACTTGATTCTTTTTACACGATGCATTATCCCCATACCCAAGTATATCAATACAATCCGCGTTTTAAATGTATACCTGTATTTTTATATCGTGAAAATAAATCGACAAAAAAAAAAAGGTAATACGTGAGGATGAAAAAGAGAAATAAATAGAGATCGAGAGAGAGAAAAAAAAATTGACATTATGAATATAGAAATAAAAATAAAAAAGTTGTCCGGGTATCCAGAAGCAAAAGTAGCAGCGGTGCAACAGTAGTTGGCAGGTTGGTGTCATATTTGACACCTAATATCCTCGTCGTAAAAGACTGGCTCGAACGACCCAGCCACCTTCGACACGTATCCTCGTATTCAGTCACGCCAGCGTCTTTACGCATCGGCTTAACCCTTTTTTTTCTTCTTCTTCTTCTTCTCTTTATAATATATAATACACGTGCATAAATATATGTATTCACATATGGGGAATTTTATGTTGAATGAAATAATTTCAATCACATTTGCACTGAGAAAAAAAAATCGAGAAAAAAATGCTGTCGATCGAAAGATATTTTGTTTCTTTTTTAACCAAAACCGTCAGGTCGATAGGTACAAAGATATATTTTTCCGATTAATCAAAATGATTTGTGGATTTATAACCCGAACAATATATTGATCGAACCAATAAAAATGC
This sequence comes from Campoletis raptor, assembly GCA_948107755.1. Lineage (NCBI taxonomy): Eukaryota > Metazoa > Arthropoda > Insecta > Hymenoptera > Ichneumonidae > Campoletis > Campoletis raptor. Next base: position 4,586,953 of record OX403626.1, read on the forward strand.
GAGGCAACCAAACTAATTAATGTTAATGCATCACAATATCGCTCAAACAAAGTAATTGATTTATTTAACCCAACGATACCGTTTTATTCATTTGATGATCGAGATTTAAACAAATATTTCGTTAAAAGAACTCAAAAGTATGCGGAAGCAAATGAATGGCACTCGTCGTTTCGATTAAATCATTTTGCTACGGTGAATCAGTTGATTCATTTACGAGAAATTTCCTAATTTGGTTAGATACATTTTTTTATTCATTTAAATTGATTTAGTTCGAGGAACAATTTTTTCTTTTCTTTCGTGCTTCGTATTTTTGACAAACTTTGAATTGATTTCTATTTGAACTTTGTTTTTGCTTGTTCGACAATGAAAATCGTTTTTTTCTTCAAGTTTCATTCGCCACATTTAAATAATATTTCTTCTTGTGGTGGAAATCTCGCTGCAGTATTATGTTAGAACGTGAACTCTCTTTATTGTTTACAAACTTGGATTTACCAAATAATCTCATAATAGCAGGTGTTACATGTCTTAGGAATGTCAAAACACAAGTTTTCCAAAAAAATGTTTAATTTGGAGTTTCAGAAATAATGACGTTTCCTACATCTTCAAAACGGAACGATCAGAATTCGTGTTTTCTTTTTTCTTGTCGAACTTCGTCATGAGTTTCTCTGTAATTGAGAAATAAATAAAAAATCTTAGGAAAGTTTCGCAGTCATTGCGTGAAACGTGATTTTTTTTTTTTCCAACACTCTTCAATCTTGATTTTGCAATATCTTGAATATGGAATGTTAAATCCTTTTGAAATTTTGCACATTTTTGCATAATATTGTTATTAATGTGTCATTAAAATTTTCAAAATTTGATAGGAATATTATTTGGTGAATTTACTTCCTCAAAACAAAATTTCTCAACACTTTGAGTACTCCAACAACAAAAACATTATGATAAAAAAGTTATTTGATGATTCTATCGTCCGTTTGGAACATTTGGCTATTTCTAGCAATCAGAATTCAAAATTGTTTCATTGACATTGACGTTCGATTAAAGAGCAATAACAAATTCTGAAAAAAATTAATGAATAAGCAAAAAAAAAAATTGACGTTCAGACTGTAAGTTACGACGAATATGACGAATGAAAACTTTTTTAAAATTTGGGTTCAACGAAACTGACGAAATTCAACAAAAACTTGTTATGTTTTGATTCGATTTGAATTTTCGGTGGAATTTGTTGAATGATTTTTTTCTTCAATGGGTTTTTCGATTCGAGTAGAACGTCCTTTACAGAAAGATTTGGATATGTTGTTTACGTATATATATAATGCAAATATATGTATTGGTATGTACATAATATATGTTCCTATACATACAGAAATGTGTGTAGATAGTTTATTACTTAGCGATGATGAATAAGGCATTCTGGCCTTTCTTTATTTTTACTGTCGTCTCGAGAAAATTCCACAAGTTCTTTTCTAAATATATATATATATATATATGAACGTGTGTATATATTGTCTCCCCGTTACCCTTCGTTACACCTTCTACACTTGGCAAGATGAATAACAATAGCAAACGATCGTGATAAAATGAAGAAATATTCAGAAACGGCCGAAGTTTTTTTTTCTCTCATTCGCTCCTTATCGTACGAGCAAAAAGCCGAGCGTGTGTCAAAAGTTTATACAAGAATTAACGCCTTGTCTGTGATTTTTTCACTTCTGCTTCTGAAATGACGTGTTTTCTATTTAATTTTTTTTTATTTTTTTATTTTTTATTATCATTTTTTCTCTTGGCAAATCTCGTTCCGTATATTATCGATTCAAACGTTTCGAAAATTTATGACTCTTTAACCCTTCGTTCTCACACCTCTGTAGAATATCACGATGTCACTTGGGTCAAAATGACCCGAGCGGATCATCATTAGCCTTCCAAACAAATACTGTCCGTTCAATTGACGCGCAAACATGTTGACTTATTATTTCAATCTTTTTTATCGGATGACAACTGGCGTTTGAAATTAAATAGTACAGAAAAATGCATTTTTTTTTTTTTTTTCAACAAATAGAAGAATAAATTTGCAATTTGTTTGATGTGGTCGCTGTTAGAATCAAATTTGACTCGTGCATCGGTATACAGGGGGTCAATTTGACCCGGAGCGTATTGAAAAAAATCACGAGTATCCGTTAGAGACTCCTCAATATGTCAGTGTCATAAAAATTTATAAAATATCACATTAAATTGTTGAAAAAAGTTATTAAAAACCTTGATTCTCGTTCAAGTGTAGATCCGACTAAAAAAAATCTACATTTTTTCGGATTTTGATATTAAATAATCGGGATTGTACGCATGGAAAATGATATTTTTTTTTTTGCATTTATTAATCAAGACTTGGTTTATTTTCGAAAGGAAAAAATTGTTAATTTTTGTGAAAACTATTGGAAGTCGTTGAGAATATTTTTGGAGTCGGAATGATTGACATTGCGAAATCAATGCAGGTAAAAATGACCCAGTGCGTCAATTCGATTTGACATTTCGAGTGATTGAATTTGATGAATACCTTTGTCTTTCGGGAACAACAAAAGCTGTTATTTGTCATGACATGATAAAGGGTTGATTGAATTTTGTAATACCATATAATCCGGGTTAGTATTTTTAACATGGAAACAGTTATGATGCGCTTTGTAGTTATTTACGTAGGGATTTTGGTTCATCACTTTGGTCAAGCTTTGTGTTTATATATAGATAAGCGCAAAAGAAGGAGAGCAAGGGATTGAGAGCTTCAATTATCAACACGCAATTACGTACACCCCGGTAATCCTTAGTACACATTCCCCAGACTCCAAATATACCACCGGACCTTTATTATACCTCTTTCGGACCCTTCACTTCGTTGACATTATAATCCTTCTCTAATATACACACTATAAACACATCGCAATCTAATTATAAAGTTTTGCATACAGTAAACTTATTTTTTGTATAAAAATATTGTTTCGCGATGTTTTATAATAAGTTGCTCTAATAATAGACGAAAATGAATGACAATAAATGACAAAGTGATGTAAAAATTGATAAATAAAAACTCACCCGAGAGAGAACCGTCGTTTGGATGCAAATGATGATTGTTGTTAGTGAGGGAAGCGTTATTGTTGTTTTCGTTGCTGGGTGCGGCAACCGTACACAATTTGCCACCCTCGAGTACATCGTGGTCGTGTCGACAGAATAAACCGTCGTGTCGTAATGCAAATTCATCACCGGTCGTCAACGGTCTCATACAGGCCGAGCACCGAAAACACTCGATGTGATAAATCTTGCTCTTGGCTCTCATAACGTAGTCCGTTTTGCTGAACGACTGACTGCACTTGTCGCACTTTGCACCGAACAAACTGCGTAAATTCATAATTTCATAATGTTATATAAAAAAAAAAAAAAAAAATCAAATCAAAGAAATGATTTCAACAATATTTCGTACAAATGACATTATATTTATTGTAGTATTAAATATAATTATAATCGCGATCGATTGAAAACATGAACATTTTATTAAAGAACACTCGTCATGTGACATTTTTTCATTAATATTTGGTCCTAATAAAAAAAAATATAATTGCCAATTTATCGAATATTGACATTTTCTTTTTTTTTTAACAAAATGCTCAATTTGTTGAATTGTTTACCAATATTTTTCGCTTCGTTCGAGCGAAATAAATATTAATCTTTGAAAATAATGAATATTAAATGGTCGCGTATTTGATGTGCTCGAAACAGAAGGTACAGAATGACGTTTTAACGAGAAAATGATTGAAATGACGTAAGGAAATAATGTGAAATTATTAGTGACACGAACGTGGCACAAATCGAGTATAAATTTAATGGGTTTAACTGCTGAGCGAATATCAGCGCACATTTGTGTATATATATCTGTATATAGTGTCTCGTAACTATAAAACGTGTCCTCGTTTTCCCCTGGCGCATTTCATTCAAACTGTACAAGACAGAAACTAACAAACTGCACGTCCGCGCGCCCGTCACTCTCGCGTCTCGTTTTTATTTTCATTTTTTTTTTTTTTTTTTTGGTCTTTGTTTGTCTTCTTTTTTTCTCTCCCCCCTCCCCCCTTTTTTTTACTCATCACTCTTTTTTCCTCTCTCGCATTCTTTCAGTTCTTTTTCTCGCGTGGTAGTAGTACAGTTTTTTTCGCTCGCTTTACGTTCCAACTTTTTATTTTCACAATTCTTTCTTTCATTCCCGTCCGACAGTAGATTTACCCGTCTGTCTATCGCGCACCAATGCAACCCTTTAACCGGATACGCGTGTCGACTTCTTGTCGCTTCGACCTACCGTTGAATGATCGATTAAAATAAACAGACGCGAGCCTTCGCTCCCTCGAGACACACACATGAACTTTTTTCGGTTTTTCTTTCTGTGTTTTTTTTTTTTTTTTTTTGTTTTCTTCAATTCGGGAAGATAAAAACTCGAAATGGATCACGGAATGACGGCTCGTGGCGAAAAAAATTAAACTTCGTATCGAAATTCGATGCAAATAGCAAATTTACTCGTTATTCGATTCGGAACCGTGTTTTCTTTTTATTTTTTGAATTTCTTTAGAGAATACTTGAGAAAATTGTTCTTAAAGACTCAGGAATAATTGTTCATAATTTCGAGGAAATCTTTTAGAAATATTTGACATGAGAGTGGAATTATTGAGTGGAGTAGTGTAGAATCGAAAAAAAAAAAATTGGAAAATACGTACCTAACGTAATCACGTTTGCAGTAGGTCTTGCCGTCGCGTACAAAACACGTGCAGCTTTCATCAAGAAATTGCTTGCATTCGGCGCACTTTAGACAGGCAGCGTGCCATTCGAGATCGGGTGCGACCCTCAGAATCCACTGGTCGTGAATTTCACCACCACAACCGACGCACAGTGAGCTCTTTCCTGTAGAAAAAAGTACTTTATTTAGTTTTCTTCACTTTTATGAATTGTTTACGAGTATAGAAAAAAAAATTTAAAAAAAAAAAAAAAAAACAATAGCTACATCTTAGATGTTGACATTTGCGTCGTAGGAATTGAACGTTTACTTGTCTCCGAATAATAATTATTGTTGAAACCACCATCGATCGTGCTATTGGCGTTAAATAAAGAAAACAATCGAAAAAACCAGTCAGCTAATGAGGTATATTTACCGATAGTAATTTAGGAAATAATTACCCGATAATTTTGCTCAATTACTAGCTTGAGTCAATCTTATCGCAATTGGACAATTATTTTGGAAAATAATGTATAGCGTGCCCGAATTAGAACTTGCCATAGTTTGACGCATTGCTTAAGACCCAGGAATAAATAAATTTACAGATTAATTACATTGTGATAAACTTATACGATGTGATCAAATTTGATATCGTTTTTGTAAGAATCAATTTCTTTAATAAAATGCGAATGAAGCTGCGAACACGACTCTATTTTACTATAAAATTCTATACTGAAAAAGTTAATTCGTTTTCGTAAATTCATTTTTTTTTTGGGTTGAATGACAAATGATTCAATTTATGCAATTAAATCTTGAAAAATTCTTACAGAAGAATCAACTAAATCACACATACTTTTTAGTTGCTTCAACAACATATGTTTGTTTAAATCTCAACTGTCAATTGGATCGAACGGTATTGTTGTGGAATAAACAAATGAAATAGTTGATTCGAAAGAAGTTTTTTGCATGATAAATAATTTGTTTATCTGTTGTTTTGACCAATGATTTGGGTTCCATTATTTTTACAGATCGTTTTTGTTTCATATTTCGAAAATATTTTGTTGCAGTTATCGAACGAAATATGTTTTGGTTAAAAGGAACTTAAAAAAATTTCTTTTCGAGGGATTAAAAAAAAAAATGATAACGTTAAATGAAGAAATGAATGAATGAGAAAATGGTAAACATGTCGATAAATCGATTAATTGTTAAGATATCGTGATTGAGTGAATATAATGAAGTAAAAAATAAAACATATTTCATACATGCTGATCGCGCGGGTTTGCATTTGAATAATCTTGTGCTTTGCGATTGCTAAAGATCTGAAGGAATATCCCCGTATCCCTCGTCATCTCCCTCTCTTATTGTCCCTTTCCCTCTCTTTGTTTCTCTGACTCGAGAGAGAGGAGGCGTAGAAGCGGAGACGTAGGCGTTACATTCGAAGATGATTTTGTGAGCTTAGCAGGGATTCCCAACAGACTCCACCCAGAGGAAATTCCGGTCGGCGCGCGCATTTTCTCCGAAAAAGTGGGCAAGGGGATTCCGTCGACTAGATCGAAGGGCGGCGGGGAGGGGGGGCTTAGCGAAGAGAGGGGAAATCCCCGAGTGTCGAGAGTGCGCGAAGAAATCAACGCACTATCGCGGCGTCTGCGTTGTGCGTCGGAGCTAGCGAGGCGCAGGCGTCTCTCCGGCTTTTCTTTCAACCTTTCAGTTCAGTCTCGAGAAATAATATTATCAGCGTGACTGGAATTAGTAATTCGTAAAAAAATATAAAAAATCGATCGAAGAAGAATCTTCAATAAGATTTTTATCTTTTGTTAGTAATTTTTCAAATGCTTATAACATCGGAATGAGATTTGATGTAAAAAAATGACCGATAAAATCAAAAACACGAAACGAGGACAAAACAATAGATTTTTTTTTTTAAATCGTTATTAAATTTTTAAACGGTGCGTTTTTTCTCCAATACGAGTCTCGTTTGATAATAGTTGGTTATAATTTTCTCGTTTGAAATTAATGATTGAAATAATATTTTTATAAGAATACGATAAATAATCGAAGGGGTAACATTTAAGTTTTTTTGCTAACAGACATCTTGTCACTTTTTCGAAAATGATTCCCACGATCCGAGCTTGACTTTTTGATTCTTCGTGTTAGCCTGGAATCGAACAGTACCGTAGCATCAACAAGAGAAACGAAAAGAAGAAGAAGAAGAATCAAAAAAGACAGGGAAACAGAGGAATAAAAAAAAAATGAAAGAAAAAAAAGAAAAAACAATCGAGCGTAAAATAATCGCGAGAAATAACACGGGCAAGCGTTTTTTTTACAAGACGGGAAACTTGTTCGAGGATTTGGAAACGTTCAGCTAGCACGGTGGTCGTTGGAGTTTCACGATATCACATACGTACATTTACACATGTGTATATTTTTTAGTTTGCAAATAGAAAGGCGTAAGTTCGGAGTTTTAACCCTTAAATTAACGCAAAACTTAACTTTTCGGTTCTTTACGGTATATCCATGTATATCTATATATAAAATACGTGTATATATAATATACTGAATCGTGGCGGATGCTCTCGCTGCTGCTGCAGATTTGCCCGATCGGCTTCCCCCTTTTTTCCTTGTACACGATCTCTCGGCCTGTATCCTACTATATTGTTATCGACGTAACACGAGGCGAGCACAGTCACTGGCATGTTTTTCTTTCGTAATAAATTATATTGACGAAAAATACAACATGTTAATGGCTAATTATGGCACTGCGTTTATCCTTACATTCCCGCGTTTAATTCTAAATCAATGTACAGAAGTGAGGCTTCATTGAAAAATGCCGATAAACATTTATTCGCATGGAAATAGGAAATAAGAAATATTGTGTATTTTTCGATTTTTTCAACTTGCGGACTAGAAATCAGGAATTACTGTTAGAGAATATTCTTCTGTGGAAATCGTCAATTCATTTGAAGTTTGGCGAATTATTTTCTCGTTAAAAACAACAACAAAAAAATAAAAACCGTTGTATGAGAGATTTGAAAAAAATTCTGTAATATTTTTTGGGGTGTATTCGGTATGTGAAAAAAATTACCAGTCCGATTTACATAGTAGTTTAGTAGTAAATAATGTTTTTCATGAAAGAAGTACGAAATTCGAGTATTTATTCATTCATTTGTATATTTATGCACGAATGATGATCGTTTGTATTTTTCTTTACGTTTACAAATGAACGAGATACCACGTGGAATAAAAAATTTCGTATTTGTTTACACAATACTATAGTTGAATGTTGAAAAAACTAAAAAAAAATAATAATAAAATAGATGGACCAACGTAATTCCTACTACAGCTCATAGGGTTAAGTAACAAAATGAATGTGGAAAAATCCTGGTGGAACGATTTTGTGGAAAAAAGAATTTCTTTTCGTATAATATCCCATAATTGTTGAAAAAAAGAAAATCCTGACCGAAAATCCTGTAGCTCGAAATTTAATATTTTTGCACATTTTTGTGAGTTTCTTGCAATTCGATAGAAAAATGCAGAGTTTCCATAGAAAATTGATGACATGAGATACGAATATTCGTTGCAAAATATTTCTTCTCCATATCTGAAACTTTATTCGGGTAAGAAAACGAATCTTTTATTGAGGACATTTCACTATATTTTTAATGATTGAGTGAGGTTCAGGGAACGGAAGTAAGGCTGGACATTGGATCCTGAACGTCCCATATATCGATATACATATACAATTGCACATTCGTGGATTTGTATATGTATATGATTCCACTGACCACCGTGAAATTTCTTTCCGCTTGTACAAGGAAATTAGATGAAAAAGGGACAAAGATGGTGAGAAAGGAGGGAAGGCAGAGAGAGAGAGAGAGGAAGAAATTGGGAAAAAAGAGAGGGAAAGAAGGACAGGAGTCGGTGGCGGTGAGGGCAAGGTCGGTCAGGATCAAAGGAGATCGAACGAGAGTGTTGGCGGCGTCCCATTAGCTTCCAACGACGAGACGACCACCTCGCTTCGTGTCTTCCGAAGAGCCACATAGGTGTGTGTATGTCGTACGCGACATAAACCGACGAAGAAAGAAAGAAGAACAAGCGATTCGAGGCGAGTTTGTACGCGAGAAAGAGAAAGAACAACACCGACTAAATGAGAGAATGAGAAAGAGAAAGTGAGGATAAAAAAAGAGTGAGATAATAAAAAAGAAAAAAAAAAAGATATAAATAAGAGAGGAAACAAAGTACAACCACGAGGCAGGAGGACACGAGTTGCTCCTGAGGAGCAAGAATATGTAGACTCGATGTGCTAACAAATTTCCCTTTTTTATAATAATAATACTATATTTGTATATGTGCATGAAGAAAACGAAAAAAGAAAAAAAGAAAAAAAACTAAAGATTCGATTACGAATAAAAGTTCAAGTCTATTCGAAGAATCTAACGTTCCTTGTCTCGTTGAATTGTTTTTTTAATTTTTAATTTTTTTTACTTTTTTTTTAATTCTTATCTATCTTGTTGGATTTTATATTTTGTATTTTTTTGAATCGTTGTCTCGTTGTCTCGTTGAATTGTTAACTTTTTTTTGTCATTGTTGTGAATCTTGTTGGATTTGATATTTTGTATTTTTTTTTTTGCGTTTCGACATACAAAAACTTTATTTAATTTTTATTGACTTAATCTTTTTTTTTTATTACGAAAAAAGTGCAATTTATTGCTGTTGTTATTTATCGCATTATTTTCTATGAAAAAAAGTCTTGAATTCGGTTTGAATAGAGTTTTTGTTATTTTTTTCAATATATGGATGCCAGAATCACACACAGTTGATAAGAGAATAAAAGAAAAGGGTTGAGCCTGTCATCTGCAGAATATTTGCCCTTGTGGTTACTCACGTACATTGAGCACACAGATCGTTTGCTCGTATCTTCTAACGAGGGTCGCAGGGTGATAGTGTTATATAATTAAGGGCTTTATCTAACCCTTATCCTAAGCGTAATAATTTACCTATTAGTTGGAGCCTAGATTTACATCAATATAAATCTATAAATATATTATTCATGTATATACGTCAACATATAATCATATGCACGTGAATCCGCCACGTATTTACGTCTGAGTACAGTTTTAATAACTCTTTGAGCCATACATTTTTCCTTACGTGCAATTGACTTGAAATTGATTACTGTGGAGTTTTTAGGTCCAGTGATTACGAATCTGAACTTGAAATTTGAAAAATTCCAAATTAATTGTTCCGTCATTTTTTTTCTGAACGAATAACAGTGAGCAAAAGAATTTGAAAAATCCACATCAAAAATCTCATAAAATTCTTCGTAATTTTATTAATCTTTTACTTTTAACACGTACGTCGATGACTTAAAAACAGATTTTCCGTATATAAATTTGTAAATGTTGAATTTACTTACAAATTTGATTGTACGCTATAAAAGGATTAGTCGGACGACAGTTTGAGTAACAAAAAAAAATTCGTTATTATTATAATGGCGGTTAATTGAATAAAAATGAAATTTTATCGAGTAGACGAGATCGAAATTTCTACCAAATTGGCTTTATTCTTCCGATTTAAATATAATATAAATATATATGCACACAGCGAAAAGACGAAAGAGAGAAAATAATAGTGGGAAATTTTGGTGTGAGAAGGATACGGCGAGGGCAAGAACGAACATGGGAAGAGAAAAAGAATGGTGGCGAGAACGGCGCCGAGCCGCGTGTCGTCGATGTCTGCTTGGCAGTTCAGAGACGCCGACCGGGTGTCCCGCGCGTTCCTTCGGTATTTCATTAACACCTTCGCTAATTATTTTCCTTCTTTTTCTCTACCTCTTCTCGTTTCGTGCCCCTGCTTCTTCCAGTTGCATCCTACTATTTACCCCCCCCCCCCCGCCCCCCGCCTCACCTCCCCATTCTCCTCTTCCTGACCGCAATGGAGAGATTTTAGAGATTTCATCTTGAGCTTCTTTTGTAAGATACTAATATCCGGGAATCAAGATTTTGTCCAATAACGTTTATAGCCTGACTACGACAGCTACCAAAATTAACTCATAGATTTGTTCGATTTTTTTTTCTCTCTTTGTCTCTGTCTGTCACTCTCTCTCTCTCTCTCGCTCTCTTTCTCTCTCTCTCTCTGTTTTAAAAGCCTATAAAAAAATGTTTGTCTCTTTTTATTCCGATGTTTTTTCATGTCCAACCAACTGTTGATTTATCACTAGACTTTTGGTGGTTATCGCTATTCGCAGCGTTGCAATCAACGTTTTTCAACATTTGCTCTTGAGCTTATTGTCGATACTTGATAATAGTAATTTTTTGCAATTGCCATTGTTTCAGCAATTATTGCAATTATTATCTATCGTTTATTTTTCTGACGTATTTACATTTCAAGTCTTGGAAAAGTGGTTAAAAAATACTAGTTTAACGAACAGAAGTTGGTTCTCGAAATATCAAAATGCATTATAAAAAGAATTCTTTTTTTTTTCTTTGTCATCGTGTTATTTTTGAAGGAAAACAAAATATAATTCTTGAATTATCTTTGGATTTTCTATGAGGATTTATTCGAAGGGATTAACTCATTTTCACCTGACATTTTTTTCGAACTCTCTAAGCTTTTTGAACGTTGAGAAAATGATTCAGGCGGACTGGTAGAAACTTATAAAAGTGAGCAAAGCCACTGATGATGCATATAAGATCATTAGCGGTGAGCATCGGACACTCTCGAATGTCTTTTCACGATCCTTTCCTCCCTTTTTTTCTGTTCTTTTTTTTTTTCTTTTTTTTCGGGTTGCGATAACGAAAAACGAGTCATCGTCGAAAGATGCAGGACCGACGCGTCTTCTCGTGTGTCGCGGACATTTTCTCTCTCTCTCTCACTCTCTCTCTCTCTCTCTCTCTCTCTCTCTCTCTCTCTCTCTCTCTCTCTCTCTCTCTCTCTCTCTCTCTCTCTCTCTCTATTTCTCATTTTCATCTCTCTCTGACGCCCCGTTGTCGCGACAGGGGAGGTGGGGATCGGGGAAACGAGACAAACGAAAGTTATGGCGGTTAGAGTTGCGCGTTGCGCGAGACACGCGACTTCGAATGAAATATATCTATTTGTGAATTTTGATATTTTTTGTTTGTTTCATTTTTTAAAGAAATGCACAGATTGTCGAAATAAGTTTGTTTCGTACAGAAAATCACTCGATTTTCAAGCATACGAATCAAAAGTCATCTTACGTTGTTGTATCTGATTTTCCGAAAACAAAAGAACGTGAGGGTTTTTTCTTTTTTTTTTCGGAATCGAAATACTCTCGTACAAGGTCGAATAACGTTAAATCGATACAAAAACGCATAAGAAATATACGTTTTTTATTGTATTCATCGAAACTACAAAGAAAAATCCTAAACTGAATAACTATATCCGATAATATTTTTTTGTTTTTGTTTGTGGCATTAAAAGAGAAGCACGAAAGTCCGATCGAGTTTTTTTCGCGCGCGCTTGAACCAGCAGCTCGTTTCGATTATAAGCTAAAAGTGTGAGAGAAAGAGAGAGGGAGGAGAAAGAGAGAGGAACATCAACGGGACGCACTAAATTTAGGATATGTACATGCCTAAATGAACGACAGAACGATCGAGGATGAGGAGAGAGAGAAAAAGAGAAAGAGAGAGAGAAAGAAAAAAAAGGATTGGAAGATGAGAAGAAGGAAAAGAGACGAAAGATATCAGTCTTTCCTCCTGGAACACTCGACCGCAACGTAGAGCGATCGTTCTTTAATGTAATTTTTTTTCTTTTATTTTATTTTATTTTAATTCGTATGTGTGTGTTTTTTTTTTTTGTCTTCTTTCAAAATTTTATTTTTTATTTTTTCCGTTGATTCGGCATCTTTCTTTCTCGCTCATGTAGTTCCATAGCGTTCGATATCCACCGGACGAAATTTATGTAGGTGTTGGCCGTGGCTTTTATCAGCAGCCGGCATTCCTGTGCGTCCAGAGAGCCGGCGCCCTGGCGTCGCTCCCCCAAGAGCAGGTTCTAATTCGTGCGACTCTTTTCTGACTCAGTCAGTTCCTTCTTGCTTTTACAGCTCGCTCGTTGCTTCTTCTGACACTTCTTCTTCTTCTTCTCTCTATTCATATCTATATCTATTTTCTTCTCTTACTCTCGCAATTTTTTGTTTTCACCTCCTTCCCACTGTTTCGTTACTGCTAAACTTCTTCTTCTTCTTCTTCTTTCTCACTTCCATCCCTTAAACTCGTTCTTTATCTCAACCTTCTCTTCATCCTCCTAGTTTACTTGCTACTCCCTCTCCTCCTTCTTCTCTTTTTCTTCTCAATTGCTTTTGTTTCGAGAATAATAGATATGGACATACCGTTTTTTAGAAAATCCGAAAAATCATCGCCACATTGAATCTCTTGGATATCATATCAACCCTCGTCCACGAGCTATTAATATACTTTCCAAAAAATCAGCGTATTTTAGGTTTAAGAAAAATCAGGGCGAGCTCAGTTCAGAAATTAGAAATATTAACCATTTCGTATATTAATTTTTCGTTTTAATTTGTTGTTTGTAAATAGATGGATTTTTTCATTTTTTTATTACGATTCTTAATTCTCCTTTGATCACTCAGAATGTCATATCAACCCTCGTTCACGAGCTATTAATATCTTTTCCAAAAAAATCAGCTTATTTTAATTTTAAGAAAAATCAGGATAAGCTCAGCTCATAAATTAGAAATATTAGTTATTTCGTATATTAATTTTCCATTTGAATTTATTGTTTGTACATAGATGAATTTTTATTTTTTTTATTAGGATTATTAATTCTCTTTTGATCACTAAAAACATTAATTGCTCAATGATTACGTCGATTTGTTTGAAGGCAATTGTACCGATTGAAATTGGCGAAAAACTTTTCGCTGAGAAATTTCAACGTAGATCGAAAGATTGATGGAGGTCAGTAGTTATTATAATTTACAAAAATATATCGTTGTAACTTTTCAACATTCGTTCTTTCAAGCGTTGCGATAATAAAATATTATAACGAACGAACATTCATCAGCTATTTACAAACGTATAATACGGACATATTACAAATGTACATGCAAATATACAATTATTAATATGAAAAAAAAAAGAAAGAATTCTCGACAATATCGAGAAACGTGCGGTCTTGCTTGAGAAGTTGAGGAGGTTGTTGCCATGTGGTTACAGAGCCAATTAGTCGCGATTGCTTATCAGCGTAGAACAACGAATATTCCCTGATCCTTGTTACGCTCATAACCTTATATACGAATATATATACGTCTGTGTATGTCACATATACTTATAAGTATACATATTCGATGATCTTGGTCCCTGGAGTCTTTATATGTACACCGTTGGGCTTATACTTATGTGCACGCCCACGATTTTACCCTCAGCTCGACGACAAGCTCCTAACTATGCGAATTTGCTCACTGGATTCGCCAGGCAAAAATGAAAAGTAAATATTAAAAATAGAAAAAGGAAAAATCCAAGGGACTTTTCAGTGGGTTTCGGAAATCAACTTTTTGATTATTTTATTTATTTCATGAAAAGGAAATTTAATTAGGAAGTTTTGAAATAATTATGTTCGAAAAATGTCTTTTCAAATATCAATTGCAAGTTAAAATTTTTTCATTTGGTTTCGTTTTCTGATAACTTTTATTAAATTTATTTTTATCATTTGATTGAATTTGAGGATTTAATGATGGAATCATCGAAGTATCTTATAACATGTTCAATTTTGTCATTCAATTCGATTGAATGTGAATGTCATTTTTTTGTTCCATAAATTCGATTGAATTTCAACTTTGATCCAAATATTGGCATATTATATATTAATGAGAGTTTTTGGATTTTTAATTGGATACTAAATTTTTGAAGAGTGATGATTACAATGTTTGTTGTGACCTGCAGGATTAATCGTCATTTGTTTTTATTTATTTTTTGTTCTTTTTACTAAAACAGGTAATCGAACAAACCCTCAAAACTGTAGAGCATCGAAAACTGTATGAAATCCGTAGAAAAATGTGTACTCTTAGGTAATGAATGGGGGGGGGGAAGTACGGATTATCCGGCTTAGCTTTCCGGAAACAATTTTACGTTTTTGTTGCCTCTTGACGATGGTAATTGTATGTGCTGCGGTGGACGATATAAATCGTAGTATATGGCATTTGAAACTTACACTTTTACGATCTCTACGGAGGCTTGTTGACCGACGACATCTCTTTCGAGCGCCCCGGTTTAAGGGAAAATAAAAAGCCGTAGGGTGAGAGAAAAAAAGGAGAAGGAGAGAGTGGCGCCTATATATGAGGATCGCCAGCAACACTGTATAGTACAACAATTGTGCATGCAGCGCCACAACGTCCTACCAAACTGACCAGTGAAGCTAAGGGAAGGGAGGAGGGGAAATTACAGAAGAGGGCGTTCAGGGCTTGTCTCTCTTTTCTCTCTCATTTTTTCAGCTGTTTCCTTCTTTCTCTTTTGTTATCCTTTCTCCTGTTCCTTTATGACTTTTCCTGCTCATTTTTTTTCTCTCCTTCACCCGATCCTTTCGTCATTTACTTTTCATGCTTTTTCTCTTTTCTGTTCTTCTCTGTTTCCTTCTCAATCTCTTTGTTTCTTCATTATTCTCTTATTCTCCCTTCTTTCTATTTCTATCTTTTCATTTTTATTCCTTTTTACTCGTTTTTTTTAGCTTCTCCATCAAGCTTCGCTTCGCTTTGTTCATACTTTTCATTTTTTCACGTTTTTCTCTCCACCTCCTTTTTCCTATCTCTTCTAGACTCTCCTCCTTCGTCGTTGATTATTCCTCTTATACTTCAACTCCCTCCTCTCTCTCTCTCTCTCTCTCTCTATCTCTCTTTTCGACTCTGACTCCAGTGTTTTTTTTATCCTCTTCTCCTTCTTTCGTCACTTTTCGTTTTTCTCCTCTTCTTATTTTTTTCTCTACACAGCTCCCGGGATCGACCACTGGCGCCGGAGTTATTTACCGAGAGGAATCGATAGGCCTCGTGCGGTGGTAATCTCGTATCATTAGTGAGCCTTGATGAATAGAGAAGTGAAATACAAAAGTAAGCGAAGAGGATATGGTCAGAGAAAGCCAGAGAAAGAGAGAGAGAGAGAACGATTTAGAAAAAAATTTTACTTTCGTCCTTCAGAAGAAAAAAAGGTAACGACCGTAAGGACGAGCTCTCTGTACCTCAATAAATCTTTCGTATTGTTTATTATTCTTATCTGCGTTATAAATCTCATTGCGTCGTTGAAGCTCGAAATGTTGAACCACGCGTCACGAAAAAGACAAAAAATCGTAGGAATCTTCGTGTCAATTTTTTAGTTGATCATTTTTTTTTTTTCACAGTGTCTTTATGTCCCGTTGAAGCTTGAACTATTTTTTTTTTACCCATTGAAAACAGTGGAAAAATTTTGAAATCTAATAATCTGTTTATTATTTAAATCATGCACGATTTACTCATTTATAAGCTTGTCAACGTTCCCATATAATTATTACTTGTTTGCAGTTTTCATCACGCTTTATGATTTGTATTCAATCTATTATTTATGCAAGAATGCAAGAATAAATCACTATTTCAATAGCGGTGCAAATATATGCCAACTAGTCTTTGCAGAACATATATTAATACATATGAGCAAGACAGAGAAACAACAATAGGAAAATGAGACATTGCTTTTGAGCCAATAGACTGCATACGTCTGTCACTCGCCAGAATCTATTCATCAAATTTTACAATTTTCAATCTACTTTTTGTTCAAAATTCGCTGTATGGCTGTCACCTTTGTCGTGATTCGCAAAAGAACCGCGTTCTAGCTATACTTTGTTTTTTTTTTTTTTTTTTTTTTTTTTTTCAATATCGTAGAGTCCTGACGAATACAATGCTGCCAGTTGTTTTTCTTCTTTTTAAAAGTATTTCCGGAATTTGATATTTTTAGATGAAGCTGCTAAAAAAAAACTCAAATTATCATTTTTTTTTGCTACGCTCCACATTTAGCAGTGTTGTTTAACAAGTTATCGAAAAACCCGTTTGCACAATATCTGCTTGATTAAGAGTTTCTGCTGAAAAAAAATTATTGATTCAAATTTTCCTATGCGTGGACTTTCGTTGGGTTCTTAAGCGACCTTCCCACTTGCACTCCACTTTATTAACTTTCGTGTTGCCTTTAGCCACTCTTTACTAAAACGCTACTGTTTCCCATTTGCGACAGGGCCCAGGGGAACTATGCGAAACTTGTCCGATACTGGAAAGTATATTTTTATCAAGATTTCAGTTGGTCACCATAACCAGAAACCCTGAAAAACTGTTTTCCACTTAAAAATCAGTCCACGAACCGCTGTACGACTAAGCAATCATCCATCCCAGTAATGACTTCGAGCTGAGCATCTTGACTTGGGAGATCGCGAGAAGCACAGATCGACTGTGCACCTATCGTTATTGGGGAATAATTATGGAATTAATCTTAATTACGTTTTTCTTCCCCTATATCGTGCCGTTAATAGATGTTCCATTTTCTCCAGTGTACCATTTTATCCTGTTTTTCTTCCCTATCTATATTCGTATACGACAATCGAAGAGTAGAGTTTGGGAAAAAGCGACCAATAGGCCTAATTCAATTGCAGAAGGATGAGTCGTTCGCTGACTCTCCGCAAACACTCATGATAATTCAATCGAAAACCCACCCTAATGCTATGGTTCACCCTCTTTCTCGTGCAGTTTTCTCATGTATAGACGAGGCATCGCTCAATAGCAATAATAATAATTAAATAAGATAAATATAAAAGGAAAAGTTAAAATAATAATAAGGAGCTGTTAAATACTACAATAATTATATATTTATTAATAAAAGTAGAATAATAATTAAGATTTATTCGTCATAAAACAATAATCTGTAAATTAATAACTGTGCGTTATATCGGGTTTAGGGTCCTTTTAAATCTTGGAGTATTCCATCGATTTAATTGAGTAATAAAGTACTAATGGACGATTTCACGTTTTAATGGTTTTTCAATAATTTCTCAGGGTTCATTGGCTCTTTTGACACATAAATCGATTCTCGTTCGTATCAATTACTATCTGTTACTTTTTAACAAAAAATACGTATGTTGAAGTCATTCGATCGATTTTCTACTGAGACTGAGACCAAGTAACGTATCAACTGAGTCGCGACGAATGCAAGGGAGTTGATTGCAAATTTTTAAAGTGAACATTGTCCGTATCTTTTGTTCGATCGGTTCGAAAAAAGTTTCAGACCATCTTTGCCATTTTTCCCACGTGGTTCAAAAATTTTTTTAAATGGTTTCGACAATGTCTACTTTCGAAAATCCGAGGTGAGCGAGTCAACCGATTCATGACCTTGGAAAATTGAAGTTCTTTACAAGTACAAGGAGCTACAAAAGTACTTTATTCTGATTATTTAATTCATGAGTTTTTGGTGAATGAGAAATTTACTAGAATTAGAGGACATTTGCTTGATGAGTATTTGACACTTGCGATCTGCATAATTTAGACAACGGTACAACAGTTATTTTGTACCTTCCTGATTATACCAAGGTCATTATCACCTCATACAGAATCTTCTATTTGCAACATTGACCATCATTACTTGAAACTTTTGCTGCAACTTGCTTTTATTCTATCGCTATGTCATGCGATAACATCTGATACTTAAGGGAACACACCAACTGCACACGTTACACACTCTATGTGGATTCATCTGTATGACTACATCTATGCACATGTAGAAATATCGTTGGGTAGAGTCCTTGAGAGATCGAGTGCACATAGACGAGTCATAAAGTACCCGAGGGGAGTTTCGACAAGGTTCCACCTAATCTTTCCATGAGAACATCTGCACCCTGCACTTCTAATCGGCTGATGATTTCTAACCGATTGAGAAAGTGTAACGGAGACAGAGTACGAATGGAACATCGCAAAATTGTGTGTACAAGTATCTCTGTATGTACATGAAGGGATGTTTGATGTCGTCGAATTAGGGGTGGCTTTTTTTCGAACCCTCCTCTTGTATCAGCAGAGCCTTGAACTATAGTCATCCAATCGCTCGAAACCACTCTCCCAATAGGAATTCGTCTTATGGATCGAATTATCGAACATGGAATTATTAAAAACAACGAAACCACTCGTAGAGTCCAAAAGTTAATTGCTCAAGTGAATAAAATAGGAGAAAAATAAATAAATCCAATTTTTCGATTGAAATACTGTCGAAATAATTCAACTAATTTTTGCACATTCCGTCGGATCTTCGTGAATCACGAGCTAACTGTTTCGAGTTGAAGGTTTTTTTTTTTATACCGATTTTGTGATATTTTTGAAAGAAAAAACAATGATGAATCTTCGGATTTTATCGACAACGACTACTGGGACGATAAGAAATGGTAACTGATTTAAGAAATAAGGGAAGAAACTTTTGTACGTACTTTGCGAGATCGGATCACCGGATTCGTCCCTTATTTTAACCGACGCAGAGATCTTAAGACTTCTCGGTGGTCCTTGAAGACCTAGATGACCGTGTCCATGGCCGACGTGCCCTCCGATCGTGCCCGTCCGCTGCATCACGCTCGCACCCCCAATCTCGGCTACGATTCTCCCGCCGCCGCCGGCTCTCCGCAAGCCACTCGCTACCCCCTTTCGTGCAATCTTGATTTTTTTTTGTTTATTCTTATAGTATCAAAAAAGCAACGTTTTCTGAGGCTGTCGTGACAAACGACAGCCTTGAATTTTGTTTATTTTTTTTTTTTGCAATTCCTGAAACACGATGTTTCGGAAAATACGTTTTGGTTTAAGGAGACGGGGGTTTTCTCGTGCTTGCCTCTCGTAAACAAGAGAAGTACAATCTTATCTTTTACAAAAGAAGACGACCTCGATCAAAAAAAATCTTTGTTATTATTCGTTTTTTCCACATTAATTCAAATCCAGCCTTAATCCCTTAGCGCTATTTTCAAAAGCATTTTACAACAAAAACCACTGTAACTCGTTCTTCATGCGTGAAGTATTCTCCACTATTTAGACAGTTCGTTTTTCGTATATCGGACATTTGTTTTTTAATATTTGGTTTTTCATTGTTTTTATCGATTGAGCCGACGATGCAACCCTTGTTTGATTTCTTGTTTCTTCTTTCTTTCAACTCTCTCCCACTTTTCTCCTTCCTCTCGACCACGTGGGACTTAAAAATGACAGTTGTCGTCGGTGTTTCTCTTTCTCTTTTATATCGTCGTTGTTTTTTCGTTTTTTTTTTTTTCCCCTCTAAATTCGGTTTTGGTTCAGGCACTCGGTACGTCGTATCGTTTCTTATTATTTTTTCAATTTGTTTGTTTTTTGCTTTGTTTTTTTTTTTTTTTTCGTTCACCGCGTGTTTGATATCGCCAGCACTTGAGAGCCAGCCTCCGCGATACTTGACTCTCAAATGTCCGGCATCTGCCGCCGGATACCGACACTTGGCTTTTTCACTCTGAGATTCTCACTCGCGCCAGTAATAAAACCTCTTCAATGAATTCATACATACATATATATATATATACACATATTAATATATGTATATATATATGTATGTATTTTGAGAGCCGTTAAGGTGAGCGCACTAAGTAATTGATCGAAATTTTCGCACACCTTTCAACATCGAAGTATATGATATTTTTTTTCTTCTTCTTCTTCTTCTTCTTCTCTTTCTACCTTTGGTTACTTTTCGATGCGTAAAAAGTAATAGAAAAAGCCACGCAATGACACTCGGTATAACGCGAATTTTCGGAGGGCTTGTTGTTCTTCGTCACTTTTTACGCCCCGTTGGGCACACTTCCGTTCTGCAGCTTCTTTTATTCATTTATCCTCTGATGCCCCCGTTTCGCGCGCGACACTGTATTTTCCTTGTTCCGCCAAATATATCGTTCAACACAATCGGTAAATAATTTACCTGCTGATAAAGTGTCACCTCCTCGTCGAGCCACTTTTATTGCACTTTCGATCTCCAAACTTTCTGTAGCTTATTCCAACTTTTGTGCACATTGATGTATTGGTCAGTATTATTATTTAGCTTTGTTTTTTTTTTTTTGGCTTCTTCGTTTATTTCTTTCATCAGTTACGTTATTTATTTTATTTTTAATTTTTCATTTGAACTTTGAATGAAAAATATCGATGGAAACATAGTCTCCCGGTGTTACTCCAATTTGATTTGACACTAGACAACACTACGAGATTGTGACACTAAAATATAATCACGAGTCGGGGCAATTAGAAGTATTCGAAAAATCGATGAACCGGCGAGAACAACAACGATTATTGGGAGTGAAGAATTTTTTTTTTATTAATATGTATATATAAATATAAATGGATTTATGCAAATACATACATGTTCGTTTACACGTACACACAGTATGAACAAAACCCGCCGAAAACAGAAAAAAAAACACACACACAGTTGTGATAACGTTTGTTATTGTTTCTTAGTGTATTTTATTTTCAATTTTTATTTATTTATTTTGATAAAAAGCAACCCCGACGATGTTGACGGCGCGGGGCCCTGAGAGGCACTGACTGTCGCGTTAGTGTGTTCCCCGGCACGTCACGGTGCCCCTAAACAGCGGGACGAGCGGGAGAGAGAAAGAGCGAGTTAGGAGATTGAAAAAAGCGAGAAGCCGATAAATTCGAGTTGGAACCTCCAGAGGGCGGGACGTGGGGGTACAGAGGGGTAGAATTATCCCCACTACTTATATTCGGAGGTTCGATCTTTGTCGCGCGAGTTTCGCGCATCGTTACTTTGCCCTTCGCGCGCAGGGCGAGACAGACGAGGATCCTTCGGCGTTTGACGATCCTCTCGTTTTCTCTCTCTCTCTCTTGCCTCTTTGGTGCTCCACCTAGTCAACAGCAATGTCCATATCGTATGATATCGTTGCTTCTGATCGTCTCCGCTATCCAAGAGCAAGCGAGAACATCACTTGTTTCCCCCCTTTCGCCGATTCCCATTCTTCCCCTTCCTCCCTTTCGCCCCAAGCCAGACGTCGATTCGCCTTCCACGCCTCCGCGGCTTCCCATTGGATCGGTCCACGAAACCACCAACAAAATGGCCGACAGCCCAATCGATTCCTCTCCCGCTGTATTCCCCTCTTACGTGTCTCACTATCTCACTCTCTATATACACGCCAGTAGAGAGACTCGCGTGTACGTGTTCTGCATGCGATACGCAAGCAAAATCATCGCGACAGCTTCAGCTCCAAAGAAACACCGCGAATCAAACAATTTTTGTGCGCTTTCGTGCCTCTTTTATTTCTTTTGTCTTCTTTCTTTATGCCAGTGCGCGTAAATATGCTCTATTTTACGCCATGAAACATGTGCATTGATCGTCAATTGTATGAGATTCTTAACGTTTTTATTTTTTTGATTCTCCCTCTGATCGAATGATTGATGCTCTTTAAAATTTTTTAGCTTTTAATGCTCCGCAGGAATTATGATCATGTGGATAGTCGACCGAATATCCAATCAATTTGAAATATTCAAATATTTCACCGTGTTCGAATAATTATCGCGAAAATTCCGTCACTTTTATTACAGCCATTGAAAATTTGATTTAAAACCCCTTTTTACCACATTCGCTTGGCGAACAGAATGGCTCGCCACTATTTAGGACTAAAATTTCTGTCGGTTAAGCTCTTTCATTTTATCTGGCGCGTATATATACTTAGCACATATATATATAGTTATACATGAAACTTTAGTATCGTGTATACATAACCGGTATCGCTACTGTACACATATATGTACTGAGAACATGGTCCCATCAAGTTCATACATATATATATACTGCAATGTCTATCGCGCGTATATTCCCAATGGCTCAGACTTTTATTCATCTCCATTTCGACAGCGAACACCATCTTTTATCATCCCACAACTCTCTTTTCCAATCTCTTTTTTTCTTGTAACTCTTCTTACATTTTGCAAAGATAACAGAACGGAGTAGAACGGATCTTTATCCTAAGAATGCAAGCACCTGCTGCTATACGTTTGTTTGTTTCATTATCGTTCGACCCTTCGAAGTACTGTTCACACTAACGATATTGTCACTTTTATTTTTATTTTGCACAAACCCTAAGCAAGTTTCTACAAATCGTTAATGAATTTTTCAGCTTTGGTTATTCGAACGCGATAATGTATAAGTCATTTCTTGCTTCTCTGCATGAGCATGAAATTTTTGCTTTGTGCAATTTTTTTTCCGTGCCGTTTTCCATAAAAAATAAAAAGATACGGATTCACAGATTTTTTTGGGGTCAAAATCCAGGCGGGTTTAGGATTTAATTAAGAATTTGAATTTTTTTTCTCTTTTTCTTTCGATTTCAACTGCGCTATCTCGCAAACTTATAAATTTGACGATAATAATATCATTTTTTGACTCGTTCCGAAAGTATTTTCGAAAAACATTAAAGTTGGATTTTTTTTTTTTTCCATTTTTATTTGTGAAAATGAAGAGATTCTTGCAAAGACTCATTCGATTGGTTTTATTTAACATTTTCCCGAAAAAAAGATATAACAATTTGGTGATTTTTTAGCAGCAATTCGGATGGTAAACAATGCGCTTTGAATTCAATTGAAAAATACAATTATAGCTGCGTAACTTTACGTGGAAGAACGACCCAGTCTAAACCTGTGTCTACAGATTAATAATTTCTGCTTATTTACGAAATTAAAAAAAAAAAAATAACTAAGCAAAACGATGGACATAGAAATTCATTTGTAAGAAACCCGCAATTTTTTTACACAAAAGTGAGGAAAACAATAAAACCATTTTATTTCCAAGAATAGCTTATTTTTCGTCATGAGTTATTTTAACTCAAGGGCTCATAATATCTGAGTTATCGCAGCCTAGATCCAGAAGGCTAGAGGAGCGTGCAGTTAAAAACTGAACTAGCTATCAAAACCGAAAAATCCAAAAACAGCTGTTCGTTTATTTCATAAGAGAAGGAAAACCTGTAAAAAATGGATATTAGAATGTAAAAAGTGGCATAAAGAGAAATGAAAATAAAATTATGTCATTTTCCAATGATCTCAGTGTCTATGGTTTGCATATTTGGATCGTAGTTCATAAACAGACTCAAGCTAAATTGCAATCAATTACCATAGCCAGGATTTGAAGAAAAACAACAAAAAAAAAACAAAAAAAATTCGGTAGTAAATATGAACGAACTAATTGCTTAATTAATTTTTTCTCGAATTATGGCACCAAAGAGACGGTCCAGTTAGTATATGTTGAATATTAGACTTTTTTCGTGAATTTGTCTACACATATTTGTAGAAATGAATGCACACATGGATCGTATATATATAGATACACGTGGACATTTAATGCAATGCATACCGTACATAACATCGTGATTGCAACGCGAGAGCCGCAATGAATTATTGCAGTAGTGAGCAGCTCGACAGACAACTGCACACTGCCTTGCAGCACGCGAGTTACATCCAATAATATATAGATATATATATATATATGTACAGGGGCTGTTTCTCGAGTGGCTCCCGATATGTTGTTCCAACAGCCGACTCTCTGGTCGCCAGGAAAGAGAGCAGAGAGCATCTGCCTTCGTGTTCCATCCTCATCGTTCCCTTTTCCACTACATACTGCCAGATATATATGTCTGTATAAAATATGTGTTCCAGCAGTAGTAAGCATTCAGCTTGCTGATAGCTTTGTCGGCACGGATTCAGCTTAAGAGACTCTTTTTGCTATTTTCCACAACCTCTCCCTTTCTCTTTTTACTATACGCGCATTTTTTCGAATTTTTTATTTTGAACAACAGCTTCACACACAACACCTTTCTATAAGTGCCAGGCAGACTTTTTTTCTAACTATTGTTCATCTGTGGCTGTGAAAGAATGAAAAGGAATGATTTGATAATTTCTTTTATTTAATAATCCAGATGGAGTTCTTTAAATTGAAATTTTCTCATTCACGATTTCAGGTCAATGCATTTTATCCTGTTTTAATTATTCGTAATGTTATTTATTTTAAAAAATCTCGTTTAATTTTTCGAACTTTTTGTGTGGCGTGAATAAATTGCACATTTTATTGTCGGAAGAGCAAACATCTCTCTGTTGATTTCCATGAGCGACATGTTTCTCCTGGTCGCAGTGATTTGGACCTCTTTTACGATCCGGAGTTTCCTCGATGGAAAAAACTTTAAATAAAGTAACAAGTATGAAAAAAGTACATGCGAGATCGTTGAGAATGAAACAAGGCGGAAAAGCTGCGAGAATAGAGGAGACAAAAAAAAACTGTGGTCTATGTTGGAGCTGCAAAAAAAGCGCAAGTTTTGTCCGAGTAAGAGACGTCGAAAAGTTCTCGGTCGAGTGCCTCGTGACACTGCTGAGGGAAATCCCAGTTTTTGTCATTACGCGCCATTGGACATCCCGAGTGCCAGAGTTCTCGCAGTATTATTTCTTTCTTTTTTTTTCCAAAGTCTCTGGACCTAGGATTATCTCGCGCAAGCGCGTTTATCCACGCCCAATGGATTATCACGCTGCAAAAGTTTCCCACTCGATGAAACGATTCTGATAGATTTTATTTGTATTTGTATCGATGTATTCTCTTCTTCTAAGGTCAATGAAAAGTTGTCAATCGAAGCGTTAACAATCTTTCAAGATTATGGGAACGGTGACGCAACTTGAAAAGAGCAATATGTAAACATAGCGGTCTTTGACATCAAGCTCCGGCAAGATTTCCTGCAGAGACATGAAGGAAAGAATAAAGATCTCAATAAAAGAGACAGAAAATAGATGCAAAAAAGAAACAGGAGCATTGTCGGCATCGAGCCTCAGAAAATGTTTCCGTTCCATGTCCTTTGATTGGGAAGATTATGGAGGAAGTGCAGCAAATGTGCAATACTGCGGAATCAATTTTCAATACCTAAAGCTCTTAAAAACTACTCGCTCCATTCCTGTTCCAATGTGATAAACTTAAAGTCAAAATGATTACTCATTAAAGAAAACGTTAGGAAATGCCACCTCATTAACATTCGTGATGCCACTTGCAAAAGATCAGAACGTTGATTTACATCATTTTTCTGGACAAGTTCTATCAGTTTCGACCACTAAATCTAAAGCAAATTTACATATACGTTGTTTAGGGTATTCAGTAGTCTTATCAAAGGTTATGACTTTTTATTGATTTAAAAAAAAAACTACAAGAACAAAATGTTCTTCATCATAACTATCGTCAGCATTAGTGTCGATCCAATTGAGTCAAATGGCTACTCTCTACCGTTTTCTGATCAAATCCAAGTTTGGCAATATTTCTGATGAAAACTTGATAGTTTTTCAACAATTGCACGTATCAGTATTCTACATCCGATCTCCTGGAATGAATCAAACCCTAATATGCTGCATTTCCTATAAACAGATTATCGATTCCTCATACAAATTTTCGATGGCTGCATCGTGTTCGCATGTTCAAAAAGTCATTTGGAAGATCAAATAGAATGGCAAAAGAGAGTCCAAGAATTCAGGGTAACATAAATTTACATGAATGTGGAAAACGTCAAAACTTTGCTGATCCATCGTCAAAAAAAAAAAGAAGCCACAATTGTGAAACCCTTGAGGATTAAAAATTAAGTACTCATGGCAGTTGACCAATAACCCCGTGGGAGAGCTCCGGTTAATTATGGGTTTTGGGTTTTTTTGTGAAAAGTGGGTTACTGAGTTGAGACGCGGTTACGTATATTTGGAACAAAAATATGAGGCAGAAGAAGAAAGAGGAAAAAGGGAGTGAGAAAAAATTGGTAGTCTACGGAGTACATGGGCTTTCAAAGTCAATTACTGCCAAGCGTAAGGGCGTAATAGAGTTTAATTTATGGGCCAAAGTGTCGAAGCTTGAGCCCATTTGCTGATGAAAAGCAAGACTTTATACCTGATGAACCAACATGGCGTGTAGACACACAAACTTATATATGTACAGAGGTTGGGGCCAGTCTAAGCGGATCACGCCAGAGGCGGGACGGTTGAAGGGAAAGTGGCCCCTCTTTGGCTGAACCTAGCTAAATAGCCGAGTGACGATCGCTCCCGTTCTATGCAACATCTTCATTGCACCTGGAATTTTTCTTTCCCTCATTTCTTCCTTGTCTTTCCAAGTTATTTCTCACTGCTTTGGACGTCCCGCAGATTCAACAGTTTCGCCGTAGATAAGACGTCAGAATCTTTGCCCAAATATTTCACAATTCACCGTACAAAGTACATTGATAAGTTCAGAAAGATAACCAGCTCCTAATGAGCGTCTGAACCACGAAAGAGAGAGAGAGAGAGGGAGATAGACTCCTCAAAAGCTGAAAACAATTGATGCTGATGTGAGAATCCTTCGAAGTAAACAACTTTTTCATTTTTTATACTAATTTTGATAAACATTACTTTTAAAAATTTTTGCTAAGAAAACAACAAGTCGTAAAATATTTTTAAACTCCGGAATGTAAGAATGATTTTAAACACACTAACTAAAGTGTCATTAAGAGCGAGATTCCACATAGCTCGCTTGTGTTGAACACAGTTAGCTCTCGCTTCATTGTAACTGACTCAGGTAGGCCACAGTTGTAAATTATGTCTGTCGTCACTTGACCATTTCTCGTCGACGTCCCAAATATAGTACCCGCAATGTTTTGATCTACATCCGGGTTTCCTGTGGAGTTTCCTTCGTAATTCTCATTACAATCTTAAATAATGTAACAAAATTTATTAGCAACCTACCCATAATCCTGTATTCCCGAAATAAGCTGACAAGTGTTTTCTCACAATGTGTCAATAATTTTTTTTTTTTTTTTTTTAATAGTAATCAAAGCGCATGATTAATTAGTAAAGAATGAAAAAGTCAAATTGATAAGAGCACAGTGGAGAATAAACTTGAAAATATGAATGATTAACACTTGTCTGACGAAGATTCAATGCACGAGATCTAGCGCTTATAAAAAACAAGTATTGAGCAATGGGATTCGTGTCCTGAAAATAATGGCTGGAAAATCAGGCTATGCGCCAGAGATGGATGGCGTTTAGTGGATATACGTTTTTGTCTCGTTGGTTGAAACACTCTGTGCGCGATCTACTGGCGCCAGGTTTTACGATCACTCGCGGTCATCCGTCGCTTCGGTCGTCAACGACTCTGGGCTCATAGTACAAGTGTAAATCTATATATAAGTTCGACAGGGTTTCTTCCAGTTCAGTAAAACACTGTCACTATAGTATTTAGGTATGTTCCCAGGTATATATACATAGCTATACGAGTTCATAAGTCCTCAAGTACATACAGTACACGAAGAAAAAATGTATTGTTTCTTCAAAAGATACGATTACTGCTGCAGAAACGTTGAACTTTTGGTATTCTTTGTCTCTCCGTGTAGTTGAGAGAGAATGAAAAACATACAACCGACGAAAATACTTCATCGCCTATGTGCTACAAATTCTCCGTTAATCCTACACCAAATCCCTTAAAAGATAATACAAGTGTATATCCCCTTAATACGGAAAAGCGTGTTTACTTGAGGATTTAGCGAACTGAAGTCTTACGACAAACTCGCTCGAGTTTTTTTTCCCGCCTATGCACGCAGTTAACCGAGATGTACCAATATCGTCGATTTTTATAGTCAGAAAACGCAATTTTTCTGCCATTTTTGGATTTTTCCAACTTCTCGCAGCTTCTTAGAAATCGTTATCTCTCGAACAGTAAACACAGCCAAGTAAGGTGGTATTATTTATTCGGAAGCGTAAAAAAAAATAGAATAAATGAAGTTTAGGTTTAAAATGAAGGAAGACATTATTGGCAAAGAGGAAACACGTGGATCGTAACGCAACCAGTACGTATACTTACTCGCCGCGATACATAATACATGGATGATGTACATATACACAAATATATATTTGAGCATATATAACAGGCTTATAGGTCTTTGATGTCTGTGCCATTTCATATGCATATTATCATCTATATGTGCGTGGTTGCAGGGAATACGTAGTGGAGGAAAAAATACGATATAGACATATAGATATCGAAAGGTCCTGAGTCAAAATGGCGTAAACAGTGAGTCCGGAGCAGGGACTTCACGACTTTTGTGGCGTCAGATTCTAGGTATGTGCTTCGCACAATAGTGGCTGGAATACTATAGAACATAGCGTAACATACATATGTAGACCACTACCGTTGATCCTATATATATATATATATATATATATAACTTTATACATATATATATGAAGATACTGTAACACGAAGAGCGCTCGCGCACTCTGCACTTCGGTGCGCGCCGTTATCTCGGCACCATCTAGCCTGGCTAAAAGCTTCTCCCCATCAACCCCCACCGGGATTCCCCCCGCTTGTTCTGTACCCAACCTCCTCCTTCTCTCTCTCCTTTCTTCCTCTTCATCCCTCCCTTTTGCCCCTTTCCTCGCCGCATCATCGCAGCGTCCCGCGAACGATGTTTCCCGCGTATATATCTTCGTGTTGCCGTTCGCGTCTCGTATGATTCAGAGTGAGAGAGAAATAGAGAGAAAAAGAGAGCACCGAGCCTCGCGTAGGCAGTTTCCCACTCGTTTTGCTTCGCATATTACTATATCGAAGTGGTTTCTCTCCACTGATGCTCTCTTCACTCTCCATATTCCCTGCTTTTTCCCTCTTTGTTTCATTCTCTCTCTCTCTCTCTCTCTCTCTCTCTCGCTCTCGCTCTCTCTCTCTCTCTCGCTCTCGCTCTCTCGCTCTTGCTCCTCCAATTTCTATCTCTTTTCGATCTTTGCCTCTTCTTCTCCTTCTTATTCTTCTTCTTTTTAATCTTTTCCAGACTAGATCTCCCCCGATCTAAATCCGGGAAGCCTCTCGCGCGCACCCTTCACCCGTTATTCTCGGGATGTTCGATTGTTTCATACTCACATCTTCGTGTGAGTGCGTTACACGCATGTGCCCGCCTATGTCGATTCTTGAGCGTAGGCTGATGGCGATGCTCCTGCTGCCGCTGCTGGACCAACCGTTTTTTAACGCATCCAAACTGGTTAACACGTTGTTAGGTTGTTAGCCCGCGTGTTCTTTCTCTCTCGATATTTTGTACTGGTATTAAAATACCACGCGGAACGGTGGCTACCGCATCAATTGGGATACATGATGAGAGAACAGACACGTTTATTGCAAGAGTCATCTTCACACACACACACACACACACACACACACACACACACACACACATATATATATATATATATAAAATACTGCAAAAATGTCTTTCGCCGTTTTTCACTCAAAAACCACCGATCCGATTTCAATGAATCTTTCGCAGGAATAAAGCTCATTAATCAGAATAAGATGCGAGCTGCATTCCATTTCGATAAATTATTTTTTTACAGAGATATATCAAGAAAAAAATCAAAATTTTCGTTCCATGTCCTACTTTAAAATTTCACCGGTGATTATAAAATGCAGACAAATAGAAAAAAAAACCAACTGCCAATCTCAAGATCATTTGAAAACAGAAAGTGAGCCGTCGAAATAAAAAAATCGAAAACTTCGTAACTTTTGATGTTTTTTTTTCAATACATTCTGACGGAGCATACCAGGGGGAAATGGCATGCAAAAGAAGACGGTATTTACATGACAGTTATTTCTTATCATGGGGATACAAGATCTTGCTTTCGTATGAAAACCGAAATCAAAACCAACCTCCATGCTGCTCATATGATTTCCTACATTATGGAGTCTCCATATGAGACGCGACACTGAAAATTCTTTCCAGTTATATATGTCCACACAATCGTCAATAAAATTATGGATATCTGTACATATAGGTTCCTGTGTGTGTGTTTAACATTTATGTACTTGTGTCTTTTCGTCCATGCACATGTATATATGTCTCTATAATATAACGATAGAGTACAGTATCTACCTATGCGCGTCTCGGTCCTGGAAACTTTCGATCGATACGACCCATCCGCGCAGGTCTGCAAAAGTCTCTTTTCCCAACTTTAATACCAATATATACACATATATTCTGAATTTTGCCTTTACATATACATTCATATCAATGTTTTTGAACTTCGTACTGTATAGAACATATTTTATGTGTGCTCCATAAATCGTAGTTCTCATCGTTCAGACAACTGATCTATATGTTATGGATCTCTGTATTTAAAGATTATCAGTCGACACTCGAGGATCTAGAGTAGGAAAAATAATTTTTTTTTTTTTTTTTCAAATTAAATTCAAACACAAGATGAAGGGATCTGAATATTAATATTTGTTACAATTTTCATTCACTAATTTCAGCATAGAATTCTCATTCGTGGTTCTTGACGACGATGAAACCGAAGATGGTAGAATTTTGTAATTATGTTCTTTTTTTTTTATTATTATCTCTCCCTCTCGCGAAAGCAGTTTTTTTTTCAATCCCGAATTAATGTATGTATTATTTATGTATATGTTTACAAACAATTTACATTTATTTTGCCTCGCGTCTCATTTGTATTTTATGTTAAACGAGGGACTCGCTAAGAAGAGAATTCGAACGATTGATAAACATGGCATTAATATATATAAATGTATGTGAAGGAAGTGCGAGCGGCGGGTCTTTATCATGTATATTTCTCGATGAAGAGATTTTGTCGAGAGGCAAAAGGGAAAAAGGAGATAAAAAGAAAAAAAAACGCCAAAGAAACCGGGTTTTTCTATACCAATGAGACAGGTTGACACTTACAATGAAACATTCTGAGACAAGTCGAGAGGCATTTTCTTCTTTCGTATTTCACTGTCCATCTTTACTCTTCACATTCATATATATATATTAGATACACAGTTCAACTTCACAGGATTAAAGATCGAATCGCAAGTGGTCCTCTGCATTTAATATATCCTTGCTCCTTGATCGTCACCAATGCATATTTATACCTTATACTTTACAGAGTAAACGATCACAAGATAATCAAGTCCTCAAAACAAGGCTTTCAAAACGAGAGTGAAATGCATAAACAACTGTCACTGAAAAATAAATTAAGGTTTTCTTTTTTCAAATTGTTCGAACAAATGATCGAATTTGTCTTTTTGGATTGCTACCTCGAGTCATTTCAATTATTCTTTAGGATAAAAAATAACCCAACATCAAGAATTAGCTGCTCTTTGTCTACTATTAAACAAAAATTTAATTTGATAATAAAACAATCGACATCGATGGACAAATGGTCGTTGTGTGTCTTCGATGATCTCTCGCGAGTTAAGTTTCTCTCGGACGAGACCAATACCTGGTTGGGTGGCCGCTTAATCATATGTATTGTCTCGTGCATCCATGACCGAGTTGAAGACAGTCGTCAAATGCGATACACCAGTGCATTAGAAAAAATCAGTTATGAGCAAAACTTTCCCGAATCTCACAGGAACATGGGAATTATTGACGTGGGTATAAGCACGAAACGACACTATTAGTAATTAATCAGTGCTATATAGTCAAGTAATTGGAAATAACTTCTGTCACTTGAAATCCCTGATGCAAACTGATTAAAAAGGATCACTGCATGAATATCACTAAGAAATGTCAATATCTGGATCAAGTGTTTCACTCTGTTCTCCAAAACCAGAATGAAAGATTGAAAAAGTTCTAATCAATAAGAAGATATTGCGATGTGAGTCTGCAATTTTTTATTATTCCATTAATTTGATTTATTCATAATATCATTAAGCTTAAAACGAGTTCAGCAGGAATTGCATTGGAATAAAATCATTATGTTACACCGTTGACATCACTAATAAAATAATTAAAAGTACTAATCAGCACCATTGGTGTGCGAAATTACGTCGTCCTTCGTATCATTAATTTCGTTGGAATGAGGGCTTAATCGTAATTTTTCTTTCATTAGGCAAGCTCGTTAAATTCGGAAGGGTACGCGGGCTGGTATATTAATAATATTAAATAATAAAACTTGTTGCTTAGACATAATAATGTGATTCGGAAATATAGCGTTTAAGAAAATTTCACAATAATTATTTATTTCAGGACGAATTTATTCAGCCGCATGTATTTTTAAATCTGTACATTTGCTCTTAGCGAGCAAAAGAAGATCACAGGAATCCTAATTTCGATATTTAAATAAATTTTACTTATTCATAACTCTCTTTGTGTATATATTGAGCATATATATGTATTTCGTATGTTTACACAGTGTAGTAGCCATATATGCGTGTCTCAATACAGATTTTGATGGTCAGATTTTTGGGACGAGCGGCAAGGATCTTTGATCTAACGGGTGTACGCTACCATGCCACTCATCCTCGTCGGCTTTCGTCCACACGATTATACATATACATATATATTTCGCTGCGAGACTTATTTTTGCTTCTGCCTACGTTTCGCTGTCATACAGTCGACTCACTCGAGTCTTCTCATCATCATACCGAGCGGCACCTGCATTCACCTCGTGTGGCACAAAGAAAATCCGAATCCTCGACGCGTTTACCTGTCAAAAGTCCGATTCGACCAATGTTCCTTTTATCCTGTTTGTCTTTTTTTCACTCTCCCCCTTTTTTTTCTCTTTCTGAAAGAGAATATTTAGAGATATTATGAATTTTGAGTCATCCCTTTCGTAATCAGAAATGGCTAAATGTCAGAAGATGAGAACAAAAAAATGTATGAAATTATTTAAGTGACAATGAAAAATTGATCGAACAAATTTTCTGCTAGAACTTAACACGACGATTTTTCCAGGATACCGAAATCCTAATAATGTCTTAATAATGAAATTTTTTCGTCATTAAAATATCGGTTTTTTTTTTCTTTCTTTTTTTTTGTTTTTTGTTTTAAGTTATTTGTAATAATTGGAGTCAAAAACACATGTTGATCGTGTTAAATTCTTGAGGTAAGGCGTTACGCGAGATCCGGTAGCCAATTGGCGTTGACTTGGCAATTCAGAGCCGGCCTGTCATTATCAACTGTGAAGGGGCCACTTACACTCATTGTTGGGACTTTTAAGGGCGGTGAACACACACATACAAGCATATATATATATATATATATAAAGCATGGATACTACACGGATAGACTGAGGCTACGTGATAGATAAAAATATATGAAAAAAAATTTCTTAAAAGTGAGGAAATATACTCCGCAATGGCGGCAGCTCGCCTCGTCAGCATTTATAAAAGCGTTTCTTTATTTTTTTTCTCTAAAAGAACGACGACAAGATAAGTCTCCCAGAAAAATGATGGGATTCGATAACCCAGTGTCTTGGACTGTAACATCACTCGCTCGGATATGGTCGGAAAAATGAAAAAGAACGGGGAATAAAGTACATACAGACATATATATATTTTAATGTTTTTAAAAAGTCGTTGATTCGAATATCCGGTGTGTGAGTAATTACGCAAGTGTGTTAGCCATTGTGTCGTTAGAGTATTTGAAATGGTTGAAATAAAAGGAGGACGTTTGAACGTTTTCAAAGCCCCTCTTACTTTACTACGCTTTTAATAAAATTCTCGAGGACTACGAAGCAATTATAAAATCCTCATAAATGTACGTGTGCGGCATTTTTTTATAATTATATATTTTTTTATATTATTTTCAGGGCTAATTTGAGGTTGACGAGAAGAAAAAAAAACGTGGCGCTGTTTCGTGCCGTAATTATTTGACGCCAGAGTGTCCGAGCTGTTTTTGTCCCCTCTGAATTTTGGTAATTAATAGGTTTTTTTTTTTTTTTTTTTCAAGTATTTTTCTCAATCCTTCGGCATTCTCGTGTTTATCAATGAAAAAACGGTGAAAATATTTCATGGTTATAGTTCGTTGGTAACTGAGTGCAAAACGTTTCAATACGTTGTTCGTATTTATTCACTGACCTTCGATTTCGAAAGGCTTAAAAATAATCATTTGTTTTCACTAATGCATTTGGAAAACAAACGTTTTTTTTTTCTTTTTTTTCAGATAATTATCGAAATACATGTGTCTTTTAAGGATCCATATACATGTAGAATTTTCTATGTATATAAGCACCTGCTTTCCGAGGGTTCACTCTGTGACGTTTCGTTTCACGAAAAGGTCACGGGCTCGCAGCATCCCTCTCGCACACGCCCCCTACGCGCCAGTCACAATATTGACACGTGACCCTAAACATTTTTTCCCATCTTAGTTTTTTCTTCGTTCCGTGCCACTTGTTGTCGTAACTTTTCCGCGTGTTTACTTTCATCTCTGTCTCCGTCTATAGCCTATTTCGTCGTTTGATCACCAAGGCAAAATACTACTTCGAATTATGTCGTAAAAACGAAAGAGAAAATTTTCGTTGGAATATAAAACAATATTAGTTCGAATCTGTCAACGTTAACATTTATTTAGTGTACGAATAATATGTTTCATTAATGTTTTTTTTTAAATAATAAACAACGTTTTATATTAATTAGCAGTTTGAAATAATTTCGTGGCTCAGAATGGCGGTAATAACGACAATAACGAGTGAAAAAAAAAAATTAACACTTGGAATTTTTTTTTTAAATCCTAACGATTAATCGAACGGTAAAGAAAATGAATGATCTCTGGATATTTAAATATATAGATACAAATGTCGTAATTTGTGAATCGTCGCTTAGAACGCTTGGACGCGTTGGATAATTTCAATAAATGCCCGCAGCACGAAAGAATCGGGATGGCACAAGGGTGCGAGGAAAGTCAATGCGTATATCGCGTGCATGACTGACTAATTGACCGCAGGGCCGAGAAGCTTCGCCTCTGTGTATCGAGGGTAGAGATTTTCAGAGTCGATCCCTCGTTGCTCATCGACGAGGGGTCTTTAGGCCTGACGTCAAAACGTATATAACACTTTTATGTTATTTTTGGGATATTCCAGAAACGCTACATAGACGACTACGCAGATATCAGGATTCTATTTTCATTTTGGAATTTTTTTTTTTTTTTTTTTTTTTTTTTTTTTAGCTTCGCACTGATTTTACTTTTGCTGAGAATTTCAATGGAATCTTGCAGAGCCGATTAAATTGAAGCGGAAAATTTATAGATAAAAATTTCATGAATTCTCATAAAGATTTGTTTATTTTTTTTTCATCCAGATGCAACACTCGGTTAATTAACTTTCATTTCCCAGCTGTGAGACGTACTTTTTTATAGCATAACTACAACTACATATATAAATATATATATATGTGATAAATGATGAAATAATAGTTAGAACATCAACGAATAGGACGAGCGTGTAACACGCGAATCCTCGATATAATCGTGTCCCTCCTTGGCGTTTTTAATATATCAAACACGCATACGTGAGAAAATTAGTGTGTGCGTGCACGTATTACTTGACCGGAACTCATCCGATAGTAATTACGTTCGCATCGCAACGTGAACATATGCATACAAAATGATTCACGCAACCAATGAATTGGAAACATTTTTTTTAAGATAAATGTTGCCATAAAATTGACTCTGATCCGTGATTATAATCCATTAATTAATATCTTTTCATTAATGTCATTATTTTAACATGTTTTTATTTTATTTTATTTTATTTTTTAACCAAAAGAACATCAAGTTTTTTTAAAAACTTGATTAAAATTTTATTTCAGATAAAAGTTATTTTACTTTGAAAAACAAATGAACTTTTGATAAAGTTTTTATATATTGATTCATGAGCAAGTCGATCGGCACGATAAAAATGTTTGTCTTAAAAATTGACTGTCGATATTAAAAAGAGCAAGCGGAACGTATAATCAACGTATAAACATTGCGTGACACGTGGACAACCGGTCAACTCTCTTCTTGCTATCTAATGCGAACGAGACGCCTTCACTGCATCTATAATAAATACACATGTATGTATATGTTTATAGCATGCGTATATACGTCTTTGAAACATTTTGTTTTTATCCGGCACGTGCCGGCACACGTCTCTTATCAACGTGTATATATCTCGCAATTTCGCGGTGTACCAACTGTTACGGTTCTTGCTCATGTGTATCTACGTATGTATTTTCTTTTTTCTTTTCTTTTTCTTTTTTTCTTTTTTTTTACCCATAAAATACAGTCCTGACTGCAGTGCGTCGACTCTTGAACGAATTAAGCGGGACATATGACACAACACACCCACGTCGTGGTTAAATATGTTGGAATTGAATTCCGGAAATATATACGCAAGCACTTACAAACGAAAATAAATAAAGTAGCATTGTCAACGTTTCTTCAAAGATTAACAACGTTTAACGTATTCTTTTCACCAGCTCAAACATTTATTGACAAAGCTTTTTGTATGATGACGTTAAATTACAACCAATTCTATGCTGGAAAAATATCAAGTCGAGTAGTCGAGATATCGAACTCTTAGTAAAAAAAAATACAATTTTCAACATTGGAAATGACGTCACGCACATTTATGCGAATAATTCATATACGAAGTAATTGTGGTGTTTTATATAAACGCTTTTATACGTCGATACAATTCCAAAGATTCCGTAGCACAAATTTACAAAAAAAAACCAACCAATGTTTAACATAAATAATTACAATCTTGAAATAGTAACTGATTTTTCGTAATCGTGATTATCAAAAAGGTTATGTTTTTTTTTTCTCTCAGTTTTCATAATTTTTTTAACCCGAGCCTTTCTTCTGTCAATTATAAATCGAGCCCCATTTTTCCTAGAGTTAATCCGCACTTTACGAGAATTTTCACTCACGTTTCCACTGTTTTTCTTATACGTGGACATACACTCGACACGTGAAATATTTCGCATCATTTTTCTATGGATATTCATATGATAATATGTCTGTAGATCGACAGTTATGTAAAAACAGTATATTCATGGATGAAATACAAAATGTTAGGGTCGTATATCACGTGGCAAGTACAGGGTTGTGTGCGGCGTGAGTTGTTTAAATTCCATAAAACTATACACAACAAATCTTTCTACATGCGTCCATATATATATATATACATAAATGTTCGATGGTTGCCGCACGTGGAAGAAGTAAAGCGCGCTCGCGCATCGTCCAGCAGCTGGCCATCTCGACCATATGGCGAGTCGAGTGCTTATGGCGCGATCATACGCTCCTATATACACGTTCTTATATACATATATACCCAAGAGAGCGTGTACCTTGAATACAACACGCTCATAGACCCCCTGAAGTCGATAAGCCATAAATTCCATAATTACCGAGGCTTTATACGCCTTTTTAAAACTAAGTCATCGTTGTAGCCAAAATTACGTGAACACGATTCAATGGCTCATCGCTTAACCATCCAGTCTCGTCCTCCCGACCCATTCTACCCCCAAACAACCCCTCTGACTGTACAACCACCCCCGCAAGCCTCGGAAGCCGATAAGGCAAAGATTGTGACGGTGATAAGGACGACTGGCAATGACCAATCGTCTTCGTTCCATACAACTTCTGTCGCATGCATATTATCTTTTGGTATATTCACGTGACATGTGGACGGATTACGATGTATTGTAATAATAATGGTAATAATGGCGGGAAAGATCGACAGGGAGATCGCACGTATCAGCGAACAGAGATCCAAACCTTACGTCCCCCAATATTCAACAACGCACCCCGGAAACAAATCTTTTTATTTACTGTATACAATCCGAATGTTATCGCGATCGTGGATCGTACATCCTACATCATTGCGCTTGTATCATAAATACACGAATTATTCTGTTTGTGTATAACTTTACTGAAGTTGTCACATAGAGAAAATTTGTAAAACTTTACGATTTACGTTACGAAATAGGAAAAAAGGAAACGATCTTGAATGTTGGACAATTTATAGTTTATGTGCTGAATGTTAATTTTTATCAAAATTAAATCAATATTTCTTGTGTATGTGCCTTTAATTTTCTCTTATTTCGTTGAAAACGTTTACGTTTTGCACAGTAAAAATTGCTGAATACAACTGTAGAGCATTATTTCTTTTTCGGTCGCGATTAATTAATTTTTTTTATTTTTCATTGGGACAAATTATAACTAGAAACACTATATTTTGGCAATTTTTTCCTATGTTACGATTAAAGATGATCAGGAGGTGCAATCGTACCGTAAATTCTTATTTCACTGATTATTTAGTATTTTATAGATATTGAATTTTTTTCACCAGTCTTAGGACGGATGTACAAATAATTAGTGAAAATGTTAACAACTAGTAACGATTTAAAATATTTTTTTTCAAATATTCTTAAATAAAATGACGCAATAATGCTGGAGCGCACATAAATTTGATCGTGGAAGAAACAAATCCGGTGACAAATCCGGTCAACATGGCAAGAACTTTATTCATCGGCACATATATAACGTTCAGGCACATAAATATTTTCCAATACAATGGTTCACCGTTAACTCGCTTTAGTCCACTACACACAAATAAATATATATATTTACGATATACAAGTATTTAGGATTTTACATGGCTCTCGTGCCAAGCTACAAACACCGAAAGTGTATCAACACTTTTTGATGCTATATTTATAGTCGAACAAGGTCCTTTTTAAATTTCCGATCAATACGATTGAATCTGCTTCGAAAATTGGCTTTTAGTTACAAGCTCGTCTGTTGACTTTTCAATTGACAATAAATTTGTCGAAAAATCCTAGTTCCTTCGTGCGGAAGCTTTACCGTTTCGTGTACGATCAAACTGATCGTCAATCGCGACTATAAAAGAACCTCCACAGATCCTTGTCCTTGTGGACGGTTTCCGGAAATCGTCCGCACATTCGACCAACTTCCGGCGGCCACGCGACCCTTTTAGCAATTAATTCAATACTGGCCATCGCGTGTTGGCAGACTATGAAAGTTGCCAAAACTCCCTCGATTTCCAAACTATTGTCTTATGTCCACGCGCCGTGTACGTATTGGGTTGTTGCATCATAAATCGTCATTATGATGCTCAAGACCTTCGGCCATCTAATTCTTCATTTTTTAATAATTAAGCAAATATTTTTTCATCATCTTGCATAATTAGTTGTTATCAAATTGATAAATAATTCAATCTTATCGCGGAATTTTTCTCAAATGACTCAAATTTCTCAATAGAGTATAAAAAAAAAAACAATTTTGTACGGCATTAGAAGCGAACATTCGGTCCGTGTTTTACAGCGTTTATCACGATCCTGTTCTTTATCCAAAAGTTCCCTCGTGTAATCCTCCCACTTCCGTATTCGTGTGTTGTTGGTGAAGTGACTTTAGTTCATCATCGTTGGTTTTATGTTTTTATGTCCCGTGTACGGCTTTCCCTTTAGTGCCTGAGCTAAGGCATACATATATATATATATATATTTGAACATTCTATGGTCATACATCCGCAACTTTGTGATGTGAGCCACGTGACGTCACGGTAGTGTCAATTAGGCGTCGCGTGGCACGCGGATCTCAAGCCACACGCGTCATTTGTCAGTGTCCCTCTTCGATGGGAACTTTATACATATATATAAAATGTAAAACTTTATACACTTTATATATAAATATTTTATGTACAGATGGACGTGTGTATGTGTGTAAATCGCTCAAAATAATTCAATTGTCGATTATTTTCACTAATTTAACCCAGAAAAACATTGCAAGAAATTATTCTCTACGATCGAAATATTTTTATATTTATAATCAATCGAAAGTCTCGCCACAAAGTTGTTCTTCATACTTCTGTTCAATTTCAACGACACATTCAAGGCATCACTATGAAACTATCCAAGAATTTTCAAAAAGATTCGCCTTCTGGTATCTAAGATTTTGGTAATCAAAGTTTGCACAGCTTTACACACGCGTTCTTCTGGGAGGCATTTGAAAATTTCACATTTCGTAGAATAACTCTGAAACTTTCCTACAATTTTTTTTATTATTTTTTCTCCCCCTTCATTACGAGGTTGTCTGAAAAAAAAAACTAGAAAATTTACCGTTGAATTTCACTTAGAAAAAGAGTTTTGGAACCATGGTTTTTTCTCAAACTCTGCACTTCACATTTTAGACACAAGTTCTGGCAGTCTGTATGTTCTCAGATTCCTATGAGATATATAAGCCGACATTATTAAATCATTCGGCAAGTTTTACCCAAGTTTAAAAAATTAATCGTAGAGTTTATTTTGATGGTGACTTTAGCGAGACCGCTACGTTAATTCATATTTGAAAAATCGTATAAATGGTGCTAGTAGATTTATCTTTTTTCAAAGTGTTTTAATGGAATACTGATAATTTGGCAAAAAAAAAAAAAGAGAGTATCATTATTAGATCGTGACGGTTTCCAATCGCTTTTTTGTTGAAATTCTAAACTAAAATCAATGGCTATATTTGTGTAACAATAAATTTAAATGTATATTTTTGAAACAACACACACTATGACCTACTCGAAGTGTGTCAGCAACATACGACACGATATGGCAGTTTACGAACGTAAAACTTGTCCGTATGTGCGAGCAACGAAACCGGACAATGCGTCGCTTGATTGGAAGTCACGTGTCAATGAGAATGAGGGTGTCGACGGTTCGCCGACGCCACGAGCCTGTGACGTAGTCACGTGTCCTTGCAGCGCCTCTATAATCGGGAACGTGTAACACTCCGCGGAGACTAATACATATCCTTATTCCACCCCTAGCCACCCTCCCCCCGCCTCCTTCTTTTGCTACACGAAGAAGAAAAAAGTCAATCGGTTCACACTGCACCCTCAATATTCTTCGATTATTCGTTTCAAACTTTTACCATAATCTTCCCCCCTGAGGCTTCATACCCACGACCTTTTTTTTTTTTTTTTGCTAGTGAATTGAAATATACGTTGGGCGCAAAATCTGAAAGACCGAAAGTCATGAAATTGATACGAATATTCTTTTTAAACTTTTACTTTTATTTCTACATTGATTTTCCAATCTTTATGTTTTGACACAAACTCTGCACCGTTTTTTTTTTTCTTTTTTTTTTTTTAATGAAAATAAAACGTTTTCGTGAAAGACGAAAAATTTTTAATTCCATAAAATTAATCGAATCAAAGTTCGCGGCTTATTTTATACATAAAAATATCAATTTTTGTAGTTTACTTTAAAAATTAATTGACAATGATGAAGGATCGATGATATACACTGTAGCTTCCGATTATTCTTTCATATTTTTGAAAAAAATAATCGATCTCATGAATTCGTGAGAAGAAAACCGAGAATTAATAATAGCTAAGATTTTCTTCGCTATATTTCATCCCCGGATTTCTTTTTTACTCTCGGATTTATTATGATACCGCATGATATACAATACACCACCACAATGTGTTCTATATACATGTATACACGAAACGCTTTTACGAGAATATCTCATCAATCAGCAACATCTTTCCGCCGCTTTAGCGATCGTGACCGCCCACTTTATACCCACAATTTTTTTTCTTTCCCTCGATATGTATAGACATGCGTCCATTACGTAAGGGGATGATGCAAAGGACTGGCTAAAGCGCCCACCCAATGTATCCGGCGTGCGGTCACGTTGAATAATTAGTCAATTGTCCCGTCGTCCTCGCCGGAACTTGACTATCAATATTTTTATTGCGTGCGCATGCACACCTCGATTGGCGTGTGCGTAGCGAAAAAAAAAAATGGAAAGATTGTAAGATATAGAGAGGAAGCACACGTGGGGTGCAAAGGTTTTTTTTATTCTCTCGTCGTCGTCGGTTATTTTTCACGGCTAAAAAGAAACCGTTCGTACACCGAAACGTTATTTAATATTTAGCATTTTTTTTTTCTTGTTGTTAAAGAAAACTTTGTACGTTTGAAAAATCTAATTTTCATCAATTGATTCGCAAATTATTTCATATCCAGAATGTCTTTCGATAAATTATTGCCTCGATAATTTCGACAGACTTCAATAAATGATTCAGAAGATCTCGTCGGTAGAGCACTCGAACATATCGACAACTTGAGTGATTAATGAGTGAAAATTTTGTGAACGTGAAAATAGCAAAATATTAATATTTATAGTAATTATTCTATTTCGATATAAAAATGAAAAAGTTTTTTTTTCTTCTAACACTCGAAAAATATAAATTTCCACAACTTCCATTTCCGATGCTGGGGTTCGATGTTTAGGAAGAAAAATTGACGCGTGGAACGTGATACTCGTCACACACACGACGTACCATAATATCGCGTTATTACTCCACCCCTTCATCTCTTATCCTTCAGGCTTTATATGTCTCGTAATGTACACTGTACTCCCCCGCGTACAATATATCGAGATATATCGTTCGAGTGTTCACCAGTTTCCCATCGTTTGCTCTCTGTGTATCTCCATTCGTGCGTCCGTCAGTTGGTTCGTCACATGTGAAATTGAGACCATTGTCAATAACACTCGCTGGCGGTTTTCCAAAAAGCACTATATATAGTATGTATAACTATAAGAACATACGATATCGACAGCATATTTCAGATGTTTTTGGTTCCCATAGATTATGGAGTCGGTCATATTGGTTGCTGTCATCGTGATTATTAAGTAGGTCATTAATATCGATGTTTAAAAAAAATCAGGGGCACTCGAATTCGTTTGTTTTTTCTTCTAAAATTATTCCTTATATTTCAGGAACTCGAGTCTTTAACGAATCTTTTTGCACGATTGAATAAAATACATCTCGTTTTTC
This sequence comes from Campoletis raptor, assembly GCA_948107755.1. NCBI lineage: Eukaryota > Metazoa > Arthropoda > Insecta > Hymenoptera > Ichneumonidae > Campoletis > Campoletis raptor. The sequence continues at coordinate 4,630,293 of OX403626.1, forward strand.
AAGCACGAATTTCAATGTATGAACGATCATAACGGACCTTGCTGCTCCACGAAATCCTCGAAAAAAAGTCTGTCTATTTTAGATAACCACTTGATTCGCCGGTGTAAAGGTTCCCGTGTCGAAAGTATTGAAATTCTTGCTTACGCACTCCCGTTACGCATTAACAAACGTGCGACCGTCTATTTTTGATACTCTTTCAACTCCCTCTCATTTATTTCACATACTTTCTCTCTTATGCGGCATTAATATTGAATCCATTATGAATTTCATCGATGTGCATCGCCACGACTGTGTATTACGTAACATAAGTGGCCAGATACAGTTTAATCGACAATAGAGATTTTCTATCTCGTTCTACCTCGGCCTCTCTTTTGCGCTCCCTTTTGATACGAATAGAGGTGAGAAATTCGACAGACAGGTACAGAGCACTCTGCATTCACGGCTTGATGAGAGCTGCCGTTCGATTTGTTCCGCTCCCGCCCATTTTTTGTATATCCCATTACTATATATTACCAGCGTCAGCAGCCCCGCAAGAGATGTTAAAAAAAGACATTTGACAGGAAGAGAATCTGGTCTTTATTATACAGCATCGCAAAATACCTTGGATCCGTGTCCATCAAAATCTCGCAGCACTTTCACACTTCGTAATTACTACATCAATGTATTTGGTTATTTCTTCATTGAAACTGTGGGCGAGAAAATTATCACAATCATCCCACAACTGTGGCATTCATTTTTCGATTTCGTTTTTAAAAATGGTCTAAAGTTTATTTTGAAACCGTTTTTAAATTCGGATTTTTAGCATTACTTTTTGCCTTCTGCAAAGTTTCATGCCGGAAAATATAACAATGAGGCTTTTTTTATTAATTTCTAACCCTAAATAACGACTGAAAAAAAATGGAATATTTAAACGTCGAATTTTTCATCCCTCTTCGCCACTGACACGATCCCTAAATCCTCGTATTAGTATCTTCATTCTTTGATCTGGTGTTCAAGATATAAGAACCTTACGGTCGATCCGAGATAAGGTGCGCGGAAAGGGCGTATCTCAGATGTTGGGAAAAGATTAGGAGAGCTTGCAATGAGCTCCGAGGGATGTATTTTACCTTGGCCGAAAGGTGAACGCGGTTTTTCCTGCTAAGACGAAAGATCGAGAAAGGGAAAAAGAGAGGGAGAAATCTAGAGGACTTTTCGTCAGAATCGAAAAAAAACGAACCAAAAACGACATTTTACCACAATTTGCTCGTTTCGTAAATGGAGTAACTACTTACCATTTTTTTCCTATTACTACTATTCTAAAGTACTATTCTAAAATTTTGTTTATCGAATCGTTATTTTTCAAAATTTTGTTTTTATTAAATGTAAATCGTTGTGATTTTATATTCTCGGTGATATTGGCACGGAATGCCATGTGTAAACGTGTGCTTGTACATGAGTGTCCGAGGACGTGGTAAAAGTATTAGAGGAGGAGGGTTCAGTGACGTGGCAGATACGAATTCACGATATGGGATTAAACACCCCCTGGTTTTGCTCTTTTTACTTTTTTTTTTCTCTCTCTCTATCTCTTTCCCTTGCTACTGGCTTTCACTCTTAATTTCTTATTTTTTGACACTCATCTAGGGATTTTCTCTGTTTCCCTCTGTTCTCATCCAAACCACAGAATGTTCTTCAATTGACATTGACAGTGGCATTCCAATAATTATTCCAATTAAAAAGCAATTAATCTTCGAAAAATTGTTGTCACTGTTTTATATTTAAATGTTGTAGTCTCGGCAAAGCGTTTATCTACAGAATTCTTCAAAATTTTGAGAACAAATTCAGGGCATTATCGTGAAACTATGTGTAAAATTGCAAAAGGACTCACGCTCCTGTATTCGAGATATTGACAATCAAAGATGTTGACAATCGATGTTTGCAAATTTTTACAAGCGTTCTTATAGTGAGCAGCATAGAAGTTCACATTTCATTAAACAACTTCAAAACTTTTTTATACATTTTTTTCTTCTCGTTTAGTTTCCAAGAAATAGCCATATAAAGTATCAGATCTGTATGTCAGAATGGTAGAGATGTTTATTTCTCAAACTGTAATCTTCGTATTAGACATTTGTCCCGAAAGTTTATATGCTTTTATGCGTATAATTAAAACTCAGTCATAGTCTATTTTTCTAATGGAATTAGTCATTTCAAATTACACTGTACTAAAATTCTTTATGTTGCCTCATCTACGATACAACTATATATAAAACGAGAGCGGGTACCTCAAATTTAGAACCTCGGACGTATATACTTTCTCGTCGATGTAAGTAAAGCAGGCAGACCGAACGGGGGTGGTTCCATTATCGTTCATCGAATTCGGTTAGTCACCCCGCACAAAGCAAGCCCGGAGACTGGTAAGAAGGTATACGAGTACGTATATAGTACAGAAGGCTGGAAATGAAGAGGAGAGATCGGGACAGGGAGTTGGGGTTGGGGGAGGGGGTAGAATTGCCGGATACAGCGCGAAGTGGAGGTTCTCGCGATAATGAATTCGATTTGTCCTCCTCGCAAAAGCGCAACGAGAGAGAATATGCGTCGCGACGTAGTTGCCCCCTCTTTTACCAGCAACCATCCCTTTCTCTCTTTCTGTCTTTCACTCGCCCTTCTTCACCCCGCACCCCTTTGAGCTTGCGTCTCGTTCGAAAAGCGCGTTTGCTCCGAAGCAGAGAGTCACCGAGAGTCCCCTTTCATTATTATTCCTGTGCCTACATACGTAATGTAATAATCGGCGTGTATACAGGCCATATGGCTTGAATCGCGGCGGCGTGTGTCCCCAGAACTTCGGACACCGGCTATAGTATATTGTATATACTATTCACTCGAACGAACCATCAAGAAATCTAATACAAAAGCGCATCGTTGAACCGGAAAGCAGTTAAGTGTTTTATCTCGAAGCTGTTTTCTTGAAATTGAGGCAATGCTATAGTTTGGAGGGTCCAAAAAATATGATTTTCGGAAAGTTTTTTTCACACAAACGAATAATTAATTTGAATATTTTTTTTTTATACGTTTCAACACAACATGAAGAAAGTTTCATAGGAATATGATGAAGGAACGATGAACTAAGCAATTCGTTACAGGAGGTGAGCAACTTTAATTCGTACCTGAAATTAGAAGAAAAAAAAAACAAAACAAAAGAGTTTTGAAATATTTGATTGGTTTGAAATTTCTTATTCTAAGAAATTTAGCGAAATAACAAACAGCTGTTAATATTAAAATTGTTAAACGTTTGTGAAATTTAAGACTTTTTGATATCTCACTTTCCTAAATTCTACTTTGATCAGGAAAAACATTCAATCCTAATGCATGTATGTATTGAAATCTTCACATTACGTATCGTAATCAGTCCGCTGGGGCAATTGGTTTCGCATACCTCGAAGGGGGCCAGTTTTTCGTTCCGAGTCCATACTGTAAGTGAATGGAGCAGTTGATCCACATTTTCGTACAGGGGGTGGCAAGTGCATCCTGTATATACGCAAGCTTTGTGTGTTCCCTTTAAATTCTGATTAAATCAGCATTAGAAGTGTGCTCGACTACATCTATACATATATTTTGTGTCGTAGGCCCCGAGGGCTCTCCACAGTCTCTGTAATCTCTCTTTTTTCTCTTACATTGAAACCAGTCGATGTCGATCGATGTCGCATGTCGAGCATGTCACTATTCTTTCTTGATCTACTAAAACTGTCCTTTGATATGTCATGCTATATATTGTTAGCCCACGCTTTTTTCAGCCCGACTCTGTGTATTTACTCTCACAAGTGTATGCGATATTAGATTCTCAAAATACGTACCAAAAAAAAAATGCAAATCTGAGTAATTACTTTACCTTTTTCAATTTACAGGACGAATGGCCTTTGTTGTATAGAAAAAACAATGCGTTCCATGTTTTCAAAGGCCCGACAACGTTGAATGTGTGATTCAAATGGTCTTTTAATCCTTGCATTAAATGAAATGAATTTCTAGGTCGAATTATTTTGCAGTAAGCAACAAGTTACCTTTTAGAATACAAAAGCATTTTGCTCTAAAAAAGATTTTTCAAATTTACCAAGTACATGTTAGCGTTTGAATCGCTCGATATATCGATTTGAACTTTTTTCCTTTGAACTAAGCCACTTCCTCATTTTATTATATATTTTATTTGCTTCAATTTTTTTCTTGGATCTATATTTATGAAATATTGAAAATGTTAATAATAAATATTTTGCATAACACGTTGAAAATACCGAGTACAAATCATAGTAAATGTTGAACTCCAATTGGCAATGCAACAGCTCTGGTCTTCGTAGTTTCTCGATTACACATTAACTGAGTTTCTATACTCAATGATTTATTATATCTGTACAATTCAACATTTCAGCTACTGTGACAGCTTCAATCTTGAATATCAGAATACACGTTTTAAAGAGTAAGAGACTTTACAGTGTATTCTAGCGTATTCTAAAGTTGAAATTTTAAGAGCGGAATAAGTGTGGAGTAAAGTTTTTGTACAAGCTTTAAATTAAAATGATCACCATTTTTTCATTAATTCATTCATTTAGTCTTTGTACGTCTTTTAATTAGCCATAAAAACCTCACAATCAAAAGTTTGTTTGTCTAAAACAAATTTTGTACTTGATCCACTTTTCAACTAAATATAAATGTTGCCGTCTCTGCAATCATTTAAACAAAGACAACATCAATAACACTGAGACTTTAATCCCAAACTGGAAACAAAATTAAAGCCGCAATATTTGAAATTTTATTGTAAAATTTGAAAAAAATATATATATATGTATATATATAATTGGAAATGAAGTGATTTTTATTTAATTTTTATCAATAATCACAATTCTATAACATCATTCATACGTCCACGAATGACTTGATTCATTAATCTATAAAACTAGAGCACGAAGCGATATTATTGAGGATTCATTTATCGTGATTTCAAAGTACACCATTACACAGTACTTTGGATAGGTACGAGACGTTACTGCAAGTACATATATAGATGGAGATGTAAATAGATGTAGTTTCGATGTACAAACCGATGTTTGTGCTATTGCCTTTGGCACGTTGGGATTCTCGTGGTTACACAGGTGCTGTTGTATCAAGTGAGGTTTATTGATTTTGCCACAGTAAACAAACGAACAACAACGAAAATAATACTCCTGACAAAAGGATAGTTATAAATAAGATCAATAAATATCAAATCGTATATGAAAAATCGTGGTGACGATTATCCACGATTTTTTTTGTTCATTTTTGCGTTACGTTGATGTGCTCGTTGATGTGCTTTATTGTATTGAAAAGACACATAGGCATTTTGACACTTTCAACATTTCATTATTATCCAAGGAGATGTCACGTATGTATATAATTGTTGTTTCGATGACACGATTCATATATCGATGGATCGTCCATGCATGTGTCATAGAATTATCGCGACGATGAGGATTTCTATTATTCACTGTTCAATCGTGCACTGTAGTGATTTAATTGATCAATCAAAAGAGCCCTTCGAGGAAAGAATGAAACTACAAGTGTCAGAAGTATCGCGTATACAATCCCATCGAACTCGGAGTGTACGATCTTGATATCCATATGCGAATTCACATATAAATATGAATGAAACTCTCCTTATCAAGATTTTGACAGCATGTTATAATCATTGAAACTTTTTTATTCAAATGAGACAATGAATACGATTGATATTTATTAATTTAGTAATAAATACAATATTTATTTATTAACGTTTGGTTTCTCTATCAAGACAAATTGACACAGGCGATTTCACGAGCTCGTAACTCCTAATAAAATCGGTATTTTTTTAGACTTTTTTTTTTTCAAAACAAACGTGTACGATTTCCGTCTAATCAAATGGTACAAAGGTTAATGTTAAAAAACGATTGCTTTTACGGTCGAATTGACCTGAGTACGAACCTGAAACTAATTCGTTTGAAAACCCAATTTTTATTCATGAATATCGTAGCATAATTTTTGGTATAAAAAATCAAGAATGTACTTATACATTTTCACACAATAAGTTTCGACTACGGTCATCATGGAAAGTTGCTTTTTGAATCCATCCTCTGGAGCTTTCTCGAGTCTCCTTCGACCAAAGTCTTTTCTTACGCTTTCTCTGTTGTCATATTTCCATCATCGTTCGAAAAGTATATGAAACGTGTGTTGGTGCTTTTATATACGTCTACGTATGTACAGACACTTTTGTTGTAATACATAATGTAAACTTATGTGTGGGTATATAGCACATAGAATAGCTGCACTATACTTGAATATGTACATATTCCCACACATTTACTTTCATTGCATATACATACGCATATGTAGGTATATCTATGATCCGAGACGTCGTCTCATGGCCCCTACGAGCAACCCCTCTCGCGATCGCTAAAAGCATATCTGTGTCGTGACGATCATTGCATGAGGGAAAAGAGGGTGAACTCTCTTTTTGCTTCTTGGTTACGTTTTCACCCGCGAGTATCCACACCCTCCTGAATCATTTGTACACATATATATGTGTGTGTACATATATATATATGTATGTACGTTGTCATTGAGGTTGTACTTTGCTTATGGAGTTATAGCCCTCGACGCCAAGAAGACTTAGCTTTTATGACGAGCATCCAACTTTGGAAAACATGAAAATTCGTAAAAACCATCCGAAATACATGTGACCAAAATACGTAAGAAAATTTTTCGAAAATGGAGATAACGAAAAGAATTAACTGTCGAACTTTTGGTTTCCTATGTTTTTGCCTTTTAACGTGAATTCCTCGACTTTTGCATATCCTCTTTGGAAATGGAAAAAGAGAAATGATATAAACTTTAAAAAGCTGCAAAAATGGAGGAATAGAACTCTCGACTTTCCCTTCGAGGTCTCATACCATATGTGGAAAAAGTTCTTTACGTTTGTTTATCCTCCCTTTCGAGTTTGTTCACTGCGTCCAGATAACTCCGCTCACGCGTATAATTAATTTGATCAGAACTCGAAAGAAGGGAAGGAGAAACAGAGAAAAAAGTGAAGTTAAATATTCGGATTTTTGAGTGGAGAATATTTGGAGTATCCCTTGCGGTATAATATCTAGCGAGTGGAGTATCAATATTGATCGAGATCCTTGCACATATCTCGATATATATACGCATAATCGTGTATCCCCTTAAGGGGTCGGTAGACCGCGAGTCACGTGGCAATCGCGAATATTCTCATTCCTCCAAATATTTATATCTGTACAGGGTAACCTATTTCAATGAACGAAAAAAACGATCGTATGTCTCCTAAAATGCCGAAGTTTCGTTCTTGACTCAACGGACTATCATTTTTAGCATCGAATGTAAAAAATTTGTTAATATACCATTCGGTCGTATGAATATTGAAAGATAATTTTCTGCATTGATTAAAATGGGACACCCTGTATATATACATGTGTATCGCTGTGTACAATCTCATCCCCTGGGATTGTCCGTTCGAAGATCGTTCGTACGTATCTATGCGCGTGCCCGCGGGCTTCGTGTTTGTCGTCGATGATTGCAGTTAATTATGACGCTCTTCTTCGTTCCGTTTTCCCATTTATTCATCCAGGCTATATATCGCTGTTTATATATATATATATATATGGTTTATATATTGGTTCAATGATCTAACGATCTCCCGAGGGAGACCAACCAGTTAACCCCGTTAAGTCATACAGAAGCGATGCACATGCTCTGGTAGAATGATATTATAGGTTTTGTTTATTTAAGACTCATCTATGATCCAGAATCCTTTATTCAAACGGTTTATACCTCATTTGTATTAATTAGAATTTTCTCCGATGTGGGAAGTGTTTGATCATTTAATTATCGAATGATTCTTCGATTTTATTCTAAATTATTTAACCTTTTCAATCGGCAACGACACTGAAGAATCGTATTTTGTTGGATATGTTCAACAAAATTGTTTTTGGAAATCCATCAAGTTTCTGTCGTTTCAACAGTATTACAGTTTAACTAACTGTTACATCCGATACTGTTGAAACGACAAAAATAAATCTAATTACCCAACATTATTCCGTTGAACCTATTCGACAAAATATTTGACGTTTCCGACAAAACCCGATTTTTAGTGGATGCATGGGTCCATATATATGGCTCACACGATCTGTTAAGTTCGACAGCTTCAGGTGAGATCAATACTTGGTTGGGTTACCGTTTAGCCATGTATCGGGCTCTTGTACCATTTCCTTCGAAGGAAGCAGTTTTTTTGAGCTTCTGATGGTGCTAAACGACTGTAGCTCGGTAAAAATCTACCTCCGGTTTAAATGCAATGCAGTTGTTCATTATGAACCAGTAATTGTTAGCAACGACTTTCAAGGGTCTCATAGGTTTATGGAGATTAGTAAAGTGGTCGAAAAGTACGGTTAAAAAAATTGTAAATGATCAATTCTTACGTTTAACTATCGATGAATTCGACTTTCCGCAGCAATTCACTTATCTCCTCGTTATCATATATTTAAACAAAAAGAACAATGAAATCAATTGTGTTACGACAGAAAATGCTTGAAGAAAGTGACAAACAGACATGACTGCGTAAAGGTATCCATGGATATAGTGTACGCCAATACGCATTGGTATACGTATACACATAGATGAGTTCGAAGAGGGGTACGAAGGGCGCGCAATGTGGACACAGTCAAGGCCCAATGCCCGTCTGATTGATTGTCTCTCAACAGGGGTCACTGTTTAGGGGTATCATCTCGTCGCGAAAGAAGAGTCACGCGAAGCAAAACTATCATTGTAGCTATGTATATATGTGTAGAAGGAACCAGAAGTAATACAAGCAGCCACAGACTCACTGAATGATCACGCAGTACACCGGAACCAAGAAGAACATTCGTTGCTTTATTGGAGTTAGGGAGAAAGCCACAGCGAGGGAAAGAATTGTGAAGAGAGTAATAATCAGAGTGCACAGTAAAACTTTTTCATTCCAATCATTTTTCGTCTATACTTCGTCACGAAAATGAAGGGTTCAAGAGTCAACATTTATCTATAATCGACGAAATGTGTAACTTTATTTATTTTTTTCTCCAATTTAACAAAAATAGATAAATAGTAAGAAACTTTTATATAAAATTTTGGAAACGTTGTCTTTACAAATTTCTTGAAATTTTCTACTTTCCAAAAATGGAGAGACGTAAAGATTTTCACATGAAACGAAGAGAAAAAAAAATTGAATAATGAATATGCGAGTACATAAGTCTGTTTGCTATTTATTGAACGCGCTTCGTTGCACACCGCAGCATCACTCGCAGTAAAACAGTAACGGTAGCAAGAAAATAACACGCGCCCACTATTTATGCCTACGACATAAGGCCTCCAAAGGCTGGACCGCATAAAATAACGTATACCTAACCCCGAATCAACGAAATCGAGCATCTGTGACTTTTGCCTCTCCCTCCTTTTTCTCTCTCTCTCTCGTATGGGTGACACTTGCAGCCCCTTGCTATTTTTCTGATAGCTCTTTTGGATGCACATAAGCCAGCCGTGTCACTGACACAATGATGATCATGATGATCGACTCGCTCTGTGTGTGTCTTTGTTTATCTCCCTGGAGAATTTTTGATACACTTTTGCTTAACAGACAGGTTCGTGTTCATGTCAATGAATGCCCGAACAATAACAGTCTAGGGTAACGATTTTTTTTTTCTATCACTTTTTTTTATTCAATATGGAGTCCCTATGTTTACAATAAAAGTCAGGGAGAGCTTGAAATTGATGTGGAATTTTTTACTTCGCTCCAGTATTTCAGTTCTTAGATATTTCTATTTATTTCGTTTGTCCAAAAAATTTTTTTATACCTGCCTCGAAAGTTTCGATTCATTTATATTATATACGGAAAATGGTCAATTTCCAAACGATTCGTTTTAGGTCAGTAAAGAATTATAACTTTACCACCAAAGTTTAACTTCAGACACAATTCACGCGTGATTATCGTTACATCGTCGTTTTCTCCACTTTTGTAACCTGAAATACTACTTTTTAATAGTCTTCGTTATTCATCGAGTGGAATGTTAAAATGACTGAAATTTATTGCTCGTTCATTGGAAATTTTGAAAGCTTACGAAGCGACGTAAATATGAACGACATAAAGATTGGCTATTTCTAAACGATTAGTTTCAACAATACGCGAACTCGATTTTTCTCATAATAATCGAGACAACGAGGGTGGTTGACGTCCGTCGCATTTGTGCTTCGAGTACTCTTTGTGTGTAACAATGTTTCGGTTCATCCCCAAGCTGAAAATTCTGACATTAACCCCTGGCCGCTATTTCCGTCCCTTTGGAACTTCCGATTTGCCCTGCACGTTTCTCCAGAAGTATATACATCGGGCCAAATCAGCACTGTTCGAATTTTAAAGGATCCCCTCTTCTCGCGAGCTCCGGCCACCGGATATGTATTCGAAGGACTCGATAATGGTGATGTGACGAGAGGGTGGTTAGGAAACTCCAAGGGATGCGGTTAAAGAGACTCCCTTTTTGAATTCGACACAAAATCCTCGAGGACGAAACACCAAGAGCTTTTAGATAAGAGACAATGAACTATATCGACCATCGCGATTCGTAACGAAAATCATCAATCTTTTCCATCATTCATTTCTCGATTTTTTATAATAAATCAAGTCATTAAAGGGTCATGTCCAATGAAAATGAAAATAGTCTAATTTTATTTTCACGAGAACGATGGTTTTATGTTTAACGAATGTGTGAGTATTTTATAAAGACTTAGACGAACCGTCGAGATTTTTTCGAAACAAAATGTATTGAAATTATTGGTCTGAGTTATTATCAGATTTTTGTTTTTTCGAGCGTGCCTGATTGACTTACGAAACTCTATACAGTTTACATCCACACAGAGTCAATTGTGTACTTCTTTCTAATGAAAAGAAATGTAGAACTTTCACCTAGACCGAGGGTTTTAGAAAGTATTAAAGTTTGAATGAAATGGTTGAAATAAAAGATTGCATTTAACATTAAATGCTCTCGGTTTAGTTGATGTACGGGTATATATATATATATATATATATATATATATATGTTTTGATATGAAGAAGAAGGGCGATGGTTATGGAAAATGTAGAAAAAAAAGAGTTCGGAAGGGACAAGAGGGATTCTCGAGTCGGTACAAATTAACGCGGAGTGACAGGGTGCTTCGAGTATTGTCCTCGTTGCCTGGTGAATATGTCTGGTACATCCGTACCATTTTTCCTCATTCCAACGCGTCTTTCTTTCGTCGTTATATCTCCCACCCATTCATTACTCTTCTTATACAAATACACACATATATATCTATATAAAGAAATGAAAAAAAAAAAATTTGGATGCGAAATTTTCATTTCGCTTACTTGCCCCTTCGCTCCTTGCAAACATGACCATCGGCTCGGAAAAAATACTTCCGGGAGGGGCGTGCAGGATGCTACGCTCTTGTGTCTCTTGTCCCAGGACGTTTAGCCTCTCCTCACATATCCTCTCGCCTCCATCCATTTTTTAATGCATAACATCTATATCTGTATTTGACTCCGTAAGCATTTTCTATCAACGACCCCTTTTTTTTTATTCATCCCCTATCAAGATCCACCCGCAACCCTCGCTGCGATGTGCTCTCGCGACATTACCGCGCCTGATTTGCGCACTATCGTCTAATACGACGAACGTTTCGTTTTTTTTTCTTCTTTTCTTCAGTACGCCTCGTTTCACGCGACCCTGAAGCAACGTTACGTGATCGAAAATCCTTTCTTTATTTATTTATTTTATATTACATGACATTGACAGGATTTTACTTTCTTCTTTATTTGCATCCTAATCGTTTATTTTATTATCTTTTTTTACGGCTTTGAAGTCTATTGCTACGTGCAAATGTCAAAAGTGACAGTAGAAAAATAGAACTTTTAAATGTGGTCGTAACGTTACAACCGAGCCGATGATTACGCTAATTTGAGAGTGCGGAATACGAATCAATATTTATTCCACTAGTGATTTCACTCGATTTAACTTTTATACCAAAGTTTTCTTTACTTCGAATTTTTTTTTCCCTCATTTTCCTGTTTAGGGTAAAGGCCGGAGGAGAAAAAAGTAGGAAGTTGGATCCCGCCGAGGGGGAAGAAGAAACGAGACTTCGAGGCCAACTCTGACGATGTACCGTAGTCGGTTGAAAAGGGAAACTGGCTAGCAGTTCGTCGCGAATGAACGAACGACACGGGGTCCTAACCGGGCCGGAAGCTTTTATTGTTTTACAAGTTTACTGGACGGGAGAGCACTTCGACCGACAGTCATCGTCGTCGTGCGGTCCTCGTAGGTCACGACCGTCTGATTCAATTGCGTCTCCGCACCACACGGCGCCAAGGACCATTTTCGACTACATTTCTCTCTCTCTCTCTCTCTCTCTCTCTCTCTCTCTCTCTTTTCTCCTTCCTGAGTCACCGCATTATCCTTTCATTCTATTATCCATTGACATCTTACAATTATGCTCTTCCCATGGTCATGACTTTAAAATAATTTGATTAACCCCAAAAAAAAACCTCCGTAGCACAGAAGTGCAGCATATTTGGAATACCAGTTTCATAATTTATTTCAAACAATTGAATAAATTATTCAAACTTCGTGAAAATTTGATCTTGATCTAAAAAATCAGAAAGTGACATTTGATTTAGGGTCCAGATAAATCAAAATAATATACTAATGCGGACGAAAGTTATGAAGAAAGACGTCTTGGTCTTGAAGGTTTTTCAAGAATCAATACAAATCCATAAATTTAGTGATTCTTTATAAATTTAGTGAGTTCTTTAAATTTAGTGATCGAACTCGTTATCAAAAATGATGTTAATCAACGTTCTGTTCGTTCACAGATCACAAATATGGATAAAGCGACTCCCTTAAACGCTTGATTTGTTGAGTAATCATATTGACTTCGAATTTTTGAGAAATTATGGTGTTGCATATTACCTGGAGTATTCCACATACACCGAACTACCTCTTCAAATATATTTTTTCAACATTCATAGTTTCAAATGAATGCAACGTTGTAATCTGAACCATTGAACAACGAGCCCGTACACGAGACAAGAAACGTCTCGGACTTTCACCGGAAGTCCGCATATACTTGAACACGACTTTTCCGCAGTGACACGTCCGTTTACCGCAACCAACGGACATTTCGCTATCTTGTGCGTGTTCGTTTCTTAGGGAATGAAAATAGTAACTCATTTACCTACTTCCACTTCGGGGTCTTGTAAAGGAACATGTTTCCTCTTTCGAACATCCTCGATCCGCCGTTATCCCTCTCCCATTCAAATACCTTTATACACATTGTTTACTCTTGCAGTCAAAAAAAATGTACAGTCGCATGATAAAAAACGTACAAAAAATAGGGAACATTTCGTTGATGAAAAAATCATACAACAGTAAAAAATATGAAGACAGCAGAGATTGATAAAACTTTGCAAATGAAAATCAATCGGGAGAAGAAATAAGTTTTTACGGAGACATAAGGGTGGGGGCGTGTTTGGTGTTTCCTATGCACAAGTTCTATGGACGCTTGACCTATTGTCTCTTGGGTTTAATTTTTGTCCCCTGCTGATTTGCCCTCCTCCTCCTCCATCCGTCGCCGCACTCATACGAAAACCCCCCATAGATCTCGTTCGGGGACTTCGCGGATCCTCCCACGTTCCATTCGTGTACGTGTACGACTTGGGTCGCTTCATTCACGAGATTTCTCGACGACAATGCACGCGCGCGTTGCGTTTATAACGTAACCTGGAGCATACAGAAAGAGAACGAAAGAGGGAGAGAGAGAGAGAAGAACGTAGCAGGCGCTCGGGTGCTTTTCACAATGCGACAGCAATCACGAGCCGCGCCCTTGTCAGCAGGATTTCGCTCGTTTCCATTCTTTTGCCTCGTTTTTATGTATTTCCCTTTGGCTCAATATACATTAGTGCTATATATCGTTGCTCAATGCAGAGATAGAGAACCGAGACCGAAAGAGAGGCAAGAAAGATCGAAAAAAAAAAAGAAACGAAGAGACAGATATACGGTAGTTAAAAGGGAGAAAAAAAATAGTCTCCACGGGAACGAAACTTGTACACCCTCTACTAACCTTTCCTTGTCCTGATACATAATGAGAGGGTGTCTTGCGAGAATCAATGCGAAAAACGAGAGATTAAAGTCATCGTTGTATGGGACTTAATACATTGGGGGATGTTTTTATTTACTCGAACTGTATATTGTCTAGAATATTCATTTTTCGATATATTTCTTGTACATCTCGAAGCTTTTCTCTTCACATCTCCCACATTTTATTTCATTTATTTTCTTGTCAGAAATGCCTATAATTCAATTTTTTGTTTTCCACTTTTTGCGAGTTACTCACGATTCTTTATTTTCCTTTGGCGAAAAATTAGTTTATTTTTGTTTTTCGGAAAAGAATAAAAAAAACTACGAAAATACGTAAGTTATTGATTGTGTTATCGTAATTTCGTCCTATTATCGAATTTCGTTCCAAAGAGTTTTGCACTGGGGAACGAAAGTTTGTTGGGGATGTGGCTCTCTTATTATTTCTCTCGTACACTCGTGGTGCATGCTTTAAATTATATATAGGTATATATTCGAACTGTTGCACATATTATTTTTCATTCTGCTTCTAATTAATTAAGGGCCTGTTATTTAAAATTCTGTCTTGAATAAGATTTTCAGGATCGAATGATTCAGAAACTCTTCAAATTATACTTTTTAATTAAATTTTAAACACATACTTTCCCGTTCTTTGGAAACTGGTTTGAGACTTGGATACAAATTTTCACGTATCGTAAATTGAATCAGAAACCATTAACTTTAAAAAAATTGCAAATATAATTTTTAAAGAATAAAGTGTACGAATATTTGCTCATTACAGCTAACCTGACGCAACGTTTTCGTGAAAAGTTACGACGAAACGGTCATTGAAAAAAAAAAATTATTATCTCTTTTTAATCGATATTTCAAGTTGTCCAATCTCTCAGAGAAGAGCACAGGCTATTGTTTTCGTTTTCCTGAGGCAGGCTTGTTGGCGTCTAGGTAGAGCAAAAAAAATATCGCCGATAATCGAGCCACAAAAAAGCGAGAAGTGAGTTTCTTTTTATCTATTGGAAACCCCTTCTAACTCTTGCTCCCAAGTTTCTCAGGTGCATAGTGATTGGAATATATTTCATCAATTTCCATACACATGTCCATTTTGCCCCATGTCCCCCTTGAAACATATATTTATATATATTATGGCTTGAGAAAATCTACCCCTGGAGCAAGCCCTATCACGTGGTAAGAGGGACACTGAGAAAAAGAGAAAGAAAAAAAAAAGGGATAGAGAGCGAGTGTTTGCTTGAGGACGGGGATGCTTCGGTTACGCGGGGGATGAACTGCAAACAGTGATCGAGTTTCGTACGGGCGCCGTGTTCTCTTCACTTTTCGTTTCTTCCCAATGTGTATAAATGCCGCGTCCGTGCGCACCACATCCGACTGTGGCTCTCCTCATCATTTATATATATGTATATATATATGTATACGCAGTATAATGTGTTCAGTCCGTGGAAACTCCAGGGACTCTCAGAGGTAAAGGGTGTCCCAACTTGGGGAAACAGATCCAATTTCGATTTTGTATATATAGATGTATAGTACTATATATAAAACATATGTTGATTGAGTGCGTATTACATTTCGAAAAGCTGACGAGCTTGAGATGTCTATGTATGACGATAACATGTACACATTTATTATTAACAAATTCTGAAACGAAAACTTTATCGAGCCGCACGTTTTTGCTTACGTGCAATTGACTTGAAATTTTCCACTCGGAGCTTTTGTGAGCTCACTCATTACGAATCTGAACTCGAAATTTGGAAAAAAAATTCAACAAAATTTCAAAAGCTCTCGTTGCAGTGTATTGTGACTTTTTGACCATTTAGCCATGTCGATTTTCACAATATTCTAGTGGTGAATGCATTTTTTTATAGTACAAAAAAAATGTCAAGTTCTAGGGACCATGGAGAATCGAAAAACCGAGCATTTGTTGTTGAAGTAGGAGTTCAATGATTTCAAAAATGTAACAAAATAAATGGGACCACGGAGGTCCCATCAGGACTCTCAAAGGACTGACTTTAGGTTCCTTTTTTTAATACTACGACGATGCTAAATCGAGCCAAATTAACAGAGGCCACTTTGGAGGCTCAAAACTCTCCATAAAATGAGTATTCTTTCAGATTTTTTTTTTCAAAACAATCGTACAATTTCCAACTAAACAAATGATATGAGATTCAATGTTGAAAACCAATTGGTTATACTGTGGTTGAAGTTTAAAAAAAAGAGTAACAGAAGTTTCGTGTCGAAGATCGATATTTCTCTGGGTCAAATTGTCCCGAAGTAGAAATCCAGCGTTAAATAATCAAAATTTCTTCAATATTTTGTATTTTTAATTCTCGTACGGACTTATATAGTTGTATATTTATTGACATTCATAAGTTAACGATTCTGTTTCTGAAAGGGGAAAAAAACAAGAATGAGAGCATTGACACTGACGTATACACTCTGTGTGTATATAAAATGTCTACTGGCACCGAACAACCGGACAGAGTATTCTCGGTTGTCCGGGGTGTCGATCGATGCTCATCCCCGTAAAAGGGTGGGTGGTTACGGTACGCGAATGGTTAAGGGGCGCGGTGGCGGCCGTTTCTCTCTGTAATAAGCGTAATGGATATCCGTACACCCGAAGGCATGGCCCTACTCGGGTTCACCGGCTACCGTTCCACATTTCTACCCAATACACCAATCGCTGTATCTGTATATGTAAATTTATACTATGCACGTATACGTGTATATATATATATATATTTATTTATTTGTGCATGAGTTTACATTACATATTTATGTAAATATATTTGTATACTATAGTGGCTCGTGTATAAAATCCTATCGGAAGGGTTGCTCGAGTTCCAACGACGTTTACGTTCCCTATGTTTTATTTCATCGATCATTATTTCGCCTAATTATGTGTAAACATTTTTTTATTTGCACGAAAAAACATTGTTCCATATTTCCTATTTGTATTCTCTGATGAAAGTTTTCTTTTTCTACGTATTTCTTCGATAAAAGATTTTTTTTTTTTTTTTCACCAGAAAAAAATAATAGTATCTCATTATCTACTAATTAGCAAAGAAATTGACAGTTTTCTCGATCAATTACTAAAACACTTAATGAAGCATCACTCACGAGAAGCAAATAACAAATACGTAATGTATAGTTTTTTTTTTTTTTTTCATTGATTACTGAAAAAGTTGAAAGAAATTCTATAGAAAAACGTTCTGACGAGACAACAAAATTTGACGAAAATTTAAAAAATCAAACAAACCAAATTACGAATAAAAACAATTTCAAAAATCTACTCTCAAACATAATTGACAGTCAAACATAATGTCGATGTTTCTGTCAAATAGTGACTGAAGAAACGAAAATTTTTCTAATGATTTATACGAATGATGGAAGAGAGTGTATCGTAATTAAAATCATGAAATTTGGCCTCTACGTTGAGTAAAAGTTTGGAGAATAATTCGCGCTTTTCGGAGTGACGAAATTCACGCGGGGATTAAATCCGGACTGCGATGTTTACATTCTTGAAATTCAAGCGTAGCTTCTCATCTGACAAACTGATGTACCACTATGTGCATCTGCTGCCCTTTCCCACTTTTCAACACTATATACAGATGTGCATATATATATAATCATTGTATCAACGTTTATGTGCACAATATATATATATATATATATAGTGAAGTTCTTACTGTTGCTGTGGTACGATGTACATATATTATGCAGTCGGTCTAAGTGGCGTTTCAAGAAAGAAGGGACCAAAAAGGCTACCGCGCGTCTCTCGCGCGCCAACCTCGAGAGAAACGAGCACGACGAGGAGAGTGACTCGTAGAGAGCAGCTGTATTAAGTGCGTCCATAGATTACACCCGCGCCCGCGCTCGGCAACGAGAAAGAGAGAGAGAGAGAGAGAGAAAGAGGAGAGAGGATCGAGAGCTCGTACGAAAGAGAAATATAAAAGTACTCTCTTATACAGCCGATTGCTATATGCCATCGTGGCCCTGCTCCGCTAAAACGCTTTCGAGTGAAAAAAGAGAGTCGAAAATAATAAAACAAAAAGAAATAAGAAAATGAAGAGAGAGAGAGAGAGAGAGAGAGAGAGAGAGAGAGAGAGAGAGAGAGAAAGAGAGAGTGGAAAAATGGCCCCGATGGTACTCGTACATCATCCTACACGTAAAGCTCAAGTACCCGGAGTTTTTAAACATTTTTTATACTCAAACGAAAATGGATCGCTATGCCTGTGCGCACAAATCGAGCAGAACGATGAAGAAAAAAGTAAGTATTTGAGTTTTTGAATCTTAGTCACCGACGACGATTGGAAAATCAATTCTTTTTAAACCCTTCAACAAAATGTTGAAAATAATATTTTGTTACTGAAGAATTTTTCAAGATTTTCATATAGAATTTTTCACACACTATTCATCATCATTTTCACCCCACGAATTTCGTACATTATTGTCACAGATAATTTATGTCACAAGAGACAACTGCAAGAATTTTCGACGGAAAAATTCGTTTCTCAAATCTCTCAAGGACGAAAAAACAAATAATTCTCGAGTATTACTCACACAAAGTGACAACACGCTGGTTAAAAGGATTTTTCGTTGGTCGGAAACTCAAGTTTAGATTTGGGATATTTTTTGTTGGAAAAAATGTAGAAAACGAAAAAAATACACTTACGCAGAGCGGAAAAGCACATTTATTTGTTGTTGTTTTCCCTGACTAGCTTTCTCTTGCATTCTCTTAAAAATATTTTTACCAGACGCATATAAGATAACGGGATAAATATAATATTTCTTTTAAGTCTTTGATGCTCGCACGCAATCTATTTGAATTGTGTATACAAGACTGAAGTAGTATTTTGGGAGAAGCCGAGTGAAAAATGTTGTTTGAAACATCCATGAAGTGATCAGTGAAAATAGAGAACAATAATTTCATCGTTTTCGCATAAATAATAAGGTTCATAAATTCCTCGATAACGAAACAGAATAAATAATTCTTATGTTACAAAAAAAAAAAACAGTGAACGTTGTTAACGTACATTGTTTTTCTTTTTGGAGGAAAAATACATTGAAAAAATTACATGCATACGTTTTAAATGGACTTATCGATATTTTATGCTCGATCGCCTACGAGCTACGATAGAAAAATACAATTTTATTATTATTTTCCTCGCTTAATATTTCTAACAATACTTATCATCTTCGATCAGATACGATCAATCATTGTCGAAGAAAAAGAGTTGTTTTCCGTCCATTCGTATACGACGTTACATTTTTTTTCTCTTAATCACCTTATAGTTTTATTCGTTATTTCTATCGGTCGATTATCCAAAACGAGATTAATTTTCAACTACCTCTAATTGTCTACGATTATTGCATTGGCAGGACATTGCACAAAGTGCTATTGGTTGCCGCGTAAACTTCGAAACACTGTGATTGACGATAATTGAAGGGAAAAAAAATGCGAAAATTTTCATGATATTGCTGAGAAATGTATTCGTACGATTTTATCCTTTCGTAGACGCGGATCCAATTTTTTCATGCACCTATATAAATATAAATATTAAATACTTGCCTCTCAATCTAAAAACACGATCAACTCGTCGTTAAAATAACAAAAAAATATACTTTCCGAAAGAAAAAAAAAAAAAAAAAACACATTTCATGCTGCAAATGGAAATAAACGATGAAATAAAAACCCGTGAATAGAACATTAAAAAATGCACATTGTCGCCGAGTGTACCAACAAGACCGATGCTTATTAAACAAAAAACCACAAGCCTCGCCCGTTAAGTACTCAGTAGTACAATTTTCTGCAAAAGTTTACCTCGTAACGGGCGATTCAACGGGATCTTAAATTATTCTAGACAATTGATAAAACTAAGAGCCAACGTAATTTACCGAGTAACCAAACACTCAGCGATAATCGAAAATCACAATGAAATTAAATCTATTCGCGTGTGAATCGATGAAATCTCGATAATTATCCTCGCACTATCGAGGGGTTACAAACTTCCAATGTCCATCTCGTTTCCACTGAAATAATTCTGTTAATTCGTACCAGTGGAAATATTGAATCTCGGAGAAATGATAAGAACACTATTTTCTTCGATTTACAAATAAATTATTTCTATGTGTGTGTGTGTGTGTTCATCGAGTTACTGTGAGTGGATTAGAGTCATTTGGACTCGGTGCAAGTTCCTGGGACTCATTCAAACGGTTATAAGGGACTGTTCGTTTGTCCTGAATTGAAATAAGTCACATTTAGTGTCTTAAATTATGTGCAGGTTGTCACCGCAGATTATCAATGGTAATAACTCATTGTAAACTTTTGCAATTAAACTTGATCTTCTAAAAGTATTAAAAACGTTAAAATCACTGTGAATATTTTCAAATGAAAGTGAGTTACTGTGATAATGTATAAATTTGAGTACCTGAAAGCCTTTGATCATATTTTAGTGAAACTGATGTATCTGTGCACGAATCTTTACGTGTATGTATGTACGGAAAGCAGGAGAAGAAGAGAGGGATGGAAAGTGAAAAAAAAGAGAAGGAGAATACGATGGGGAAAATGGAGACACAGGGAGATGAAAATAATGAACTAATCGTGTTCGTCCATTGCACGGTGTCCCAGATGTCATGGACTGGGTGCATCCTTCAGTAAGCGGATCAGAGGGTGCTGTTTGCCCTCGTTCGAGACCCGATAGTCCTCGAGCAGCTGTAGAAGATGAAAAAAAAAAAGAGGAAAATGTGAAACACTTCAAAGCAACCGAGCGAAAGAGAATCACACTCCCACTCGTTTCTATTTAGCCATTTATTTTACATTTTACTTTTTATCGAGAAGAAAAAAAAGGGGTTAATGAAAAAAGTTTACGTGAGTAGATGTGTAACAAGTAGCATGATTTACTCGCCTGATAGGACAACTCGCACGTAAGTGCTGCCGTCGCTTCGGGATTTCGATGCGTGGCTGCGAGAAGCGCTGGTAAAGTCAACGATGACAAACGAGGATCGACGTAGAACGGAAATGGTAGAGTGCACAGTTGCTGGAGAACACTGGCTCCCACTCCGGCTGACTGGAGAACCAACTGCAAAGAAAATAGTAGAAACCGCTTTTTTTTTTTATATTTCTCTTTTTTTTCTCTATTATTGTGCCTTTTACTTAATTCATCTTGTTCTCAATCCATCGCAGCTGAGAAACATTACTTTTCCATTTTAAAGGTCTCACTGCGATGAATCGACTATTTTTCTTTTTTTTTTTTTACTTTTACACAGCTTGGGTTTAATTTTCAGTTTGGCTTTGAAGTACAAAATGTAAACAATGGCTTGAGACAGAAAGTTCTGTTATTCAAAACCAATATCGTCCAGAGGATCCCTCCACGGATTCTTGTAAGTTCAAATATATTGACCGTCCAGTTATCGAGATATTTGCTCTTGAAATTAGCATCTCTAGCACATAGAGTAAATATTGTAGTGTATTAAAAATCGTTAATAATATAATCGAGAAACCAAAAGAAAAAGCTGTTAATTGCAAAGTAGGCATTACATGATTTTTGTGCAAAAATCTACTACTTTTTCGAGCTATAGATCACACCATAAACTTTTAATGCTGTGAGAATCCAAAGTACAAAATGCGTGACTAATAATGTCCTCTTGGCCGCGTCTTATAATTCTTGAATTATTTATAACGTTGAAAATTAAAATTAGCAGGAAAAATCTTGCTGAAGATGTTTTTTTGTTACAGACAAAAGTATAGTTGTAAAAATTCATTTCAATTTATGCACTATGTGATGTTTGGATTTTAAAACAACAAGATATTTTACTTATTCATTTCGAGTAAGTAAATTCAGGTCTTTTTTCATTACAGTTTTGCATAAAAAATCATAGTTTTTTCTTCGTAGATAAAAAGAGAACCATTTCTTAAGCAAAAACCTGTTACATTGGAAAGAAATGTGTCAGGAATAATTGGTTATGACGAGAACCATTTTTTTTTCGTCAACTTGAAGTAAAATGTAATAAAGTTTTCGATTTTTATATAAAACAATAGATCTTTTCGAATAGATCTTTTCGTTTTGGTAGCTCTGTATATAGCCAAGGCTTCGAAGTCTAACTAAACATATCTTGAGAACCTAAACGATGGGAAAAATCGAATTTATTTCTAGAACGAGGTACAAAAGGCAAATAACTTTTTTTTTCACAAGACACGGATCGACCAGGTGTCGCGGAAAGAAAAAAGCGCGTAACGAGCTCCCGAAGTTCCGGATCACCTGCGAGACAACGTCAGTACTACAAGTGTCCCTTAACTCGAAATACAGCAATGAGATGCACCTGCGTCCAACAGGCAATCGGTATAGAGTCATGTCACCCGCATGATTCTTGTATTATTTCAAATGAGTGTATGTTACGGTACACGATGTTTCGTACGAGGAAGGAATGTTGACTGTTTCCGGCTCGTTAGAAAAAAATTTCCGATATATTCAGCCTGGCAACGTTGTTAATTGTCAAACATTTATTTCGTAGATTATAGAAACGACGAATTAAAATAGAAAATAAAATTTGAACAATCCAATGAAGCAAAAAGACGGCAAGAATTTTGCAAATTTCAACACCATAATTAAAACTGGGTGGTACGACTACAGGGACGAAGATAAAACGATTAAATATGTGTTCGCATATACATTTGTACAAAAACGAAGCATTAGGCGAGGAAACAGTCCTGTCAAATCAGAGGACATTATTTTCTGGAGCAAAACAAAACTTTGCTCGGAACTGGCATACATCGGATGCAACTTTAAAAGAAGAGAATAAAAAAAAAAGAGGAAGAGAGAAAAGAGAGAGAGAGAGAGAGAGGGAAAATAATGTGTAGAAACAACTTCTAAAGGTTCGGTACACGATTGGCACGACTTTATTGCCCGGCGCTTTCTAAACTCCCATTATAGGTGACGAGTGATGAAAATATAGTGAGTGAATGGTTGGAACACTCGTCGCCTCGTTACTGGAGACTCGAGAGTAGTTCGAGTGAGAAAAAGAGAAAGAGAGAGAGAGAGAGAGAGGACAAGGCAATGGAGTAAAAGAGGGTGAAAACCTCGTTGATTTCGTCGTGTGGCAGTCAGCCACACGAGGGTCTTAAAATCCGACGAGAGATGAATGTCCCGAGACGTCGGAGATGTACTCAGCGTGTATTTGGACGTATAGAGGAGCGCGTGCCTGCTCACAGTGTTACTCAAGTGAAGCGCAGTCAACGGAATATATATTACGAGTGTAGTGGTGTTATACTACGAAAGACGAAAAACGATGTAAGTGGCGTGGCATCAGACATCAGGACCGCCACCGACGTATATGGAATGGAACCAAGTAAATATATCTTAACAGCATTTTCGTCTCTCTCTCTCTCTCTCTTCCATTCTCTCTTTCTTCTCGCATATTGATGGGAGGTCCATGCTGAGTGTGTTGTGTCTAACCAGTTGCGTTCCCCAACTTCTTCGTTATTTCATCGGCAACTGCAGCACTTCTCCTTCTGGATAAATGCATCAGTGAATGACACTGCTCCAGAGTTAATATCCACGTCCATTTAAAAATAAACATCGTTTTTTTTTTTACTTTATTTTCTTCTAAATTACATCATCGTGTATATTCTCACGTCACGATAGTTATTTCACTATTTTTTCACTATTTATTACAATATGAATGAACTTGGACACTAAGTTATCGAATGATATTCGATTTTATAGTTATTCAAGTTGATTTGTAAGCGAGAAACAACGATAAGTTGGAAAATGAAAAATCGTTTTCTTTCAATTTCTCGACAACGGGCCGCGATCTAGGAGTGTGAAAAATCGATAAAAATAATGCACGATAAACATTTGTTTTTCATCTCACCATAAAACTAATGAAAATTCGTGTTATTTTATGAGATCCCGAGTTATACCTTGTTTTTTTGACATTGAACATTTCCGTATTTTAAACTCACTCGAAACCTGGGTGTTACGAAATGTTTTTTATTAATCATGAATTATACGAAGACAAAGCCAGACTCGTGTGTAACCCTAGAGTTGAATCATTCTGCATACAGAAGAGATTTTTCACGTGGATAAACAGAGAGTCTGGGTCGACTTGGTTGAACCCCTCTTTCGCGTAACAACGATATTCAGCTAGCAATGTTTTCTTTTTCTCTCTTTTTTTTTTAGCCTCGTCGAGTTTAATCTCGCCAAAGTCCTACGGGAGCCTCTTTCACGATTAACGCTTTTTACAATGGTCCGGATAGGGGTACGAGTGAGAATAATAAGGGAAGTGAGGATGAAAGACACTGTAAACCTTTTTTTTGAATTTCAAAACATAACGCCACGAATAATTTTCGTTAAAATTCAAAAAAAATTCATTTCTCAAGTTAAATTTTTCTTTAAATTCATTGTCATGAAGTATTCGCCTACTTCCGTTTCTTCTCCTACGTCCAGATTTTGTTTTTTTTCGACGACGAGTGACTCAACTCTTCGACTTTATATTTTGACGATAACACCTTGGCGCCTCGTTTTTTCTTCATTGCTGCGGTCACGAAAGAGAAAGAGAGAGAGAGAGAGAGGGGCGAGAGAATGACGAAAAAAAACCTAAGATGAGCCGGTGGCGCCAATAGAGGAAAGAATAAATGGAGAGACAGACTGACAACGTGAGTGGTGGCCAGTCTATCGTCGGTCCATACCGTAACCGTT
This sequence comes from Campoletis raptor, assembly GCA_948107755.1. NCBI lineage: Eukaryota > Metazoa > Arthropoda > Insecta > Hymenoptera > Ichneumonidae > Campoletis > Campoletis raptor. The sequence goes on from OX403626.1 coordinate 4,655,176, forward strand.
CTTTCTCTCTCTCTCCCTCTCTTTCTTTCTCTCTTTCCGAGATATCTCGCCACCGTAAAACATCCTCTAGTAGAAATTGGAGAGCCATAAGCTAAGAAATCGCAGTAAGATCGAATAGAATATTCGAGTTATGTGGCGTTATCGCTTTTGAATAACGGCCCCTTGCCCTTCCGCCCCTTCGACTCTCTGCGCGCTCACTTTTTCTCCTGTACATTAACAACTGCTGATCAAATATTCGACGAGGGTAAAAAAAAAAGACGACAATTTTTCAACCGTGGCTATATGTATAACGATTCTCAAATGGAAAGTGGATTTCTGATGTTCTCGTATAAACACGAGCTTAATTATTAACAGACCGGAGACAAAAAGTCCTCAAACGTCTTATTATCTTCTTCAAGAGGTACATGGAATTTTGTTGCTATAACTAACTCTGTTAGAAGAGGCTCCAATCATTTCGACCTTATTCACATTTCGTATATTCACCATAGATTCTAATACTTCAAGATATTTTCACATATCGTACGAAAATTCCTTTCAGGATATTCTACAAGTGCTTCGTCTCGTTTTTATAAAACACTAAAGTCGTATCGTCATGTGTGTTTAATCACACCTTGACCAAAATCTTTGGGTAAATGGTTCGAAACCAAGAAACCACAGTCCTTTACCCAGACAAGATTTATCCGACGTTTGTACGAGACCTTAAGCAAGTTCATCTGCAGTTATCGACTCAACAAACAATTATTAATTCAAAAAATTGAATACATTTATTAGTATCTACAAAGTCACTTGTTAAAATTTTAAACCCTAAGGATATCTTATTCGTGAGAAATGAAGAAAAACAAATTTCCTCAATTAACTACGCTAGTCAAAGCGGTTTTTTGTTTTTACTTGCTCGGTACCAGATGATCTTCCTTAAGATTTAATATGATATTTTTTGACTAGACCTTGAGATTAATTATGAGATGAAATCCAATGGAATTGACTTACCTGATTATCAGGATTGTTAGCAGCGAAGTAACCAAGTACAGTGAACAGTTCACCAAGAATTTGTGTAGAGGTGACAGCCTGTGATCCAGAATGGTTAGAAAGTTCAGTTTTTTCTGCGATTGGATCGCGGGAAAATCTGGTTATCAGATGACTTGCAATGAGTCGCCACTGAAGGCTAGTGCCCTCAGAACCGAGCAAATTCTGCAATGATAAATAAATCAGACAATAATGAGGCCGGAGAAAGACAGATTTGAAATTAAACGCTGCAGTAACAAAAGAAATGAGAAGAAAAGATAATAAAAGAAATGGTTAAAACGCGACGAAAGAAGAGGGAAGCTAAGGACCGAGAACAATAAGCGACAAGGAAGAAAGACTAAATTTGTTGGGAGAGATATTTTGCTAGGTGAACGAACACGAGTCCTTTGTTAACGAGACTGCTCGGTAAGTCGAGTAAGAAAAAAAGGAGAAGGATAGAACAAAGTCGAGAAGAGAAGATCCGTCTTGCGTCGCATGGCAAAGAGAATAGTTAATAAACCTGCACACTTGTGTGCTTGATACTCCGAGTTTTTTTTCGTCCCTGTTCTTACGAGCTAACGGGTAAGTTGGTAAGAGAGGGAATAAAGAGCGAGAGAGAAAGAGAGAGAAGAAATTGTGATACGGCTGTGGGTTTTCAGTGTAGACCAACGAGGGATAATCGAGTGATCTCCCGCGGGATTCCCGAGTGTCCCACGGGATAATAGAGGGGTAACCCCCGCTGGTCCTTCTATCCCTGACGAGAACTAACGCAGCCTTATGGTGGGCGCGAGGTGCTGTTTCGATTCAATTCGTGGTTTGATCGCCGCAGCACTCTGTATTCCTAGCTTCTTCCCCTCCCATCGAGAGTACACGCGTTTGTTTTTCTTTCTATCGCTCACGTTCTTCTCTCCCATTTTTATCTCTCACTTTTCTACTCATTACCTGTCTCTCACTGTCTCTCATTACCACCCACTGCGTGATATCTTCATCATAAATTTGTGCCACCCTTGTGGCTAATGTGAATAAAATAATAACGAAAATATACGTTTAGGAGTAGCGTTACTGATTTACGATTCATTTGACCCGACGCTTAATAGCCAATGATACGTTTTCACGAGAGTTCATTGAAAACCGGAATTACTAATGTTCCCCAAATCATTTTATCGTTTAATGTTAAAATATTGGTTGATGTATCAGTGAAGGATGGAATTTTATTTACTTCGATATTTTGTCAACTATTTCTAAGTGAAAAACAAATGTTAAAACTCTTGTTGAGTCGACGGGACTTGATTTCAGTGATTGAATCACCGTCGAGACCGTCAACGTCACAGATCATGGAACAGAGCAACTTCCAATGTAATGAAAATTGACGAAAACCGAAGGGGGTCGTTGGTCCCGGAGCCAAAAGGGTTTTTGTCCCCTGAACGAATCACGACCGTCGATCGTCGTTTTCGTAAATATTTTATTACATTATTTCTGCACTCAATAATCATTTCCGTTGTTATAACCTTTTCCTCGTACCCACCAGTGTTCGCCGTTTATTCGCAATGACTGTATAGTTTGAATATTGAGACAAGTGAACTAATTGCTCTGAAAAATTGATTACGCGAGAGGCCTCGTTAACATTTAATTCAAACACAGGGAAAGTATTTTCAAGTCAATTTTAGACGGAATTCCACGATAAAAATAACTCCGAATCACAGGATCGTAGTATCAAGTTGTCAAATCGTAAATATTTATAAGCATCATTACATATTTTTCTATAGTTGCTTTTAAATTTACGAAGATCTTGGTAAACATCTAATGGGCTTTGAACAAATATATAGCAAGTTTAACTCTAAGTGAAAAAAGAAAATGTTATTCATTTAATTTTTCATCTCGTTTTGAGCTCTTAAATCTCATTCTTTGAAAAAATAGAAAATATAAAAGTGTCCTTTTAATGGTAATCTTCAGAATTTTTCGTTTTCCGGCCGATACATTTTCCTGTGTAGAATTTTGACGATGAATGTTAATAAATTAACGAAAGAAAAATGAAAGAAAAGGAAAATGTACCATGACGATTATTGGAGACATAAATGGATTAACATAAATAAAAATTTACCTGTAACGTTCGAAGATCAAGTTCGCCGATCGTCCGTAGTAACCTGAGGATTGTCAGAGCGAGAGTCTTTGTGAAGACCGAAGAAACGGATTGATTGGGTGTGGGTGATGTGGATTTTTGATTGTGGGAAGTGAGTGCAAATGTGGCATAAAGTGCACCAACTGCACCAGCTGCTTCGGTCGTCTCGAGGCTATTAAGAAGATGAGATTCGGCTGTGGTCGTTTGTTCAGTGATGACAGAAGTATTATCCCCGTTGCAAACAGTACTTGATCCATTTTCATTGACATGACGTTTAAGATGAGAAACAATGCGACCCAAAAGATCGTACGATGCAAGTAAAACCGGGGATTCGCGATCTTGATCGAGGAAGAAATCAGTTTCAATGAGGGCACGACTGTGACGAGATATTCTATCGACCAGGCCACCGGTGACAAGATATCTGTAACCATGCAATAAAATTAGGTTAAAAAAGACAAATCACACGACTTTTGAAACCTCGTCATGTCTGCGTTCCGAGAACTGCAGATCATTCTCAAACTCCTTAATCTAAATATATTGCTAAGAACTTAAAAATTATGTACCGAATAACAAATTCGATGACATGAATGTTTATTTATTGAATGTCATGGATCATTCGCAATTAGGAGTAAATTTAGGCCTGTGTTACCAGTTCATCAATTCCATGAGAGTTTATGTTCTTGTTCAGAAATAAGCCAACATCTATCAATTTTTAACCCCCATCAGTTGGGTTAAAAAAAAAAATTGATAATCCAACGATACCTGGATGTGCTATTGTACCAAAGTTTACCTCGGTTGGCTGGCAAAAGTGCATATGGGAGTCTGATGATGGAGGAGACAGGCAAAGGTTGTATGGGGGGAGTAGTTGAGTTCGGTAGGATAGAAGAAACAAAAAAATCTATTGCTTATAGGAGAGCATGTGTGACGGTGTAACACGAGAGGATTATAACATCAGTGGGTAATTCTGTGTAGAGAGCTTCCGACCCCTGAATTGAGTACAGGAGGGGCCATAATACTGTCGTTCTTGCTCACTCTCTTGACGACCCTTGGTCCAGTGCGATGCTCATTCTATTGGGTTGTTGTATATGTTTTCTTTTTCGAAACTTCTCCCTTTAACTCTCATCTTTCTCTATTTGTCTCTCTTTCTCTATCAGACTTTTAGTCTGGCTTGCTCTCTTTGGCTCCCTTGAGCGTTAGTACCCGAAGGCAGCAGGCATTCTACTTCAGGGCCACGAGACCCCATAACACGGGGTGACCTGGGGAGGGTTGAGCGTGCTGTCAGTGCGTATTATCGCCAACCCCTCACCACGCGTATGTCCTATCAGACGGTTCCACGAGCCCAAGTGCATGAGGTAATACACACTCGTTCGGAACGAAACTCACACTTGTTTTTCTTTTTTCTTTTCATATATACAGGGTGATTCACAACTAGTTACGAACCGTTCAGTGCCGTGTTCGGGACACGATTATAAACAAAAGTATCAAAGCGTTTTTTTTTTTTGGAGCAATAGTTTTTAAATGTCAAGCAATAGAATTTGTGATTTCTCGGCCAATCAAAAGCCCACTTGCCGCCATGTTCGACGACGCCTCAGTGCCGTGGATTTGTGGGCCGAAGGGGTGAAGGCAGGGATCGAACAGACCGCATCACGATCATTTGTTTTTCGGCCGATATGGCGCGAAGTCTATATTCGCTTGAAAAACGGTGATGTTCTGCGTGACATTAGCCTCAATTTGTTTATGCAGTCATTGATAGAAATTTGTTTGTATGATTATTAATCATAACCTCCACAATCGGCTAAGAAACTATTGCTCCGAAAAAAAAACGCTTTCGCACTTTTGTTTCAAATCGCGTCCCGAACACGCCACTGACGGGTTCGTAACTAGTTCTGAATCTCCCTGTATAATAATATGTATGTGAATAAACAGATTCAAAGATACATAATATACGTACATACAACTGTTTGGTAATATGTATACTATGTGCCACTTTATATATATATATATATACACATTGTACATATGAAACGAGCGCACGCCACCCGGGATACAAGTGCAACGACGTGGCCAACTGTCCCATCTAATCATAACTTGCTGTAGCCCGAACACAGCTAATCCCACGATGCCCCACCCACCATCATTCCCATCGTCGAGACCTTACGTATTCATTTTTATATCCGCATATATATATTCATTGCATGTGCACTGTGGGTAGATTGAAAAATATATTCTGAACAGGGACACACTCGATTTGACGCGGTTGTAATTGAAATGAGATATCGTCTGGCTCAACAACCAAAGGGCGTATATGGACAATATTGTAATATTACATGCTATTGAAAATGTTGCCAAGACAAGTGTTGAATTCGTGAAGTAAAACAAGTGAAAATATTTAATTAACTATTGGTATTTCAAGATAAAAAAAAAAAACGTTGAGTCCTTCGAATGTTATTCAGGCATAAATAAACATTTGATATAGTAAAAAGTTTTTTAATTAAAAGCCAGATTTTAGCTACGTTTGCCAGTGGCTTCGGTTGTTTTAAAATATAAATCGTAACAGTAGGATAAACATAATGTGAAAATAGTATTTTGGAGGAACTCGTTTACGAGGCTTTAGCTATTACGGTAATCTGGTTAATCCTACAATGCATCTGAGAGTTTACGCACGCCCGTCAACATGAATTTACTCCGTACACCACTTGCTTTGCTCCCTGGGTAATGGAACACAACGATGGATCATACAAATTCTCTAATAAAATGCACCGAGTTGCGCGAGCGTCAGGCACTTGGATTAACGCCACTCGATTTTCGTACATCACCCAACGATCTTGGTTGGCCTCCAGTTGCCCTCGTCTATGTGTCTATGTGCTTACGCGAGGCTACATGATTAAACCACGTACTCCCCCCCAGTTCGAGGCAATACCATCGTATACATATAACTTGGAATAATAACTGGGTGAGAACTTGCCGAGGGAAGAAAGTGTCGTACTCGTCGTAATATTCCAGACGAATGAACCCCCTACTTCTGCCCCTCACGTTCCACAACTTACCATTCGTTCCGTCTACTAGCTGCCATTGCTGCATCAACGAATTCACCAGATTTCGAGAAATCATTGCCCATTTATTCTTCGTGCTCGATCGTAAATGTAAGAAATCCCAGAACCGATAAATAAGGATTAGAATCTGATAAATAGTTTTAGTATGACAAGTTGAGGGAATAATTCAATGATAGTCATCGATTGACGACTGAAGTTTTTAATCCCTGGATCGTTCAGATTATCGACAGACGCGCTTGTTCATCAGTTGTGTCTATTGAAATGTGGAATAATTTTGTTGAATTGCGAAAAATCTGGCAAAATCCAAGAGTTCATTAATGTTGAGCGTATGTTTTTACTAAAATTCGTCTTGCAAAGTGCAACGTACGTATAATTATACAATTTTCGAATGAATCAGCGAATTTGCGTGAAATCACCGAAGCTTTCGTGAATTTCCACATGCATAGTCGCGAAATACTTTCCTCAAACATTTCCTCTTCTCTTACTTTTCTCTATATCCCCTTAAGCTGCTGAAACACTCTCGCCAACCTCTCTTCCTACTATGTCTGTCTTGGTTTCGCCATCTCTCCAAGAAGTTGGGATGAGCGCGCAAGATCCGTTAAGTAACAGAAGGGAGAAAGAGGATAAGGCTCGAGAACTGGAGGGGAAAAGAGTAGCGGGCGAGGGGTTTGACGGGAGATTCCCAGCTAGGAATACCCCCGACGTCCCAGTCGAGGTAAAGATATGCACCCCTGCCGCGGCATCTCCGCAGGGGCTGCTATGAAATAATCATATGGTTAGCTAATGGCAGAACGGGGGTTGTGATTGCCCGACCGGGCGTGCCAATCGCCCTCTTCTTACCCACACACCATGCACATATAAACATTCATATATATAGAGCCACAGACGGGGCTTAAGCAGAATGGAACACCAGAATTAAAAATTGCCATAAGGGATAGAAAAAATTTGACATTTCAATTGATCGTTATTGTGGATTAAATCACATCAGAATCCAATTGGGTGATAACTTTTTTGGCGCATGACATACGTCCAAATCTTCACGGTAGTTTGCTTGGTTGTTTGTTCACCGGAAGTCCAAAAAAAAGTCCAAAAAAAAGTCCAAAAAAAAATTCTATTTCGAAATATGAAATATATTTAATCTGAAACATCTGTATTCATAAACATTTTTCTTTATAAATATAGTAAATAAAAATCTCCATTTAGAAATAGCTTTAATTCATTCACATCTGTATTCATGTAAAACAATTTATAATCCAAGTGCCCTATTTACATATTTGTATATGTGCTTCGATTATCAATCGTTTTATATGAATACTGAAAAGAGAATAAATTGCCAAAAATAACGACGATGTACAAGTGGAATGTTTCCATAAAAGCGGAATATTTAAGACACAAATTCATCTCTAGACCGGAGTTCAAATTAATCGTAACAATAATAGAAGTGAACCTGGAATTGGATATTTCGGGGGTCGCACATATAGGTCCAGTTGGAATGAAACGTCTCATATCATGGTTGGATGTCGATGGATATATGTGCGCTTAGGGGTGAGATACGGGGCTGCTACCATCGGGAATAATAAATATATTCAATGTATTAGCTCGAACCCCCGCAAACATTCAATGATAGATCGCAATCTCGGGCACGATGATGCACCCTTGTGTATTAATACGACTCCTTTCCTGCATATATTGGTCGTGGCGATCCGTACAAATCGAAAAGTCATCGTTAATTTCGTGCAATTACGTCAAATGTTGTTTTCGAGTCTCGGTCATGCGTTTATTGTCTTAATAGCGAAGAAATGTTAGTCTGGCAAAGAAACCTCATGAATAGAGACCATGAAGAGGATTCCAATAGCAAATAGAAAATTACATGAGAATATCTCTTGTGTGGACAACCCCGTGGAACTGGACTCTCTGTTTATGAAGCTGCTACGTTTCTCGTCACAACAATGGGGACATAACGTGGCCAAGGCAAAGGGAATACACAGGATACTCGAGATTTTTGTTTACGAGGCATGAAAGTGACAGCAAGATTCACAATGAAGCGTGCAAGTGGCGCGACACTAGAATAGGAAAAAAAAACTTGGGACTGCGAAGGGAGGATGAAAAAAAAAGGAAGAGATTCTAGATGCGAGCAGAAGTGGCCACTTTGAGCATCTTCCGTTTCTCCCGAGTCCTAATATCGATTGCTCAGGCTAAAATACAGGGAACACGAGAAGAAAAAAAAATTGAAATAATGGAACTAAGTAAATATGTAAGATAATATTTTTCGACTGAACCAACAGAGTTATTTACACCGTAGAATAATTTGCAGCACTCTACTCAGCAAGCGAAAAGGGGAAAAAAATTAGGGCGGTCTTGAAAAAATATATTTGCATCAATAAAAGTTTGACGATTCAGTTTTTTCTGCAACTTTCCTCCACTTTATCATTCAAGACGTCATTATTCGTTGTTTTTTTTTTTTTTTTTTCTTCAAAAACTTCTTTTCAAAACAGCTCATTTCCATTTTGAAACAACTCTATGACTATTATTTTTACAAAACATCTCTATTCGTATGACACTATTGTGAATTGAGAATTGACAGTTGTTAATTGTTTTTCATGACTCGAGATATTTTGAAACAGATAAATATTTATGAATGGATTTATTTAAGGATAGAGGAATAATGAATTACCTCGTTGAACTGCCAATAAATGAACAACAATTACAATACAGTTGGCACATCCTTGATAATATAATATGTACTGATTCTCTCACATATCCATAACACAGCTGCTATGGAGTACCGCCGCATTGACACACTTGTTACAATATTTACAGAATCGTTCCTGAATCCAACACTGGGGTTCCCTATTGAGAATGCGAACTTTCCCTTTATTCTTTATCCCTCTGGCTGGATGACAAGTGTCGTTCTTCTTACTAACGCACTACACTCTTATAACTGAACTGCACGAACTTCACAAATTATTTTTACTGATAAATAACAGTATTTTCTATAAATTCCAAGGAATAAATAATCAATTAAAGGCTCGCATACGCCAAGAGGAGTCAAAGAATCGAAATTGCAAAAAAATTCGTTTCAATTGTGGCCTCGACCTTGCATTCGGAATCGTGATTACCACTAATAGTCTTTTGCAGAAAAATTGTTATACAAAAAGCTGCAACCACCAACAAGAAGTTCTGCTTCCATTGCCAACAATACAATTTATCGAATTAACAAAAAGTTGTTTGAATGAATACTTTTTTTCAGTATAAACAAATTTATCGAATCCGACAATATTTTCGGCACTTCTACGTGACACGTAAGCCCTCAACATAATTCTACCGCAATTTTTTGTAGAAATTTAACAACTAAGATTACGATCAAATTTCATGTCAGAAATTTATCCTCTACATTTGTTCAGCAGTATATTAAAACTTTGAAAAAGAAAAAAAAAACATCGATTTTGAATTAGACGATTGAAATCCTCGATACTTTATTAACAAAATAAACAAAAAACATACTTGAGCATGAGCTATTTTGAAGACAACTGAATTCACCGGATTCTGGCTTTTGATTATCCATCGAACGGTAAGTGCACTTTCCTTCAAACCTCGTGGTAATTAAAACCGAACGGATTGAATCGCGTGAAACAAGGTCAAATGGTTTTGGAGCTTGACGATAGACACGAAATGCACATCTCGATATATATGTGTATAAATATATGTTTGTGTTTGTGTGTTTGTGTGTGTATGTGTATGTAGGCGCCTTAGTCGAATTGGTAATGTATTATAATCTCGTACTTCACCGAAGCATCGAGAAACTCAGGATATTGCTACTCCGGACTCGTTGACGCGTAATGCATTCGCGCCGGGATTTTGGGGTTCTCCAATTCCCTCACTCTCGTGAAGGAAGAGAAGGGAAGGGGAGAGAAGGGAAAGGGTGGTTTGGTGGCCGATTCAGTGAGGTACGCCAAGCGAGAGACGACGATAGACCGAGCGTTTCGCTTTACTTGTTTCACCGAAGGGTACAGAGGGACAAGCCAACTCTGGACTTAACTCTCGAAATTTCGTATGGTTTATAGCTATAGCTCTTTTATAGGGTCAGCAAAGCCTAAAATAAATACAGAGGCAAAAAAAATCAACTGCAAAACACTTTGATGCATATTCTTATTGATTATTCATTAAATTTGAACTTTAATTCAAACGAATTATGAGAATTATACATTTTTTTCAATGTTCTAATCGCCAATTACGAGTTTCTCGTGAATTTAGTTCAAAATAAAATTGACGCTCTCTTTTCTGTACGAAAATGATTAATTCTGGGATTTCTGATTGTCATTCGATTTAATTTCACGTTCACGGAAGAAAAACGGAAATTGTAGGGGGAGTGCCACATACTCGAATCTTCTCATGCGTAAAATCATGATTTGATGAGGTTTTCGAACAATGTACTGCTAAGATGAACGCAAATTAATATTGCAGGGGAATAATTATACTTGAGCGAGATTACCATCGAACATGTGAGATAATTAATTTTATAAAACCTGCTCGAAGTCGTTGTTACGCATTTGACTTGACTACAATTATTTTTAGTAATTTTTTACAGAGTAATTACAAGTGGTAACAAATATAATTAATTTTTTTTTGTCTTATTCGAATAATGCAATGAAATTATTATCACTGGCTCTTTCTCTCATGCTCCTCGTATTGCGGATGCGATGAATTACCAAGTCTACGAGAATCTCCATGCTTAATGGTCTCTCATAGCACACGAGAGAATTCAAACCTGTGTTAGCACTTTGCTACTGTCAATATAATTATCGATCGATTTCGGATGAACGATCAACAGTATGGCGTGAGATTTCATAGATATTTGGACGTCAGCATGTATGTCGATTCGTCAAACTTAAGGGTATGGATTAATAACTCAACCCCCTGGATTTTTTTAAGCGAAACTTCTCGACACCGTTCGTCCGATCAGAACAATAAAAAGTCTTAGCGCATGTTTGTAATTATTCTGCATGCGCATAAATTTTTTTTTATAGTCTGATCGAGCGTTTCGGTCGATATGACATTGAGTTTTAAAAATGCGAATATAAATATCTTCCCTTTTTTATACAAAATTTTCTAAATTGTATAGAAAATAGATTTTTGTCACAATTCCAACTTGTAGATGTAAGCAAAACTCCAGTTTTTAATTTTCTAATGAATAACCGGGACCGTTTTATCATATGAAAACTTAAGAATTCAAAAAACCAAGAAAAAACCTATTTTTGCGACATTCACTTTGGCCTTTAAATTTCAAGGTTTTAATAAAGTCTTCAAATTTTCCTGTCTTTAGAAAGTCTTTAAAAAATATTAATGAAAATTGGTCAAACAACAAAATCTACTGTTTACATAAAATTTCACACACAGTATTTGCATTAAAACATTCCATACGTGTGTATATTAATGAAAATAAAAAAATGTGTCACAGTAGGGAATTTTAATGATCTGTTTCTAACGATAAATGAGAACAAAATGATTGTCGAATATATAAAAAGGATATGAGAAAATAACACCGTCCCACATTGAACGACAACTCATAAATAAGTAAAATTAGTAGCTTTCGAGTGTTTGGCAAAAAGTTAAATGTTCTACAAATGATTTCTGGTGCTGTGACGTAAAAGAGTTTAAGTTATCGGGACGAGATGTAAAATAGAGGGAGAATTTCTCGATGGCTAGTGAAGCACAGTTGAAGATTTCTCATCACCCAATGGGAACAGAAGCAGCCGGAATCTATTATTATACAGCACGGGTGCAAAATCGTGTTGTCGTCCCCTGCTGTACCGCCTGATCAAATACTTGGCGACTCTCGTGATTTTCTCTACTCAGTATTTATATACATATTGATGTAGGATGTCGCCGCTCGTTTTGTCAGTCGTATTCACGTTATTGCAAATGTCATTGATAATTATCCACGTCTCGTTATTTTGACATAATCGTATATTCATTTGTTTATCCATTTACTAAAGCGAAATAATGGTGTTTGAAAAATGTCGACAAAATCTACCAGAGCGAAGATCAGAAGCAAAATTCTTGAGAGTACTATCGATATATTAATTTGAATTTTGATCAATAGCTTGAATCACTATTTTTTTTCGTTACTACAAACATATCATCGAAAAGTATCATAAATATGAGAAAATATAGTGGAAAGAAAAATGAGTACGCGAAATAAAAACTTGCTGGCAAAATGACCAACGTCATGTTATTATTACCGATAAAATGAATGAGTTTAACCCACGCAACGTACAATTTCGTGAATTAACGACTCGTGTTTCTCGACAATATACAGCAATGCTTAAAAATACCGAATCACTGCGCCGAGAACACCGGGCAACTATACAGCTGACCGTCAAAAAAGCATCTGCCCTTCTCGCGATTATCCCGAAACAGCCGTACACGTCAATCGTGTATTTCGTTGTCTGTTATTTTAAAAAATGGTGTTCATTCATTCAATCATTTTGTTGATTAATGCAAAACGATTTAAAACAACTGTGAAGTTTCGTTGTTTTTTTTTTTTTTTTAAGTATTTATAATTAATATTTGTTGCTGTTCGAAAATATTACAAACTATTGGAGCTATTTATAAACAGTTGTAGGAGCGTCGATGTGCATTAACTTTCAAGTGAAATGACTCAAAAGAATACAACAAAGCGAGTCAAAGCGAGATAGTAAAGAGTAAAGAATAAAGAGAAAGAGAGAAAGGATAAAAGAACATTGAACAAAAGTACAAAAGATTCTGACCACTGTCTACTCGTCTGACCAAAAAGGGTGTAAAAGCTTTGTCAAAGCGTAAAAATTCAAAGAATCTTTTTACACGACCATTTTTTATTTTATGTTTTCATCTTTTCGACTTTTTCATCCATACTTTATACTTTTTTTCAGTATCACTCTCTTTTCCTTTGCCACTTTTAAATGATGACAAGAAAGGAAAGTATTTTTTGAGGCGTAACAATGTCGAACAAAAATCAAAAAGCTTCTTTTTTCAGATTTCTAAGTAAACAGTAATAATTGTTACAAAGTGATGCCTGAAAAATTAAAAAACAAAAAAAAACAATGTCGATAACTGTCAAATCGTAACAAAAGTAAAAATATACGAAATGAAAAGTTTCTGTAAAAGTTTAAGAATTAACAATGAATTGAAGAAATATTGAAATGACAAGAAGGGCAAAAAATAAAAGAAAAAAGTAGAAAAAAGTTAACAAGAGAAGGATAAAAAAAGGAAGGCGGATAAAAAGTGAAAAACAAGGAAACGCTGGCAAAGAGGGAGAGAGAGAGAGAGAGAGAGAGAGAGAAATTGGGGTGGATACAGAAGAGCCAAAAAGGGCTCATGGATAAGAGAGTGAGGGATAGTCGAAAAAGGGAAGAGGACCAAAATGCGCGAATGACTGGAGCAGAGAGGGTCTCGAAATAGGGGACACGGTGCTCTCTCGCACAACCCCAGAGTTTAGGGTGAATTTGGCCAGCGAGAGAAGAGTCCATTAGCAGATTACGTACACTACCTCACCCGCGTATTCGACTTTCCTCCCTTCGCCGCCGAACGAACCCGCGACGTGGGGCGCCCTTCATACTTTTTTTTCTCCTCCTTTTTCTATCCTACACCGCACGCACTCTCGATCTCACTCGTTCGACGCAACACCATCTTTTTCGTTTACTCCCACTGCTTTCTTTTCTTCTTTTCTTTTTCACCCTCTTCTATCCTCACCCAGTTTTATTTCTCAACGTATAAATCGTACGTGTATGCGCACCGCAAAACTATACACGAGAAATCCTGCGTGTCGCTATGGACAGTAAGAAACGAAACAATTTCCTAACCCCTTCCATTATTCCTTTTTTTTTCAAAAGCAACAAAATCTCACCATGTTCTTTACTCCCTTGTGTCTGTTTTTTTCTTTTTTTTTTTTAACCTCTGCTGTTTCCCTTTCTTTCGTTATAAAATATAAGTGACTTCGCTAACAACGTCGAGTCGATGATTTAAAATGAAGTAAAAAATTGTATGATGAGTTGAAATATTTTTGAAAATAAAAAAAAGGTGGATAAGAGCTAATATCCTTTCGAAGAGCACACGGAAAAGACTTTTACTATTCTACTTCGTTCTCATGCACTGGACTCAACGTCGCGAACGAGGAGCTTTTACGTGAAGACGAAATTGAATTACCGGATCAAACAGTATGGCGTCAATATTAATAAAATATATTTCGTGTTCCTTGAAAGCGAGCAAGAGGATGCAAAGGGGGCTGAATGTAAAAAAATACAAGAGGAAATTTCACTTGTTATACATATATATATATATTTAAAGGAACCCATTTCTATCCCGGTAACCTCGTTTCTCCCTCGATACTGATTTAATCACGTACTACGTTGCTGACGCGCGGAGCCCTTTCATTTTCGTAATAAGCTACGCGTAAGCAGCCCAGTTCCTATTTGTTCTATGTCCATCAAGAGTTGAAACAAAATACGTGTAATAATGCATATCGCGAAGGAAAAATCACGTGTAATAAAAATTGAGTTAGCACAATTGGAAAAGGTAAAAAGAAAAAAACAGTTATTAATTGAAATAAATAGTAAAAGAGGATTCGATCAAACAATACGACTATCAGAATTTTTGTCCTAAATCACTTCGCAAGTTTCTTGAAGGAGAAACATTGATTTTGACAAACCGAAAAAAAAACAATCTTTCAAAAAGGTTTTTAATCTTTTCGTAATGTTCCACTGAAAAATGCAATTTTTTCAAAAATTCTTTGTAAAGCTGATGGGAAAGTATTATAGAAGAAAAGAATTTTTGTTGATTTTTTAATATTCTCAATCGAAACGATTTATATGGATATATTTTTGGAAAAAAAAAAGCCAGAAGCTTTAAGCATTTTTTTCAACCTGAAATTTTGTGAGAAAACACATTTGTTTAACACTTTATCGGTTTTACTTTTTTTTAATGAGAAATCTTATTTTTATAACACTTTTTCGTTCAAAGGCCCGGCTGTAATAGTAAAGTTGTCAAAAATAAGAAAAAATAGGGGAAAAAAATGCAATATTTTTCCTGGTACTATTTAAGTTTCCTGTGACAAATGTACAACACTGAAATTATATAATTGTGAAAAGTTGCGAAGAGGTAAAGAAAGAGGCGAGACTATCGTTTCGGTTTTAGCGAAGAAAAGAAATCTGCAGCGAGGGTTTCTCCAGCAAGAGGGGTCGTTCTTTCAAGTCTGTCAAAGTCTATACGAATCCTGTCGTTGGTTCTTTACGTCCAAAGCTCACTTGATCCGATATTAATCGAGATCGTTTCAAGAGGACTTTAAGGATTTCTCGAATGAATTATAACCGCGAGCATCACAAAATAATACAGTGGTTAGGGGGCAGAATTTTTTGAATGTTTGCTGTTTATGTTTACCTCGTTACATTATAATAATCGATGGAAACGTAAAATTAAATTACAATCAATTGCCTCAAGTATATTAATTGAATAATAAATCATTATTTTTTGTGAGACTTGATCCCTTTAATTTTAATACTAACATCTAATACCTTCGTAAGTAAAAAAAATCTTTCAGATTGCTTCAAATCTGTCAATGTAACACAAGTTTTATTTACAAATCACTGAGTCCTTTTCATTTATTCCATGCCACGTTATCCGTGACGTGGAATAAGTGACCCCTAAGAACGTTAGTACTCTGTATATATTGATATATGTATATCGTAAGCTATACATAAATGCACCACATCGGATGTATAACGAATGTAAATCAGTTTGTAAGCTTCGTTGAAAAATTGCATCAATAAATAATTGTCGTCCAGCAAGAAAATATGCTAAAAAATTGTCATTGGAATTTTCGAATAATTTCAAAAATAATTATCGTATTAGAAATCTTACGAAGGCTGAATTTTTAATGAATCTAATGAATGAATTTAATGAATTTAATGCATTTTTTGTATATGCAATTGAAATGTGTGTTTATTCATAATTTTTTAAACGTTAAAATATGAGTTGTAATGTAGCAGAGATTAAAAGCAGTTTTGTCAAGATTTTCGTCCGTTCTTTCTTTACTTTCGAACATTGATATTTAAGTACATAGGACAAAGAAAGATTAAGATTGTTTGAAAATGGCTTTTTTCGTCAACAAACGTTGCAACTATTATTTACAGTGATTCTTGTTTGAGCCCTCCGATTATCGCGACTACGAACTAATTTCCGAACCCCCGATCTTGTCTTCGAAGAAAACGTGCTCAAAGTGTTGAAAAGTGGAGCCTCATCAAGAAGTTTTCAATCAATGGATCTCAATTATTTTTTCAAGACTGTTGATTAAAAATAAAATTGATTTTTTCATGACGAACATTTATTCAAACTCTAATCGGTCAAATAGAGTTGAATTTTTTCGTCGTTTTTGGGGGACGCTGGATCCATTGCGAAAGAGTATCCATCAGGGAAAAAACTTTTTTTTTCCAACACTTTCGAAAGTCATGTATCGTTGAGTGACGTACAAACAAGTAATACAAACAAGTTTGAAAGTGCTTCTCAAAATCACGAACGAGAAGTGGGTCTTGATAAGGATTAATGGTTCTCAATGGAACGTCAAACAAAAAGCTTTGCTATCGTTGGTTATCTCAATTGACAAAAAGTCCATGTGGCTTGTTTGCAATCCTGGATAAAGGTTCAATCGAATCAGCCATAAAGTTCAATCGAGCGTTTAAGTTATCGAGACTCGCAAGTAACCTTTGGAGCTTCAATTCGTTTGAAAACATTATGCATAATTGTCGAAAAGTCAAACATAAACATTATAAAAATATAAAAAAAACTCTCTTTGATTTATAGAGCCAACAAATTTCATCTGAAGATATCGAATCAAAATCCAAAACAAACAACAAACAGACATAATGGAATGAAATATTTTTGAGACAGAAAAAGAGTGTTTCATTGGAAAATAATTCGATCGTCACGAAAGCGGAAATAGAGAGGAAGAAGCTTTTTTCTACTCACGGACTAAACGAGGTTGGAAAAAAAAGGAAAAATAAAATAAAACAGAATGGGTTTGAGAGAGTGAGGAAGCGTAGAGACGATTTGGCAATCCAGACGCACAGCACTGGGTAAAATGATCGATAGAATGGAGGCGTATGGACAGTTCTTTTGGCTGTTTGTTTTTTTTTTTTTTTTTTTATTTATATATTTTTTATACTTCTCACCTTTTATATATTTCAACGCTTCCCTATGCATTGTCCAATTTATATGAATATATATATATATATATGTATATTATTCAGGTATAGAGAACCGGTGTAATCGCGCTAAGTAAAAGCGATGACTGGTTACTTTACATCGGCAGGAAATTAATCATAATATCGCGAGCAACCCCGTTTTTCTCCTGGCAGTGAGCACACACGAACCTTTAGTCCAATAGTTCGATATACGTAAGCAGAGTTTCACGCGCCCCTTCCGTTTCATGCCTAATGATGGACTCTATATAAATGCCACGTCTTTCAAAAGTGTACAAGAAAGAATGAAAAATCGTAACATCGATCTAGCCTCGAATCCTCGAAGTATAAGCTGAGACTAATTCGATGTATTTTCAAAATCGACCTCAGACACCCCTTCGATTATCCTCTGAATTGGGTTCTGTCGATTTTATTTATAGTCCCATGTGAACTCGTTTTATTTCGATTTTTTTTTTCACTCATATTCTAGAACAACATTACTGTTGAGCTCAATTGCTAAAAAATTGAATTAAAAAAAAAAAAGCGGAAATTTTACACTCAGTTTCCATAGGATTTCAATCAAATATACAGAGTAGTAGTCATAACGACTCTACGTTTTATTCTTCCGCTCCAAAGAACACTTCGTTCTCAAATATTTATCGGTTAAATTCATTTTTTTATCATTTTAATTTCTTTTAAAAATGTACACCGAGATCAAAAATGTTGATGATCGAAAGACATTTTGTTTCTTTCAACGAAAACATTTAGTTCGATAGGTACACATTTTCCTGATGAACCAAAATGATTTGTAGAGACTGGACCAAAATATTGGTCGCAGCAGAAAACTGCGAGGCAACTAAACTAATGAAAGTTCATGCAACGAAATATCGTTCAATCAAACTAATTATATTATTTATCCTAACGATACCGTTCTGTTCAATTGATGGTCGAGATATAAACAAACATTTCGTTAGAACAACTAAAAAGTATACGGAAGCAAATGAAAGGGTACGAGCTGGTTTCCAACAAAATCATTTTGCTACAGTGATTCAATTGATTCATCTACGAAAAATGTTCACATCATTTGCCATTCGACAACAAAAAATTGTTGAATCCACAATCGTTAATGCTACAAAATCGATTTTGACATTTTTACAGCTGGTCTTGTCGACTCGTAATGACATTTTATGTCTTGCCATTATTCGCCAATTCTATTCAATCGAAAAAGAGAATAAATTGGGAAATTTACTGGGAGAATAAAGAAAATAAGAGAAACCCGGAAATATAAGGAAACAAAGTGTGGCCTTGATGGGAAAAATGATGTTTTTGTAATGAAGGGTTGAAAATGACTTATTGAGAAAAAAAGAAAGGAAGAGAAAGAATAGCATAAGAGTTCTGGGAGGTCCTCGGCTCGGAGGAAGTTGACCCAGGTGTGTTACGTCTAGAAACTCTGGCGCGGTATAAAGATCGGCAGCTACCGTCAATCCGACGGCAAGATCTCGCGGATGAGGGCTCGTCCGCGTGTGTACCAACGAACAGTTCAAACAGAGACTGTTTCTCGTCAACGCCGACGGAGCGAATAGCCAAAGTATTGAGTTACCGAGGGAAAATGTACGAGTTCATACAGTTCCTCGGTGTGGTCTTCTTCCGACCGTATATTTTTGAACTCTATCACGGTGGTCCGTAATCTCATAGTTTTACAAAAATAAGTTTTTTTTTTCTCCTCATTCCTACACGGAGAAAAATAAATTGTTCAAAATACCGGAATCCAGGTTGCTTTTACCAAACTGACTAGTGCGTATATGGATAGAGAGCCTGTGCGGTATTTCTTACTTCATTGTCCTTGTCAATTCAGTAAACGAAGTTCGGTTTGCTAATCTAGTCCTAAGCGTTAGCATTACTATAACTTGTGGTATTTTTTCCCGGTTATGTAGTAAAGTTACTAGTCAAGGGTGTAAGGATGATTATCACTTGCAACGATAAATTTACTAGCCCACATAGTAAAAATTATTCGTCAAGCTTTCAGTCGCGGAGCTAGTCTAAGCCGTTCGATTTACCAGACTGTTCGGTCGTTTATTCGTTTCTGGAGCTAGTCAGTTTGGTAACTGTTACGGCAAACAATAATTAATATACCAATTCCAATGGGTAAATTAATCGCCGAATTCTGGTTTGCAGTATCTGTCTCGAGTATTAGGAATTACTAAACTATAAAGTGTATGTACCCATTTTATTTACCAGTCAGTAAAGTAACTGCTACCACAAGTTACCTATCATTTTATTAGTGCTTTATTTAGTTTAAACTACCGGTCAAATAATATTCTTTCTACGAAATTACTTTGTATAATTAACAGCAGACACTTTCCTTCATGTATGGCCACTAGAAATCCGCTGCAATCGCTGTAAATATTAATTGTAAAAAGGAAGACAGGTATAAAGGAATATTAAACACGTAATTATACATTTTATAATTTTATTGCGAGTATTTTACATGGTACATTTCAAATAATTTTTTATATTAATAGAGGCACAAATAATGGAAATATTTATAATGCGTAACGTACGGATACATACATCTTGGATAGCTTATGGAGCAATAAACAAGACAGGCGTAAGAACGGTAATGCGTCAAGGGAAATCAATTTCTTAGGTGAATCTATATTTGTGAAATTGACTATTTCGAAGCCCCAAAAATGATAATTAAACTAATAAGACGGTAAGGGATTTACTGCTGCGGGTGTATCACCTGTAGCACGATGCGATGGCAAATCGGTCAACACCGAAGTGACGGGAGGAATATTTGCCTGCAGTATTTCTTGCAGATTGCCTGTAGGAAAAGAAATGTATTTTATTTATAATCAAGTAACATCACACTTAAGGAATTTTGGTACAAGTCATACAATGTAATGATTCAGCTTATTTTTACGGAGATTCAGGGGAGAGGGGGAATTGTATTGTCCTCAAGCAAAGCGCTAACTTCTCACAACAAAATTCCGTATAAAAATTTCATGATTACTGAAAAATTGATCATTTTCATTGATAAAAAATAGAATAATTAATAAATCATGTAGACGAAATATTTCATATTCTGTTGGCGTAATTGTAATAATATTTTGAGTGATTTGACAGTTTTTTGTAACCTTTTTTACATTTTTTCGTATTGGTTCATGCACATAACTGAAGTTTAGGGATATCGTAGGCATGTCTCTACGTTAAAAAGTGACTTCTCATTAGAGAATTTTGTGGAAACCGTGTAGACAATCGTTTTGAAACGTGGAGTACGTATTCAGGATAATTCAAAGAACGTACTGTAGAAATTTGAATAAAATAGTTATATTCCGTCACTTGTACCGAAACTCCTTAACCAAAACACTCTATCATCTAATTTCACATCACATTTAACCAAAAAACCGTTTTACGAAATTCCTTACCTGATTCTTATTCCATAAATCCTTGTAAAAAAATCCGGCGCATCACTCCCGTCGTTGTGCACTCCGTTTATAGAGTCACCGAGAACTGTCACTCCGAAATACTCGGACATGATACCCGTGCGATTTCTCCGCCAAATTCGTAACAAATACGTTTGCCTCTGTAATCTTTATGATGGCCACATGCAGATTTACGAAACACACTAGTAACCGTACCGAAAAAATCGGTACGATTTACCACGCATTCGGTGATTCCCCCGACAACGCGCGCTACAATCAATGCCTCGTAGACCACGCGAGAGTGGTGCGCAAAGCGTATCAATCTGACCGTAGTCTTGCCGCCGGAGAAAGAATACGATTCTAGCGCTGCGTAGTAAAACTGATCATTTGACTGGTAAAACTTGCGATCTCATCTGTCGAATTCATAAAACGATACGGCGTGTATATGGTCACAGAAAATCGGTACAATGTACCGTTATGAGATTATTTCGAATAACCATAATTTCATTGTAGTTTTCACTTTTGCGGGCGTATTTAAAAATGTATACTCCTATGATTGCAACTATAATTATAGAATCCCTGACCATAATTGTTTTACCGGTGTGGTGTGGTAATTTGAACAGGGGCATTTTTCTCCGTGTAATTCTATCACAGATTTTGTTCTTGACTGAATGCAATTTCGGAAACAAAACATCGATTCGATATTGCCGAAAATGACATTTCAATCGAATCTACTTTGAAAATCTTGTGTACGATAAAAATTTCTTGAGAAAATATTGAAAGAAAATAATTGAATTGTCATTTTCAATGAGAATCTTAAACTAAACGATTTTTTTTTTCCAATATTTTTATACTTATATGACTTACCCAACGATATCATGAAGACGAGACTGAAGAGCTTGCTTCTCGAAAGGCACTTCGGGTATGAGGCTGCAAAGCAATTGAATCGTGGCGCTCGTAACAGCTGAATTAACGGTGAGGTTTGTAGTTGTTTCCATCGCTTGGGAGTGATCGTCCAATGCGGTTACGGACTAAAGAAATGAAAAACCGAAACGATTGTTATTGCCTTTGAATCAGTAAAATCGATACGAGTACATCGTAAAACGTGGATAAACTTCTTTAAATCGTTTTATTTTGTGGTAAAATTGAATACTTTGTAAATTCACCGCTAGATGACCTCCTGCAATATTTTTCTCGCGAAAAAAGTTTTGGAACGTTGCTTATAAAAAATTTTAATGCACCGGAGAGTGAAAAACTCATTTAGAATGAGATTTTATTGGAACGTCAGGCATCTGATCGGATAAAGGGGACGTAATGCATTTGTATCGAGGGATTAGAGCCCTTCCGGAAAACAATTTTTTTTTCTCTAACACAAATTGCCTCCAATACAATTTTGTTTTTCAAGCAAAAAAGTCAACCGAGTAAAGAATTTACAAATTCTAGTAAACTCGGCCCTCGCTCCTGTTCCAATAACTCTGTTTGTCTAATGTGTCGGAAATAACGACACGATCCCACGTCATTCAATAATAAAGTCGCAGATCATTACACTTTGTATATATATATCTAAACATTACATTTCTGGGAGTCCAAAACAGTGAAAAATTTGGCCTGATAAGTAAATCGAGTTGTAGAATGTCATTAAATAATATTTTGATATTTTCAATGATAAAAAAACAACGATTTTTTCTTCACCGTGGAAATAGTACGTTTAAAAAAATACGTTCGAAGAATGTTGCAATACAGCGACGCCTCCGCAAAAGAGGGCGTTCTCGTTCGTCTGCAACGTTATTCGTCTTTGAACTCGCAAATATTTGACAAGATTCAAAACGCTAATGCACATTTTTCATCGCGCCTTTGGCAAGCGGCGTTCAATTGCTGTTCCCTACTTTTTCACCGCATCGTCACAAAAGAACACTGTTGCATACACTTTCGAGTAAACGCAGCTAAAGACAAAAGATCTGATGTAACAAAAAGTAACTTTGAGCTTCGGAGAGTAGTGCTTTCGAAAACATGAAATCGAGAGAGAGAGAAAAAGAAAACGAAAAAGAAGACAGAGGACAGACGGAGAGAAAAAAAGAGAGACTCTGGAACAGAAATATAAAGCAAAGAGCAAGGAGGTCGTTGAAACAGAGGGTTAGAGTGGGTGAGCTCTCTTTCCAAATGGCGATGCGGTACTCGAAGGGTACGTGACAAAAGATTAGGTCGATTTCATCTCGGGACTCAAAACTTGGAAAGAGAGAGGAAGAGAGAGAAAGAGAGAGAGAGAGAGAGAGAGAGACAGAACAAGAGAAAGAAAGAGAAAACGAGTGAAAGGATCGTTGCGAGGGTGGGGTTGGGAGGGGGACGGACTAACCACGATAGTTTTGCTTTATCGTCGTAGTTTAGTGCCGATACACGTAGCGGTAGTTTCTACCACCTATATCAAGTGAAAAAGTGCTAGGCTCGAGCAAGTCTCGAAAATTCTTTTTTTTTTTTTTTCGTCTCTCTATTGTACACACATTGACGACACACTTTTCCATGAGTTTCAGGAGTGTGCGTGTGCTGACGTCACTAAAAGCTCTCTCTCGATCGCTAATGCATTTGCGGAACGGGACAAGGAGCAAGAGGCAGAGGGAAATAAAAGGAAAAAAGCAAAAACGAGAAAGAATGAAAATAAAATACCGCAGTTACGAAGTGAACGCGCGAGCGCGGGGGAGAACACTAGATGGCGCGCGTGTCAATGCGAATAACAAAACCGTACGGTATCTATGAGAGCGTGAATATTTTTCGCCCCCTCTATACATTCAAACAACTATGAGATCAACTGATTTGTGAATTGCTTCATGCAAACAATAGCCCTCCAGAAAATTACGAGACTTACGAGAGAAAGTGATGGAGAACTTGAAATCTATACATATTTGTCTTTCCCTGACGGATTCTGTTTTATTTAATTTTCTTTTTTTTTTTGCTTATTAAAGTTATAATAGTTTGTATTTTATGGAAAAAAAAAAATCGTATCGTTACTTCTGTATGAAATTATGTACAATAAAATAATAAGATTCGTTTTTATTTTTCACTGCTAAGCATCGGGATAACATGATTCGATGTATTACGAACCGGAGAATTTAAAAGCGACTGAGACAAAATATTCTATCAGAGCAAGTTCTCTGAATACAGTTAATTGTCAGCATCACTGTTCGGGGTAAATTATTAACGAGCCTCGTTATCGTTTGCTCATTATTTTACAAATATATTAACGAAGATAATTTCGTGGCTTTCCAAATTAGAAAGTTACTCAATGACAATAAATTAATCAAAGAAGCTGCGAGGTCGTTACGTTTTTTAATTTTTTTTTTTCAAAGTTTTATAAAAAAAAACAAAAACTTCCCAACCGAGAACAAATAGATGAAGAAGTTCTGCAAAATTATCACGATATTGGTCCACGTGGGTCCCTAATGAATCGTTTTTTTTTTTTCAAGAATTGAATGAAAGTGAAAAATAACGTCACAATTATTCTAAATTAATCAAAGAAGCCTCCACATGGCTTCATTTATGAATTAATTTTGGAGATTCTTGGAAAACAAAAGACGTGTCAAGGGAGATCAAATGAATGAAAAAGTTCTGCAAAATGATAATGAAATATGGACGCACATAAGACACTAGTGATATTTTTTCACTCCCACTTCAATTTTTTCCCACATAAAAGGATCCTCATCAAGATTTCAATAAAAATATTGTCAAAATTATCGGGATTAAGACATTTTCAACTTTAATACGTAAAACCAAATCCAAAATGAGATCAAAACTGAAAAAAAAATGAATAAAAAAAAAATTTTATACTCAACAGTTCCAAGTTTTTTTTTTTATATGTGAAGAGAAATAATAACTGTTTGTGATTTCTCAAACAATCAGACCTAATCAAGAGTGTTTTTTTATACAGATCCGACTGCAGGGTGAAGAATAAGATTGCAAAAAACGTGTTAAGATCTTTCGATGAAAAATCATGTGAACTAATGTAATTGTTATAAAATAATGATTCTAGAATGACATTGAATATTTTTCGTTCATCTTTCGTCGAGAAAATGTTTGTTTTAGATTGGTAACTTTTCTGATCGAGAAATTGAAGGAATAAAAAAAATAAAGAAGGAAAATAATAATCCTCTCGTTCTGCTTATCGTCGAGAATTAACGAACGAGACGCGAACGAAAATCTCGCGTGTTGCTCGCTCTTATAATCCTTCGTTATATGTTTCGTCACGCATATAAGATCGTGCAAACGAGCCCAAAACCCCGAAAATATGCAAAGGAGGAGAGAAGAGAAAAAAACAGGAACGGGTTGCTCTCGTCGCAATCCTCTTACCGGATATTTCGCCAATGTTAATTAATATCAATCGAATCAGCCATAAATTGCTCAAACTCTATTCTTTTTTTGTTTTTCGCTTCAGAGAGAATTTTTCGATGGTTATTAAAATTGTTTTTCTTGCTTCTTGGTCTGAATTCGATCACTTAAAATTTGAATAATTCGAAAGCAATCGACTAGATGGTGAAGAGTCGATAAATCGAATGGTGTACAATTGGAAATTATTCCTAATCATAACCATTTCAAGACCATTTACTCATATCGAATTTCTGTTCATCAAAAAAAAAAAGAAGAAATTAACTCCAAGAGTTAAATTATTTTGCTAAAACCAGTTTTATGATCCATTTTCATCATTTGTCAAATAAAATATATCAATGACAGCTCCGTTACTATCAACAGGTACTCAAGTAATTTATTCTAATTTCATAACATTTTTTTTTTGAAACGAAAAAGTTAAATGTAGTTGTCGTAAGCGAAATTCAAGAATTTCTTTTTCATCACTCAAGTTCATTTTTCAATCGAAAACAGAATGTAATCCCGTAGTAAAATTGATGAACTTGATACGTAATTTTTTTTTGTCAAGCTATTCGTTAAACTTAAAAATAGAACGTCTGACATAGTCCCAGAAAAATGTTTAAAACATCAATATTACTGGCTATTAATAGTGGAAAGAAACAGCAAAGTTTTTTGACAGTAAAAGTAAAGATTCTTCGTTACTGTAGAATTTTTCACCCTCTCGTAGATTTCTTATAATTTCCTAAATTTAATTCCTTGGAAAGTGAATGGAGTGCGAAAATGGTAAAGAAAAAAAAAAAATGTGCAAAAAAATGACAAAAATGGAAACTCAGTCGGTTTTACAGATTTTCATGAGGATTCGATCGTTTCTACCCATTTCAAGTCACTGGTCTCGCCATCAAACGGCCACTACTCTCACTACAAATTCCCCAGTATCGACTCCCGCTGTATTCGTCTTACAGGATGTCCCTTGATAACTTGAACCCTGGCTTGTATGAAAATTCAATTTTTTGGTGCTGTGTTGAGAGCGAATAATTATTTTCACTTCTCAAAACTGATGTTACCCGGAAAACTTAAAATATGTTGATATATTTAATATTTAATAATTATTTGATTTATTAAATTTGATAAAATTTGATTTAATTAATTTAAATTAATATAATCAACTTAAAAAAATTTTAATAAAATATTCAATTAAGATATTCTTCATCGGCAAACGATTACGCGTCGATTAGACCCCTGGTAACCGTTGCTAGCATAAAAATTGAAATTTTCCGGTGCTAACTTTATGGTGAATTTTAAAGAACACATAATTCAATAAATTAACGCTGTTTTCGTCTTGCAGGATGACTTGTCATCATAGAGAAAAATTGATAACTATAAATTTGCTTAATCATCATTTGATGGATGCGAAATTCCATGAATTCATATTTTGATCGACATTTCCCGAAGAATAAGCGATTCTAACGCACGAGCCCTTATTTCGTTCCTCTAAAAATTCATTACAAATTCACTGTGATGATTTTCTTCAACTTTATCGTTTCAATGTTGCAGCCGATTAGAGAAAAAAATATTCTATGAACAAGTAGCTTTCATTTAAAAAATGTACAAGCCAAGCCAAGACGAACCAGGACAAGTAAGATTAAGTAACATTCGTAAAAAAAAAAAAAACTCACTTCGAAACGCTGGAGAAGAAGATCCAGGATACCGACGATTTTGTTGCTCAACAAAGTGTTCTCGATGT
The DNA here is from genome assembly GCA_948107755.1 of Campoletis raptor. NCBI lineage: Eukaryota > Metazoa > Arthropoda > Insecta > Hymenoptera > Ichneumonidae > Campoletis > Campoletis raptor. The sequence goes on from OX403626.1 coordinate 4,682,082, forward strand.
TGTTGTTGTGAGCGTTTACCGCGGCCTTATACACTCGACAGACTGAAACAAGGCTCCTGGGAAAAAGAAGAGAATATTTTGGATAAAAAAATAAAGAAAATCACACAAAGTAGATATTGCCAATGGAATTTTTCGTTAGTTCAACGAAAATCTATTATTTTGTGAGTTTTAACGAATTGAAAAATTGGTGCATTTTTAACGAGACTTTTTGGTAGCAGAGAAACAATAATTGAGATTTTTCTTATTTTTAACTCTTGCAGTAAGTCTTTTCATCAGCCATTGTCTTTGAGAGTCACTGACTAATTTTATCTGCGTGTTATACGATTCGAAAAATCTGTTCCCAGGAGAAAAGATTTTCATTATGGCCTCCGTAAGGTTAAATTGGAAATCTTTGTTAACTCACTTGTTTGGTAAGTTTTGCGAAGTATTTTGCACGTTGAGTCCAAGATTTATAAGGCTGGACAGGGTGTCGAGTCCGTTCAATGTTCTGAAAGCTTCCTGATCCAAAGAAACCTGTAATTTGATTCGAAACATTCGTCAAGTTTTCTCGGAGTTGCGTTCGGTCGTTGATGTTATTTTTGTCTCTATTTTTTTCGACATTGCAAGCCATTGATGAACTCACCGCCTTAAGAAAAGTTCTAGACAATTCGCCCAAGCAACGATCCAATCTTGCAACAGCGACGCTCGGCCAAACTGTTTTGGCGTGACTCAATATTAATTTATCGAGTTCTTTCAAATACTGTCGAAATTTGGCTTTGTTGGGTGATTCGATGGAAACTTGATTAGCTGTAGAATTTTGAGTTTCCCATTCTTGTCCTCTGGCTGACATGCGTTGTTTCAATTTTCTGCTTCGCCTTTTAAGAGCCTTTTGCTTCTCTCGTGCAGCTTTTGTCTCGTCGTTCGTTGCAACGCCATTTACATTCAAATTTTGCGGTGACGCAACGTCTCTTATTTGAGCAATGTTGAAACGCTGGAGCTCATCACGGGACGGCTCACGACCATCGTGCATTTTTTTCACCGCTTCGAGATGAGTTTTTCGCTTGAGGTGACTCAGCAAACAAACTTCGTTTGGTATCTGTGAATAATTCATCGTCTCATTAGGACCGAGACTTTAATTTAAAAAAAAAAAAAAAAAAAAAAAAAATAGTAATTGCGATATGGGTCCAAATATACATTCTCGGTCAAAAGTGTGAGAAGTTTGTTATATTTTTTCTCAAAAATTGTAAATAATTTTGTCGTATATAAATTTTTTTATCGCTGTAGGCATTTTTTATACGAGAAATTCGAGGAACGTTTTTTTTTTTTATTTTTTTTAAATTTTAATATTTTGGTACCTGAGTGCCACATAGTGTGCATTGCTTTTGTGCAGGATACGATTTAAGAGTGGGTGGAACTTCCTCGGAACGCAAGATGGAAGATTCAACAGCACGTTGACGTATATGCTCAATATTTTCGCCGTGTCGTCGAGCCGACTCTTGCTGTTTCTGCGCTATTTTTTTTTGTAATTCTTCCTGATTCGCAAGTTGTGCTGCGTGCAAAGCGGACAATCGTTCTTCTCGATCACGAGCTTTTTCTCGAGCCAGCTCCTGCAAGACAATTTTTTAATGGTTAAACTATTATTTCAATAACAAATGCCGGATTTTATGTTCTTCAATAATCCTTGGGCAGTCTTAAATTAAAAATATATTTATAAACAGTGATTATTTGTTTAATTGAAGAAATTCTACATATAAATAAATAGTGAAATTTCGTAGTTTTTCATTGAAAAATTAATTTTCTATCCAACTACTCTTCTCCTCGGAATGACAATTTTTTTACAGACTCATTACACTCTGGCGAAATTTACAGAATTTTTTCAAAATTTCGTATGCTGTTGTTTTTGGTTGAAAAAATAGAAGTAAAAAATCAATATTCGAATTCGATATTTCGATTTCATATTCATACACAATAATCCTGAGGACTAAATTCCAACGGCACGTGCAATTGCAAAATTCACCGTTCAAAGGGTTGATAAGTTTAACAAATGATAGAAGAATCTCGTACCTGACGTTCTTTTTCTCTTTCCAATTGCATTTTGCCAACCCTTTCCTCACGTTCTCGTCTCGCTTGTCGCATTTTTTGGATTCTCAGTTGTCTATCAGCTTCAATAGCGCGACGACGCTCCTCCGCAGCCGCTTCTTTGGCGGCTTTTTCCTCCTGTCGTCGCTGTCGTTCTTCTTGAATTCCCTGCACAAAAATAACATAGTATTACAAAAAATAATAAAGAATAGTCCATTTCTGAAATTTGAAAATGAATTACGCACGTTTGCATGCGAAAAATTTTATTAGATCGAAAAGATGAAAATCTAAAACAATTGAACTATCAACAAAACTTTACACAAATTTCTACAGAAAAAGTTGAAAGGAAGAATTTAGAAAAAGAAAAATTGTCGATAGCGTTAATTTTTCAGATTTTTTTGCGAACCGCCGAGCTCTGAAATTTTTATAGAATAAAATTATTGACATTAATATTTGTGTTTTCAATCTTGATTGAACCAAAAATGTTGATGATACAAAGGGAAATCGGTTGCGAGCCAATCACGTAATCTTGATTATCATGAGAAAAAAGTTGATTAAACAAACAGATTCAAATACCTGGAGACGTTCTTCTTGTTCTTGGCAAAGTGCCATAAAATCGTGCCTCTTGTTTTGAGCTTCAAGTTCATTTATAAAAGCAATTTCCTTCAATTTCGAATCTTCGTCATGAGCTTTTCTAACGATTTCTAACAAGTGTTGCGTACGGTTTTCCTCGGCTCTCTTCAATTTCAACTCCATTCGCACACGCTTGTCTTCGATCAATTGATTCTTCGCGCTTTTCACGTCCTCGACTTTGTTCAGCAATTCGCGAAGCCGTTGTGACTTTTTGGACAATAAAGTTTGACGTTTGTGCTGGGCACATGCCTGTTTAGCTTGATAACGACGCAGAGTTTCAGCGAGTGATCGTTTCCGTGAAGGCGATGATAACTTTTGATGGAGCTCCAAGGCACGACCGGGATGGCGGGCCACGAGATCTTGGAGCTGAGCAAGTGTATCCATTCTTTCGGAAAACGACATCCCTTCCAGCATGTTTTCATACCTGTTAATTAATTATGTTTTTTAAATGATAGTCGATGGCAAAATTAAGAGAACGTTCTACTTCTTGGAGTTAAAAATAGTTATTTTCTTACCGATCTTCGAGACTGATGTCATCGTTGTCAGTGAGTTGTTGAACAGATTCGGAATCATCAATCTCAATAACAGTTTCACCGTCAGTTTCATCAGTTTCAGTATCAATATCAATTTCTGTGGATTCCAATTCTAATATTTGTCTCTGTAAGAAAGCTTCCTCATCGGATAATTGTTGTGATCTCTGGGAATCGGCTTCTTCAGTTTTTCTTTCTTCTTCCAATATAATCCGTTCCCTTTCGGCTTGGGCAGCCATAAATTGTTGTATCCTTTTTTCCAGCAACTCAGCTTCGCTTTTAAAAACAGCAGCAATAACAGAAGTCGAATTGGTATCATCGAGGGCATTTGGCACAGAGTTTCTAGATTTTCTTTTAGCCTCGTTCTTTGGTGATTTCTTCAATTGTCTCTCGCCTTGTACTTTCTCAACTTCGTTGTTACGATTTTTGCCAGCTTTTTGGGTGGTGCACTGTTCGTTCGTACGATCACATAGTTCGGGCGTGAAAGAAGTTGTATTTTTCATTTTTTCACAAGGGCTTTCGATCGAAAGTGCTGGCAAGGAGGTCGCAGTGCTGGGTTTGTTGAAACGCGTTGACATATTTAAATTATGAGTACTGCCGCGTCGCCAACGACTGCGAACGGTTTGCCAACCGTCCTCTGAGGTGCTAATTTTTGCTGTTTTTTTATTCATCGTTTCCGTACTGTTTTTCGTCTCGTTCGTTTTCTCCTCAGTGCTTTTCGTTTTGTTGGCATTCGAGCTTACGGACGAGTCCAAACGACGTCTTATACTCGAAAAAGTGCCTGAACGAATAGGTTTGCCGGTCGAATGACTTTCTCGCAGACCGAGAGTAGTTTTGCTTCTCAAAATTTTAGGCGTTTCCTGTGATAACGATCCCGTCGAGTAACAAACTCTCGATACGGCCGAATATGCAGGACGACTCGGTTTCACACTCGTTTTCTTTTCCGTACAACTTACTATTTTATTCGTCGTTAGTTTCGTTACTCCAGAATTAGTTGTGCCATTTTCGATCAATTTTTTCTCGCTCAAAAGACGATTGTTTGTTTCTCTACGACTCGTTTCCTTATCGTTTATTTTGTTTCTCAGTGTTTCCAATTCCGACGAGGTTCTAGCGATTTTTCCAATTGTTTTCGTGCCCGTATCGTCTTTCTTCGAACTCACATTTTCTCGATCGTTGTTCACCGACTCCACCACCGTTCCTGATGGAATAGCGTTTTTTGGTGATTTGTTGTACCTCGATAACGTCGACGAATTTTTCGTGTCTCTTATTTGATTCTTCGCAATTGACTTAACGATCGATTTTTGTTGAACAGATGTTTTTTCTTTGCCTCCACGATCGTTTTCCGTTTCCTTGGCGTTATTGTCACGTATCTCTCGGAGATTTTCGCGATTGGTTCTCACGCTGTTTGCTCGATTGTCCATTGTTTTTTCGTGATGAGATTCTTGCGACGTGCCAGAATTCCTCTCGTCGTTGTTATCTCGTGGATTTTCTAGTATCGACGATTCCAAAGGACATGAAACCGAAAAACCCGTTGGACTGGAACGCTGCCCAGGACTCGTACATTTTGGTATCACCGAAGAATTCCAAGCTCGGCACGGCGATGTCTTACGGACTTCCCAGGCAAGCGGCGTACGTCTCAATGGTGGTGGCGAACTCTCGTACGCCCATTTAACCTTGAACCACTCTATCAGGTTGTGAAAATCACGCGTATAATTCTCAAGCACCAATATCACTTCCTTGCACTCTGAGATGTTTTCATCCTCCTCACATGTTTGGTATATACCGTCCACCGCACGCTCCAAATTCCCGAACAGAAAAGCCCAATAACGAGCTTGTAATTCTGTCAATTTTCAATTTTAACAATTACGGCGACATTAATATTATGTTAAATTCAATTTTTTATATTCATTATAGTAATTGACGCGATCTGTCAGCCTTTCAGTCGACAGTAATCTTGCTACATATTTTTCACTGACGAAATTAAGTTTTCGAAAAAAATAAGAGCTACACGTTATTGGAATAATTGGACGAAAGATTTTCGTGCTTCAGAAAATGCACTTTGAGGAAAAATGACAGTTGAATAATTATTAACAATTTTATAAACAGTTGTTGCTTGACGAAGTGGTAACACAACGATGTTTTAAATTGGAAATATATCTACAAGTGGATTCTTTTTTTAAGTATAAAAAATTTGCATATTTTGCTAATAAAATAACATTTTATCAGCTTTTTTCAAGTATTGAAATAGTAAACAAGTCAAATTTGATTATTAGACAGTCTTCACTAATTAACTATTTGAATGAAACGTCAATTATGACATTTTTTTTAAATTTTGTTTTTATAAAAGATTTTGTTCTTCATTATTATTACTAGATTTACTTGATAGATTTCTAAATTTATGTACCAGATTTTTTGTCACGTCCTGTAGAAGCTGACCTCACTCTGGATGAATTTTTCATTGATCTTTTTATAGAGGCAATTCTTGCAACTCTAGGTATGCTCGGTGGTTTTCGTGTTATTCGCTCCACATTGTTGGTGCCGACTGGGACATTAAAAACCACTAAATTGCGAGCGGTGCGTCCTTCCTCCTGTATCAAGAGTCTGACGTCACTCATTTTCCTTTATATCTGAAAAATAATTCAAGTTCAAATCCAAAAAATATCCACTAAGAAGTAGAGAAATTATAAAAGTTAATTTTTCTATGCTATTGGAGTTTGTTTACATTGAAAATGTATAATGATTTTTGGAAAAGTTGTTTTTTAAAGACATAGTTAAGAATTAGATGAACTCAATGATTTGTCACAATGACAGATTGTTATTCATTCTACTTATTAAATTCAAATGAGGTTGAGGTTATAATAAAAAAATAACAAACATCGAGATGGGAGGGTACATAAACCTCGAGTTCAACAATAACGGACATTCGTGTCAATTGCCAAAGACAATTAAGATATTTCGTAAACTCGGTAAAATTGAAGGTCGTGAGACATGTTAATGTTATGCAAAATACAAGCGAATCGATTAGTGTATGTGTATGTAATTATAGATGTTAACACGGGGAGACCGTTAATGGACCAGTATAATTTAGACGAAGCGAGAGAAGCCGCATTATCATAAACTTTGTTTCGAATAAAAACGTCAGGGAAAGCTTCATTTTTGACAGAAGTCAAATGGGAGAGCAATAAGTTGAAAAAAAAATGAAAAAACCGCAATGCGTCTCAACAATCACAATTGTTGTTGTAATGCGTCACTCACCTCGATGAAAAATAAAACGAATAATATTATTCCCCACGTTTCTGTAATCGTACAATTATCTTAATCACGTGACAAACCCTCGTGTTTACAAAAAACAACAATAGAATCAATTTTTTCGCCGGTAGACGATCGATTGACTGACATTTTCACGACTACCCAAGTAGACAGATGGCATTTCAGCTTCGTCTCTCGAAAGCTCGAAAAACTCAAAACATACGACACGAACACGCACACACAAAAGATTTTGTGTAGGATTAGTTACTAGTGTCATATGATAAAATTTTCCCACTAAAAAATTGGTAACTCTGTGTCAATACTGGCGGGAATTCTCGGAAGGAAGTAGATTATCTATTTACATCAATGGAATAGCTGTAATTATTTGATTTCAGTCAAATAAATTGTAAGCTCTGAAAAAATAGTATTTTTCAATATTTATTTGCATTTTTCATTGCAACAAATAACGATCGTAACAAACAGTAGGAATAACCTCATAGTTACTTCGGTTACTTCGCTAGAAATTCACAGACGATGTTTTCATTGGCCAACTTTCCTCCAGGAGAACTACGTGAGCGCCACGTATAAATAGAGTAAATTTTTCACCAAACTACAAGATTTCTTATCTGCTGATACGGAGCTGTCTAAAAGAAAAAAAAAAACAACTCTACTAGTTTACGCCTTTACGCATTCGTAACGCTCTATTTAGACGAAAATAATAATACTGTGCTCCAAATATTCGAATGGTTCGAGGGTTCTCATTCTCGCAAAGAATTAACATATTAACTTCCTTCATTTTCATGAAAAAACGGAGCGAATGTAAGACAAAATAAGTGGGTGACTAATGTTGACAAGACCCGAGCCCACTCCAGATTGTCACAAGTCTCCGCATCGTGTATAACCTAAAAAAGTAATTAAAAAAACAAAAAATGAGTGACCAGCGAGTGAATAGTTTGATAAAGTGGTTGGACACGTTCGAGTTGGAAGCGCGACATACAACAATCGAAGATATTAGCGATGGTGCAGCGATCGCAGAAGCTTTGGCTCAGATTGCTCCGGAATGGTTTACAGCGGCTTGGCGTTCCAAGATTAAAGCTGACGTTGGTACAAATTGGCGATTGAAGATGAGTAACTTAAAGAAAATCATTGAAGCTGTTATGGAATATTACGTAGAATGTTTGAACCAACCTCTATCCGGTTATGCCAAACCAGACGCAGCCAAAATTGGGGAAAACTGCGACAGCGACGAGCTGCGTCGTTTGTTGCAGCTGGTTTTGGGTTGCGCCATAAATTGCGATAGAAAACAACACTACATAACGTTGATAATGAGCATGGAAGAATCTGTTCAACGTGCCATAATGCAAAGCATACAAGAATTGGAGGACAGTATGCATGGTCCAAAATTGAGTTTGGGAGGAAGTTTAAATCTAGACGGAACAGATGGTGCTGACGGGGCTCAGCAGAGATTATTGGCAGAGTTGCAGAGCGCTGTCGACTTGAAAGATCAATTAGGTCAACGTTGTCACGAGTTAGATCAGCAATTGTCCCTTTTGCAAGAAGAGAAAGCGGCTTTAATGACAGAGAACAAAAAATTGCAACAGCGTCTCGACGAATTGGACTGCAACGACGAAAGCGGCTCGAGCGTTGTTTATTCCGCGCTGAGAAAACAAGTGGAGGATCTCAAAGACGAGATTTTCAAGATCGAAACTTCGCGAGACGATTACAGGCTCAAGGTTGAACTGATGGAAAAAGAAATTTTAGAATTGCGCTCGAAACACGAGGAATTGCAGAAAAATGCCGACGAAGCAAATAATCTCAAGGACGAAATCGACGCTTTGAGGGAAACAGCTGATCGAGCTGTAAAATACGAAGCAACCATAGAATCTTATAAAAAGAAGATGGAGGACTTGAGCGACCTTCGCAGGCAAGTTAAGATTCTAGAGGAGAAAAATATGGAGTATATGGAATCGCGCATCACTTCGGAGGAAGAGTCCAAGCGAGCCGCTCTGGTTAGAAATCATTTGGAACTATGCAAGCAGCAATTAGCAGAGTGCCATCGCAGACTTGACGAATCAAACAACAAATGCGATAAATTAGAGTTTGAAGCCAAGAAAACGGAAGCTAAATTGAGTTCGCTGCAGCGTGAACGAGACAGACTTGTTATGGAGAGAGATGCTTTGCGTGAAACCAATGAGGAGTTGAGATGTACGCAAGCTCGAGATATCGAAACTGTCGCAATCCCAGGCAGCTCTGACGATCCTACTGCAGTCGATTTCATACCCCATCAATTGAAAGAGAAAATGTTATTGCTTCAGCACGAAATCAAAATGTTGAAGCTTAATCAGAGTGGAAGCGATGATAAATTGCCTACCGTCCAAGCACTGCTCGAAGACTCAGAGGAGCGTTTGAATGCTTTGAGAGAACAAAATCGTAATGCAAATCGACGTATTCTCGAGCTCGAGAATAAATTGGAAGAAGTCGCTCAAAACAACACGAGGAACGAGACTAAAACTGATAGTACGATTTCCCTGCAACAAAAAATCGATAGTCTTCAGGAAGAATTGAAGAAATTCAACATCGAGCGAGAACAATTTATAGCTCAAATTGAAGAACGAGAAAATTCTCTACAAACGCAAAAACAGAAGGTGTTCGGGTTGCAGGAAAGTTTAAATCGCAAAGAACTCGAGTGCAACGCGCTCGACGAACGCTACAGAAAATATCTCGACAAGGCAAAAAGCGTCATCAGAAGTTTGGATCCTAAACAGAGCAACTCTTCACCATCGGAAATAGCCCAACTGCGTAGTCAACTTATGGAAAAGCGTAAAATCATCGAGGACATGGAACGATCCAGAAAAGAAGTCAAATTGCTGCGCGAAATGGAGGAAAAAATGATGACTTCTGCTTTTTACAACTTGGGATTCACTCGCCATCGCGAAGCCGTCGATCAACATCTTTCCGCTTTGAGCTCCAGTCAAGGACATTCTTTTTTAGCTAGACAACGACAACCTGCAGCCAGAAGAACGATCAATCAATCCTACAATCTCGAATATGTACAATGACGTTATTAAATCAGAAAACAATTTATATCGACGAAGACAATGACTCGATATTTCGAGAAAAAAAAACATATTTCTTTTTGTACACAAACTTTTGTCGTAATTGTTGACAAAAAAATTGACATTTACAAAAAGTTTTTTTCACCTCAACGTAAAATTAACACATGCAGTTACGATTACTGCAAGTCACTGTTACAAACTGAAAATTAACACATTTAAAAAAAAATGAAGAAACTGGTTTTTTTTTTTTACAAGAAATTATTTTTCATTTTTTAAACTTAGAGCATATTTTAACGTTGACTATTTTATATCACCGATCATGGAGAATGGAGCACTGTGCATAAGTAGAGCTTACCGTAAATGATTTTTTTTTTTTTTTCGAATAATTACTTCCTGCACGATATTCTTTATGAACTTAGCATAATATAGAAAATCTGAATATCCGAATTTTAATATATTGACTATCGATTTAATTATATTTAAAAATTTAGGAGAAATGTAAATATTCCGATTTATCCGAATTGGATAATTTTGGTAATGAAGGTATATTGCATAATTTTAATATACACACGAACGTGCCTGGACCTAAGGCAAGTTGCCAAAAAAAAATCGTCTTTGCCCGGTATAATTAAATATATCTCGCAATAGAGTGAATAGTATTGGCGTTAAAAAGAAAATGACAGAATATGTACAATGCCAATAGTAATAAGAATCAACGAAGCTTCCAAGTAATAATTTTCCTGAAAACATTGAGATTCAGCATCATACGATTTTTTTTGTGGTACCCAAATCGCCATTATCACTTCGTGAATAATAAATTAATCACTTCATTAGTTTTATAGAAATAAAATGATCGATTTAGGGAAAAAAAGTATTTGATTATAATATTGAATGACGTTTTAATACATAAAAATGTAAATCCTACTGTCTTGGTGATTGTTTATTAAAGATTTTAAAAGTTGTAAATACATATATTGTTCCGAAATGATAAATAAATTATCTAGAAGCATATTCCGGAGAAAATATTTGTACACGCACAAAAGACGAAAGAAAAATACTTCAATCGAGTTGGCTCGATTGATTTTTTTGATAGAATCGTCTTTCGTGTTTTTTTAACTGTTATCAGCTGCCCTTGGTCAAATCAGTCGGAAGATAATAACGGAAGAACATACAAAGTACACAGCTTGAGAGCGACAAGAAATAAGCGACTGTGTCGCAAAAATAGATATATATATATATATATATATATATATATTTTACCCCTTTTTGGCTTTTTCTCTATTTATTTTTTCACATGTAAAATCCATTACGACTGTACCCGAGGAGAACATATACTACCCAACATTTCATGCCTCTCTCTTTGCAATCTGTTGACGTAAGAAGCTACTCGATTATCGTATAAAGCGGGTTTCGAACTTTTCACCTTTTTTGCAGTCGTTTGCAAACACGAATATTTCCTTTGGTAATAAAATATGGCTCCTAGTAAGTCCCAAATACTGAATTCCGGCCATAAAGCTTCTGCGAAGTATACACAAGAGTAGCTTATCTGAAAATCATCATAATCGCAATTACACATACGAATAAGTTCGAATAATAAAACTACTAAACGAGTAAAATGAGGTCTAAACTTTAACAATGGTTTTATGCCAAGTTTAGTGCATTTTTCGACCATGGAAGAGGTGAATTCCAACCAGAAAATGTCTTGTGGCACATGTGAAAAATCAGTAGCACACTTACTTGCCAAAGTAAAAAGTCGCTAAATCTAACTTCTCCCGAGCTGCGAATCAAAAGATCAGGTTCAGGTGAGTCATAGGTATAGAGACTTTTGGAAATAAGATCTTCGGTGATATCCTCAGGCGTGATTTCATTCTTTATAACGCCATTCACCACAGCTTTTATCGCTTCGGTAACTTCGTCACTGGCTAAAGACCAAAAAAAATGAAGTTAGAAATCTAATAAACTTATTGCTCATTTTTCAAATTGGGAATTGCTCACAAGTGTATGCAAAGGCAATGTTGAGCAGCGCTTTATCGTTATCCTTTGTTATAAGCATTGCTTCGGCCATAACTTTTCTAACATCTTCTGGAATCATTGATATATTTCCTATGATACGTATACGAACACCTCGCTCCATAAGCTTTTCCCTAAAAATTTCCAAAATTTCAATATCACAATTTACACGTAAATAATAGTGAAATGGATTTTGTGGAAAATTCACCTCTCGTCGAGAAGTCTTTGGAATTTTTCTTTCGCAAGATCCATGAGACCATCCACTTCTTCTTTACTGCGTTTGAAATTTTCTATGCTGAATGCATACACAGTTACTTCTCTGATGCCAAGATCTAAACACCATTGGAGAGTTTCTGCAAGTTTGTCGAACCTGAACAGAATAAATTTCAACCAAAAATTTGATATTTTTCAATTTATCTCTCTTGGTTTTGTTTTTTCTTCTTTTTTTTTACGTATTTACCCTTTGTTGTGACCTTCGAGACCTTGAACTTGCAACTTGCTGGCATAACGTCTATTTCCGTCCATGATAAATGCTACGTGCTTTGGAACTTTGCCGCTTCTTACTATTTTTACAGCCAATTGCTGCAAAATACTCAACGTATTTTCCCGTATCCAAGACATCTTTTATTCCTGTTGGAATTAACGAAAAAAAATTTAATATTCTTTTTAAGCATTGGTATGTATCGGATTAAATAAAAAAATTGCAAAATCTAATATTTTGAGAATAGATGATCGAATATCGTCACATATTTTATGGGAAATGTGAATTTTCCATTCATTTCAATCCCACCAAATTTATGTTATTAACTTTTCGTTTATATTTTTTTGTCTCAAATATTTGGCGCAGTTCAAACGACATAACCTCCAATTGTAAATTTAACGGAAAGTCTCTCACGTTCGCGAATCTTTTCTGACAATACTTTTGAAAAATATATATTTATGAATATTTTTATTTTTGATTAGATGTTAATTCATGTTTAAACCTCTGTCAGTCAATAACATCGCGAAAACAGACGTAGAAGTATTATATGTTTGCATTAAAAAATGATGGTATCATGTAAAATTCGAATATCATTGAATATGAGAGTAATTTGGTAAAATTACGATCTCATTATTCATTCAAATATTTCTACTGTTCTAACATTAGACAATTCTACGATCGAGAAAAATCAATTTTTGTTTTTATAAACAATTATTGGAGATCTAAAATTATTTTGATTGTAAAGTATTTGTTCATTCAACATACTTAAAGGTGTCGACATAAACCGTTATTGACAGATGAACACAATGATATTCACAATCAGTTTTAAAAACATGAATAAAAATTAATCACAGTCCACAAAAGTAAGCAAATGCGAAAAGAATAACATTTTAAGACGTCAATTAAAATTTTAGTGGAGATTCTGATGTAATATTTGTTCAAATTCGGCCATATTGGAAATAAAGTGCATTTACAAAATAATAAAATCCACAGTGTTGCACGTTTTATTGGGTGTTGTCGAGGGAGAGAGGGAGAAAAGAAGAAAGAGATCGAGAGAGAGAGAGAGATAGAAAAAGCGTATGTTCGTGATTCGTACACGTGACGATAGATCGACGCGCTACCAATTTTTGCCGCTGCTGTATTGTTTACGAGAAGAAAAAAAAATATGCGAGTGAATGAAACGTAAAACTTTTTTGCTTCATATCGTGTAGAATAGAGAGATTCAATAATACATACGGTAAAGAACGAATCTTCAAAAGCGGAGGGGACTGGCGAATAGTTCTTCCGTGTTTTTTACGGGAAACGGAGACGGCTGGAAGCGCGAGAGAGAGAGACGCGAGTTAACACGTTACAATTGTCGACTGTCGATAGTTCGATAGTAAAACATATTATTGTGGGTGTACGGCGATAGGCTTATCAATATTGTAAGCATATACATATATATGTGTAAACGTCAAAACGACATCACGAGGGATAAATATTCGTAACAATGAAATACCAGGAAAAAAATATTAAAAACCCAGTGCGTAAAATAAAGTTAAATGAAAAGTTACGAGCAGCCATATAAAAAATCTTTAATTCAAAAACAAATACGTCAAAGCGCGAGTTTTTAAATAAGCGAAAAAAGGTACAAGAGTGAAAGAACAAAAAAGTTTAAAGAACGGGGCGACGAAATTGCGTGCTACGGGTCTGCAGTTGAGAAAATGAGAAAAAGGCCGTAACGCATTGACTGGTCGGGAACCGGTGGCGTTAGCGTCGCGTTGCGCGTGGCGTGGTAGAGTGCAAGGATGTTGTGTATTGGTGGGGGAGTTAAGGGGAAAGCGGAGAAAATATGGCGATGTTTGTGAGAAGAGTGGGGGAGAAGAGAAGAAAGAACTACTTTTGATCGCGTAGTCGAGCATGCGTGTGCGTAACACGGCTCGAGACTGCCCTCCCCGTGTGAGAAAACTGCAAAATCCCCCGTGAAATGTTAATGCCCCGCGCGCTATGGATCCGAAGAAAGTAGAAAAAAAGAAATATATATATATACATACACACAACGTCGTTAACACGTGAGTAAAGTGATAGAAAAAAAACGCTCACGGATTACGAAATAAAAATAATGGAGGCCGGCACGTCGAGGACCGAGATCGCCATAGAGCCAGGTGAGTGACAAGAATTTGTGTGTAAAATTGTGGCGCGGGGGGTTTTTCTTTTCCCGTAATTTCGGAGTGCGTGTACACATACGTATATACATGCATTTACAAAATCAACGGATCTTTGCGCTCGGGCAATCCGCGAGCGTCTGACAAAAAATCCCATCAAACCGTTCGTTATAAAGACTTCTGTTTTTTTCTCCTCTCCACAGAACTGTACTTTCTCATAGCGAAGTTTCTCGAGACTGGTCCGTGTCGCGAAGTCGCTAATGTGAGTTATATTTGTCAATTGTATTATTTTTGTTTACAATAGTTATTTTAATGTTATTTTTTTCGAAACGAGAAACACAACAGTACGCTTGCATTTTCAGGCGCTGAAGCGGGAATTGGAACGAGCTAAGGTGAGAGCGATATATATGTATATACTCGATGTGTATACGTTCTATATGTGTATACATAGATATATAACATGGGTTATTTGACGTTTTGCCGGGGCTCAAACTCCGTACTACATAACTGGTGGCTCCACATGGCTTACACGTGGTTTCTGCTTGTCAAAACATTTTAGATTTGCAAGGGTCGTCGAACTTAAACCAATTTTTTATGAAAAGTCGGAAAAAAAAATTTTACGCCATTTTTTTTTTCTTTCTTTACAATCAATCATATTTTCCCGCAGATTTTACCACAGAGAATCGATTGGGAGGGAAATTCGCATAATCAGAGCTTCGAAGAGTTGGTGAGTGAAAAAAATGTTGTACTTTTTTTGTTTGTTTTGATGTCTGTATAAGACAATAGCCGATCACTTCCTGTTTTGGGAAGAATCCTACAAAGGCGCAAGCTTTTCGTGGCAATTCGGTTTTTCGTTCTTTTTTTTCGATTTCAGCTTTGGAGAAACTCTTGTTGTATAGCGAAATTGTTACACGATAAATCGGAATCTATACGACCATTTTCTCCCTCTCCCTTAACATTGCTCTCCATTCCACTCTCCCCTCTTTCCGTGTAACCGTTTCTCTCATATATATGTATCCGACAGACTCTTATTGCACAAGATAACACTCATGGCCCAAGCTTCCTTCTCTCTTTCTCTCGGAAACCCCCCTCTACTCGCATTTATGTTTCTCTTGTAACCAATAAGCGCCCATCCCCGGCCATTTTCCACGAGCTGATCAATGAACATATATACTCATGGCTTATTTATAGAAACGCGCATACTCCGCGACTAGTGCTGCCCTCTCATTCGTTTAACTTATCTTCTAACCCTTCCTATTGGTCCTTTGCGAGGGAACTACTTTCACGATCATTTAAATTATCGCGGGAAAGCCTTGTTTTCATTCTGAATCATATTTTCTCTTTTAGCAATTTAGTATCAATGTGTGTGCATGTGCATTTAAAGAAAAAACATTAATTATCAACGGATTTAATCAAAATTTCATTCAATATTCTACCTTGGAAATATTTTTTTGTTCTTTCAATGAGAGAAAACTGTCTTTTTACTTCTGCTCATTGGATTTCTTGATTATATCGTGTTTCATAATTAAAAGTCAACGGAGGATAATAGTTCATAGTCTTTCCTGTGACTTTGTATTACAAAAGGAAAAAAATGAAATGAAAATGAACAAATACCTGATCATTTAGTCAGAATGATAAAACAATAGAGAATAATTATCTAACAAACCATTATTTGTATTCTTAATAGCAAAAAAAATATCCTCACATCAGTGGAAATCATTTATTGCAAATATGTGCAAGAATTGGGCCTGTGTTAGAGAAAGAAGTGCCGCCATGCGTACCTGGGGCAGTCTCTCTGCTCGGAGCTGGCAAACAATCCATGCTCCGCACAAAAGAAGGTAATATTTGTGACCTTAAAACATAAAGGAGTTCAGAAAAATCTATCTATCATTGGAACTGTACTAAATTGAAAATTTTAGATGTCCTGCGACAAATTCAGGGTATCGTTGCCTATTCAGGGAGACTTGGAGGAAAACCATTCCTGGAACAACATTTGAGTTCAGCCACTCACAATGTTGGTGAGTTTACAGTCCTTCCTTTGTTCCTTTTTTGTTTTTTAAATCCATAAACTGAATATTTACCATTGAAAGTAGATTTTTTAAAATATTTTATATGAATCTGTTATCCACAGTTCGCGCTCTCCAAGGAAGAGAGAATTCAGGACCGCTGTGTCGTCGTCAAGTTATACCGACGAAATTTTATTCAAAACTGTCAATGTATCGTCACACTCTCGGACATTTGTCAGCTGTTTACTGCGTTCTGTACGATCGTACAGGCAGATACGTTATAACAGGAGCTGACGATTTACTCGTCAAAGTATGGAGTGTACTGGATGGTCGTTTATTAGCCACTTTTCGTGGTGCATCTGCTGAAATAATGGACATTACTGTGAATTTTGACAATACGTTATTGGCAGCTGGAAGCTTGGATCGTATACTTAGAGTTTGGTGTTTTCAAACTATGTCACCGGTGAGTTTACTTTTCTTCACATATACACACCGGCATTAATTTTTAATTTTGTGCGTCAATTACACGTATTTCTCCCATACACCAAAAAAAAAAAAAAAAACCTTTCGTCAGGCAAAATTATTATTGGATCCGAATTTAGAAACTCAACAACTGGACCAAAAAATCTATGATAATGACTATTATACTTGATGAAAAATTATGAAATAGAAGTTTTCTTTAAAAATAGATATTAACGAACGATTTGTATTGAATTGGCAGATCGAGAAATTGCTTTTATATGATGAAATTGTGAAACTTTTGAATAAATTGCAAAATATGTTCAAGTTTGATTCGTGTTACGATATTTAAAAGCTTATTTATGACACAGGTTGCCGTTTTATCCGGACACTCGGGTATGATAACATCAGTGAATTTTTGTCCAATTTTATGCAACGGAATTAATTATTTGGTGTCAACGAGCACCGATGGATCAGTTGCATTTTGGCCGCATACGAAAAAATACAATGAACGTGCAGTTTTCCAGTAAGTTTTACCTTTTTCAATTTCATATTTCGTTTCATTCTTACAGCCATGTTTTTATTCTTGAGTTCATTTTGTTTTTTCTTCTGCAGGACAAAACCAATCCAGTATCATGAAAAAATGCGGCCCGGACAAGCACAAATGATTTGTGCATCGTTCAGTCCGGGTGGTGCATTCATGGCTGCTGGTTCAGCCGATCATCATGTTCGTGTTTACGCGATGCTCGGTGACGAAGGCCCACGCAGGGTTCTTGAAGTCGAAGCCCATTCGGATACGGTCGATAGCATTCAATGGGCGCACAGTGGTTTAAAATTTATTTCTGGCTCCAAAGACGGTACCGCGAACGTTTGGCACTTTGAGCAACAACAGTGGATACACAAACGGCTTGCAATGACAACGAAACTTCCTGGGTACGAATGGACATTTAAAAAAATCAATTTCGATCTCAAAAACGTCATTTTCAATGGATTTTCTCTTGCTATGATGAATTTTTTCTTGCAGTGAACCTGAGCCCGACGATGAATCGAGCAAAAAGACCAAAGTAACGATGGTTAGTTGGGACGTTAGCGACGAGTGGGTTATAACGGCAGTGAGTGACAGTTCGTTAAAAGTTTGGAACGCAAGAACAGGCGAATTGACAAAAGTTTTGCGAGGACACAAGGACGAAGTATTCGTTCTTGAATCGCATCCCATCGATCCGCGAGTGATATTAAGCGCTGGACACGATGGACAATTAATTATTTGGGACGTATTGAATACCGAGCCAATCGTCTCATTTCAAAATTTCATTGAGGGACAAGGCAAAGGAGCGGTTTTCGATGCTAAATGGTCGCCTGATGGAACTATGCTCGCTGCTACGGATTCTCATGGTCATTTGTTGATGTATGGATTTGGTACTGGACCTGAAAAATTAAAAATTGTGAGTTTTAAGAATGTGCACACGAAAAAACTCAGAAAAAAATTTCTTTCACTTTTTTTTTCAGAAATTTCATTATTTGCTTTTAACGGATTTCTTTTTTTTCGATTTTTGTCAATCAAAAAAGTAATGAAATCAATTTCTGATACAATTCGAACTTGCGTTTAATTTACAGGTACCAAAAGAATTATTCTTTCATACGGACTATCGGCCATTAATTCGAGACACGAATAATTATGTATTGGACGAGCAAACCCAAACGGCGCCACATCTTATGCCACCACCGTTCCTGGTCGACGTTGATGGCAATCCTTATCCTCCTGCGTTACAGCGTTTGGTACCTGGCCGTGAAAATTGTCGTGGCGAACAGCTCGTACCAAATATTGCTGTCGGTGCGAGTGGTAAGTTCTAGAAGAAGAAAAAAAAGAAAATAAAACATTCGTTCATTCGAATATTTTGTATTTTGACAGAAAAAAAAATGTGTTTCCTTGTTTGCAGGAATGCAAGAGGTGATAGAAGGTCTTCCAATGCACGAACCCCGCTCGAACATCGACAGGCTTATCGAGGCTTTGGCTCAACGAAATAATATTCAGGGTCAGGATGGAGAAATGATTGATGAGCGTGACGAAAATGGCGAAGCTCAAGTTCGGCAAATTGCTAGTCCCCGAGGCCACCGACCTGGTTTACGACGAGCCGGTGATGTCGAGGGAATTCGACAGACTAGCGGAAATTGGCAAAGGGACAATACGACGCCCTGGAACAAACCAATTCTTGCTAGACCTGTACATCCTGCTATTCGCGAAACTCAATCGAAATTGCTGTAAGTAATATTTATTCATTTGTCAAAAATGATAAATATGAATATTGTTCTTTTTGATATTGTTGTTGATTATTTTTAACCTGTAGAAGGCCAACGATTTCTTTATAGGGATCTTCTTCACAGTGTTCTCAAAAATTCAAAGTTCACTGATTCCATATCCAATATTTATCGGAAATATTAATCATAAACGTTATTATTATTAAAATACTTTTACGTAAATACGGGACAGAGGTTCGGTGAACGTACACTTCAAGGTTTAAAAAAACACCGTGAAAAAAAAGAAATAAACTGTTGACCTTCTTGTCGGAAAAGTCATCGTTGATCGGGCCTCGTGTTTTTCTTGGTGAAATAGAAATACGCAGGTTGTTTCAAAAGTTTTGCAAAACAATGTATCCAACAAGTTGTAGTTCGTTCTTTGCCCGACTATTGGTGCAACTTCCGTGATACATAATTGTCGAAACAATCAGTCAATTAGTGAAATAACGTTCAAATGTTTTGTCTCGACTGTAGAAACGCGATGGCGGAGATGGAATTAGAAAATTGGAGACGCGAAATGAAACGTAGACCCCAAACAGCAGCGACGACACTCACGACCCAAGGAAATCTTGGTAACAGAGGAGCCAATCGAAAACGTAACCGAGGCATTAGGCACGGTTACAGAACACGAGCTGCGCGGGGAGAGGAGCAAGATGAAGAAGATGTCGATGTAAGTTATCGAAAAAACGATAATTTTTTAATTTTATCCAAATTATTCGCAAAAATAAACTATTTCAATGCGATTATTTCGTTATGCAGAATATTGATGAAGGCGGATCCGGCAGTTCCGTCAGCAACAATAGCAACGATTCATCTGCCGAAGAATTGAGTTCTGATACGACGACTTCTGAGTCTAGCAGTGAATATTCGGACTGGATTGCGGATCATGGTCTCAATCTTGAGCCACCTAAACGCAGCAAACGAAAACGTGTTAATAAAGTTTCTACCCCACCTTCTGGCGATGCGGATCGAAAGCGAAACGAGCCTCGAAAAAAAAAGGTAACACTGTAGTTAGACGCATAGTTAGCCAGTGAAAAATTCCATTGAAAACTGTGAATGAATAATATAACATGAACATGAATTGTTTTTAAATTTTGATTTTTCATTCCAGTTACCAGTCGCACCCGCCGAGGTGACGGAGGTTCCCGATATTTTCCGTCCATCCGAATGGCTTACCGAAGCCGTACCTCACAAAACGCCTTATTATCCTCAAATGGGCGACGAAGTAGTATATTTTCGTCAAGGTCATCAAGCGTATATCGATGCGATACGAAGGAAAAAAGTTTATGACCTCGGACCTCGATCCGAACCGTGGGCAAAAATTAATTTGAGGGTAAATACTCGAATGGGTTTCGAATTATTACTTTTAACATTTCCATACAACTGTTAAATAATTGAATTTACAAGTTCGACGTGAAATCGAGAAAGAAACATTAGGTTTTAGAATTTTTTTTTTCTATTTTGCAATTTTTTAACATTTCTTTTTTTCTCTTTAACAGGCACACGAATTCGTCAAAGTCGTAGGAATTAAATACGAGATTCGTCCGCCACGTTTGTGCTGCCTAAAATTAGCACTTATGGACGAGGATGGCCACTTAACGGGTGAAAATTTTACTATTAAATATCACGATATGCAAGACGTCGTGGACTTTTTGGTATTACGACAAACTTTCGATACCGCGCTCGGACGTAATTGGTCAGAGGGCGATCGTTTTCGTTGTATCATCGATGACAGCTGGTGGATGGGAACGATCGAAACTATTGGACCGTACGACGAAGCCTTTCCCGAATCCTATTTTCTGTGTTTTGGTGTCCGATGGGACAACGGTGAGGATGAAAAAGTCAGTGCTTGGGATCTCGAAGCAGTCGATTACGACAGTACGTATTTTTCTATGAATATTATTATTCCGCTACCGTGTTTCTTGATTTAAAGAAAAAAAGTATTTTTCAAGACTTTCGAACATTATTTTCCAATCAAAAAAGTCGTTTGGTTTTTTTCTTCCTATTAATGTGAAAACGTTATAAGATAAAAGATAATAAAGCATCACGAATATTGCAAATGTTTGTCTGGAAAGATTCAAGATTTAAATACTCGCGAACAAAGAAAACAATTGAAAAAAAGGATGAATTTCAATAAAATGTGTTCATAGGGCTTCCTTCGGTGGTCGGTGGTGCCGTTCCCGTTTTACCTGAGGAATTACAAACCATATTGTACCAGCCACAACCGGAAGAATGGCCGATGGGCGATCGCGAGGCAGCGTGTCGTAGAATATCTCGTGGTTTGGACCAAGTGATGGGTTTGTCGATTGCCGAGCCTTTCATAGCACCGGTTGATCTAAATCTCTATCCTATATATTCTTACATTGTCGAATATCCTATGGATCTTTCGACCATTAAATCAAGACTGGAAAATCATTTTTATCGGCGCATTACGTCGGCACAGTTTGACGTTAGATATCTAGCCACTAATGCCGAACAATTCAACGAGCCACACAGTCAGATAGTCAAACGTGCTAGAATCATCACCGACTTGTGCCTGAAAATTATCAAGTAAGATCATTATACATATCATTTTTTTACAATTTAATCCGAGATTCCTACTAAACTTTTTTGTATCACAAAGTAGCTACAACCATCCAAATTGATTTAGATCTTTTTGCCTTATATAAGCTCAGCAAAAAATTTCGTCGTAGATTCGTAGAGAATTCGCTGAGGAACGAAATAAGACATTGCGAGTTGAAATTTGTTTAAAAATACGTATTATTCTTAGCAATGTCTCGCGAATGATTTGCTATCCATAGTTTTCACATTTCAGTTGAGAAAATCTGTCGCTATTAATATTTCTCTAAATTGAAAAGTCGGAATGTAACACACAAATTTCCCATATACACGTTTAATTAGATCATTGTACTTTTCGTGAAATTATTATAAAAACTCAGCACTTACTTGACTAACGTGAAGTGCATTTCCTTTGATCTCATTCGTGTGCTTCATAATTTTTCTCAATTTTCTCGACTTCATCATGACTTTTACTGCTTGTAAGGTATTTTGAATATATTTATTTTTGTTTCGCCAGAGAAAACATCGAGTTAGATGTTCCAACAGTTTATCATCAGCTTGTTGACACATACCACTCATCCGACTCTGAAATAGAAGTCGAGGCAACGAGAGCAAGACCCTCGACGAGTCGTCAAAGACCAACGACCTCTCGGAATCTACGATCTCAGGAAGTTTCCAAAGATTGGAGAATATCGTGTCGTATATTGTTAGAAACTTTGTGGCAATGCGAGGATTCTATACCTTTCAGGTATGTCCGATCGAAATCCAATGTCCATTCAATCCAATGGATAAGCTTCAAGTTTATTAAGTCAAAGAAATTGATTTATTTATTCGTTTTTCTTTACAGAGAACCTGTTGATCGATTGGAAAATCCAGATTATCATCACATAGTCGATACGCCAATGGATTTGCGAACCGTCAAGGAAGACTTAATAGGCGGAAATTATGAGAGTCCTCTCGAATTTGCCAAAGACATGAAATTGATTTTTACGAATAGCAGAAATTACAATACGAACAAAAGATCACAGGTTTGTCGACAGAAGTAAAATTCACACAATTTTTCAAAACAGTTTACTTTCCATGTATTAATTCTTATGCTTTTTCGTCAAATAGATTTACTCGATGACGATAAGACTGTCAGCGATGTTCGAGGAACATATGCGAAAAATAATATCGACTTGGAAAACAGCAAGGCGACGAAACGAAAATGCCAAGGCAAAGGCCAAAGCCAATCAAAGAAAGAAGGTTACAACGCGACTAACGAATGGAGCCGGTGCGTTGTCTTATTGTCATTATTTATTCCTTAATTTTTTTGTTTTGTTCATGTTTTTAAAATGAAATTTGTGTCGATGATTCAGGACCATCGAGAGCGAAAAGTGACGACTCTTCTGACGATGACGACGGCAACATTAATGGAGAAAACGATGATGACGAGCCTGAAGAACCGGAAAAGGATGAAGTCGAACCAACGAGGCAAAGGAGAAGGCCACCAAATCCTGATGCGCCAGGTGGGTTGAGATTTTAAGAGTCCAAAAATTGTTTAATAACTTTTTTTTTAACTTTGTCTCAGTCTGAAGCTGATTAATGATTTGAATAAAAAAAAGATCGTTAAATTTTAATTTCTTAGAAAGTTAAAAGCACGTATAATTATCCGGGTCATTAAGACCCATTGTTTCGATCAGGACTAACAAAAAAGTAATCGTAACTCATGTTTAAATACTAAAACACTCAAATTAGTTAATTTTTTTTTTTTTGTATTTGTAAATAAATAAAATTGAAATAATTGCTATGATAAGGAGTTGGTTAAAATGATAAGCAATTATAGATAAATTTATTTGTAATATAAACAAAACAAAAATTGAAATCCTAATTATTTTCTCATTATTCCAAACAGGACCTTCGACGTCACGAATGACGAACGGTCACAGCAAGGCGGCAGGCAACTCTTCTCGTCGATTGAGAAATTCGCGTGTGACAAAATCTAAAAAAGCGAAAAACAGTGAGAGCGAAGCGAGCGAAAGTGAAATGTCGATGGAGAGTGACAGTAGTTTTGAAAACACGAGAACACGTCGTACTCGAACGCGAAAGCCGGTTAGTAGCGCTGTGGATAGTGATTCGGGTGATAGTTACAAGCCGGGTGGTCGTGGCAAGCAGACTCGGAAGAATCGTGCCAAAAACAGTAAGAAACCGCGTCAAAAGATGCAACCAAAGCGATTATTAGTGCGTGAGGATGAAGAAGAGGAAGAAGAAGAGGAGGAGGAAGAAGAGCAAGAAGAGCAGGAGGAAAATGAGGAAGAGGAGCAAGAGAATGAGGTCAAAAGTTCAGAAGAGGAGAGTGAGGAAGAGGAAGAGGAGGAAAATGCGATCGTGACGCGTAATACAACGCGGTCGCGTACGGTAGTGGTGAAGCAAACGCAACGACGCGTACCGCAAACGAACAATCAAAGCGAGGAGGGTGAAGAGAGTGAAGATTCCGACAGTGAGGATAGCGACGATAACGAAGAGGATGAAGAAGAGGAGGAGGCAGGGGGAAAACGTAGTGAAAATGGACAAAACGCAATTCTGGATAATTCGGAAAGCAATGATGATTCTGAAGAAAACGTCGAAACAACGAGATCGCAGAGGACCATTCGTTCAACGAGAACTTCTGAAAACGATGACGAAGAGTGCGAACCCTCACGAAGAACTGGCAAAAGACCTCGTTACAACGTCGACGACAGCGACGACGACGACAGCAGCAGTAACGCACCTGTAAGAAATCGTCGCAGCGTTAAAAGACGGTATTACGCAGAAGAAAGCGACGACGAGAGCGTCCCGGAACCAGGCATTAGCATCAGCAGCCGCGGACGCGTTAGAAAAATGACTGCCCGAGCTCGTGCTTATCTACGCGAAGCGCCCTAACGCTCTTTCCCATGTTATTAGAAAATAAATGTGTACATATATATATATACATATATATATATATATATTATTTGGAAAATTGCGCTACCGACGATCGGTTGAAATGGTTGGACGCTTTCATGCACGAATCTTTGGTCTTTCGATTTAATTTAATATCTTAATTACTGCGAAAACCGTGCGTAAAAGACAACTTCGTTTCAGACAGAGTACATTGTCTCGAACCCCATAATCGTTTTGCCTGATCCTGCGGCATAAAAACAAAAGTTATTTTTTCTTTATTACAAGTGAAAAAAAGTGTTTGAAGAAAAATACTTGGAATTACAAAAAAAAAAACTTATTCAATGCGTCGTCAAAGTAAAAAAAAAAAGCTCATTGGAGACGGTGAAACAAATTATTGTGCGCTTAAACGAGCGGTGAAAAGTTTCATGATTTTCTTATAATGTTTTTTCAAACTGATAATCCTGTGAAGAATCTTGTTTCGAATGAACACATGTTTGCTCGTCAACGTGAAATTATGAATACGTAAAATGTTTATCTTTGTTTGTTTTTTTTTTCTCATCGCCGTTGTCTTTTTAGATTAAGAAACGAAAAAATTTAAACAAAAAACATAAACAGAAAATCAGGAGTAACAACAACGCACTGCCAACATCGGAGCACGTTTGTAAAAAAAAAAAAAAAAAAAAACCAAAAGAAAAAATGTCTCGCTCCTAGAACGTTTAAATGGGTGGTGATTGGGAAGAAAAATAATTAATTGTATTGAAATTAGATATTAGAAGTACCTGGATTCGTCGTTATATTGAGATCTTCGTTAAAAATTATGAGGTTGCAACGAAAAAACTTGTATAAGTAAATATTCTGCTTTGATTTAATTTCCTTGTAGCATTGAGAATTACTGAGAAGACATTGCCGGCTCGAAACTATTGAAAGCGACTTTTTTTTAATGATCTAACATCGTAGGTACACCAATTATGCTAAAAAAAAAAAAAAAAAAAAAATATTGTCAAGACGATTAATTCTCGTCTCAGGTTTATCATCTCTTTTAATATCTAAAATAATTTCGAAGATGACGTCACAATCGATTTATTAATGAATGAATTAATGATAATTCACCAGTACGATTTTTAGTACAATTAGTTATCATTTCGTACGTATATATACCTCATTATTAATGCTATTTCGTTTTACCCGTTCGTTTTAAACCCCACAAAGTCATTATGTTTTTTTTTTTTTTCTTCATTAGTTCGTAATGTACTAGTGGGCAAATGGGCTATTCAAGTTTTTTATAGGCACAAGTAAATCGTGAGTGATAAAAGAATATACCAATTGATAAGGCAGTGCCTTCGGAAGCCCGCAGTGTTAACCATTTCTTTGTTGGCTAATTGCTGACCTATCTCAAAAAAGACAACGTGTACAATACTTTAAGTTTAATGTCGCTCTACATCTTCTTTTTTTCTTCATTATTTTTCAAATGTTTCAATATTTAACTGAAGAAATATTTCTTTTTGTTTTTCTTTATTTCGTTCTATTGTTTATTCGAAGTAAAGATAATACGATAAATTAATGTTTAATAAAGTCTTGTAATATTTCTAAATCTTAAGGTCGTTTGCGAGAAAACGCGTGATTTCAAATACCACAGCGTTTTCTTCTTATTTCTTTCATTTATTTTTATTTATCTTGGTTTGTTTGTGCAACAATTGGTATGTCCACGACTATTCGAAGTCTTGAATTTGTCATCAAGACATTGTGATACTAGTTTTAATAAAAATATTTCAGATATACGCTAATTGATAATGAATAATTATTAGATAATCGATAATTATTTTTTTAAACTATTTGGGATCATATCAACGTGGGCTATGTATTGTTGATTCCTTTTCTTCTTTACTGGATTCGTTGCAGAAACGTGCACATAAAAAACAAACAAACAAATAATGCAACTACATACCCTGTGTCTTCTCCACTTATGATTATTACGGTACAGCCGTAGCCTGCTTAATTCTTGTGTTTTGATTTTTTTTTTTTTTCATCGTATCCTGTAAGTTTATTCACTTCTCGATTTAGCATGCGATCGAATTTTTGCCAACTAAGACGCGTCACTGATTTATTGCGGCTAAGTTCATTTCGATGATGATTTAATAATTATAAATTTATACTTGTGTAAATGGTTTTGAAAAAGTATTAAAAACAATATTGATGAAAAAATAATCACATATGTCACATAACAATTTCCCGAATGTATAGTTTTTCCTTTGAAGTGTTTGCTGTTGCATAGTTTCGAATGAAAAATTGTACTTGTAATTGTGTTACAAAAACACGATGAAAAACTTTCGTTTTTTTCCGTGAACTAAATCTAGTTTTTCCATACATTAATTTTTTCATTTATTTCATGCCTCTGAGCTTTGAACGAATTTTAATTCTATATTTTTGAGTAACTTTTTTACCAAAGCACCCGGTTATTCTGTATAAAATCATTATTATTATTTGCCTCGTTACATTTTTTAACCACGACGTCGTTATTGTGGGCCATTCGTGTCAGATGTAAATTTCTATGACTGTGAAAAACTGTCGTCCCAACTCAATAGTAGAATTAATTAATTAATTAATTTTCTGATATTTTTCGTAAAATTTGGCTCAGACGATAACTGCGTCGGATTAAAATGTGTCCCAGATTTGGAATTCTTGTCAAAATATATTGATCCGATCAACCCGAATTAATTGAATCCAAAAATAACATGAATACCTCGTCTCAGTTTGAAAAATGTCGACGTCGTAAGAAAGTGTAGCAAGAGTTCTGTGTCGCTTGCTATGTGTTTGAAAATCAGGCTTAAAAGTAGTTCGTTATTTGTGCATGGGCTGGCACGGTGGCGCTGACAGATGGCCGATATGACAGAACTTAGCAATATCGACGGTAGGGAAATTTAGTAGAGCAGAGATGTCGCTAGGAGCGCCCATAAATTCCTGAACTTTATTTTGGATTCTCTGTTCTGGCGCAAGGGAGAGAAAGAGATAGGTTTTCAAGTCACCGAGTGCGATGACAGGTGCAGTGAGAGCAGATGGTCTTGTGGTGGGGAGAGCCACGCGCCGCACGCGCTTCTCCCTCATTGATCCGACCAAAAATATATATATATATATACGCTAGTATAGGGTAAGTATTATATGTCGGTTGTATACTGCAGGCCAACGCTTTGTTTATATACATATAAATATACGTAAAGAGAACCTGCGCACTAAAGGAGAATTTTACAAGCAAAAAAAGCAGTGTTTTCGATTGCCGGCGTAGCCGGATATGCGCGTGCACAAAATGATAAATTTTTTATTACGAGAGATGCCGAGTGCCTTTTTGAAGGCAATATATAAAGTGCGTTAGCAATAAGATGGAGAAAATGATGGGGGTGGTTGTACGCGTCTCGAGAGGGGAAGATAATTCCATTGACAATACTGCGGCAGTCGAGTTTTGGGGAGGTTGCGGACTCGTTCTTCGTTCCCGCTTGTGTATTAACCACAAAGTCATATCGTCCATAAAACTTTGCTCAATTTTCTAACAATTTTTAAGATTCGAAGAAAAAAATCTCACTTTCCATCATCACGAAAACAAATAAAACGTCCGATCGGTCGAATCTAACGCGATTCGTCACGCGATCCCTCGCGTGTGCACGCTTTTTTCGATGCATCAAAATAACACCATGTTACTAAACACAACTCTACCGTCCAATAGTTTCCCTTCAGTATTTTAAGGGGAATTTTTTTATTCCGTGCCTTCGGCTTCTTGCGATCGAGTCCAATGTCTTGATAATAGTGTGCACGGCGATTATGCAGCCGGAATTTACCGAGTGCTTCCATATGTGTTCGAAACATTTTTTACTACCGTCCTTTGTCATTCGTCGCCAAAACACTTGGATTTATGTACAGTAAGTCCTCAAAAATCATTCTAATTTCCATGCTGTCGATTAGCAAAATGGTAAAGTTTTTGTTTCTAGTGTTGTTGAAAAAATTTCGATGCATGTTTTTGCGGAATCAATTTCTCGTTTGTTTACATTTTTAGTGGAAACACAATAGTGTTGATAATCGCGCCACGAGCGCCAAGTGTTATGGCCGCTCGAAAGTATCATTTGTTTGTATACAAAGAACTCGAAAAAAGTAAACAATTCAACGAACTTGTATTGATCTTTTTCGAGAAGGTATTCCAAAATGTGATTTATTCGATTTTTCGTTGCCATTAACTTTCAACTACACAACGAACGACCGGCACAAGAGTTAATCAAACATAAAAAATAATAATAACCGATGATAAGTGAACGAGTTAACTCGCGCAATTTTCACAGAAATTAAGCACTGAAGTGACATTATAAAAATTGATTGACTGATGTTTCGTAAAGTTAATTTTTTCGTATAATAAAAAATATAACGAAAGTCGCTTTAAAGCGGCCATTTTGTTTAGTTTGATTGCCGGCACTACAAGTGTATGATTATAAAGAAAAAAAAACTAGTTGTTGGAATAGCCGGTAGGGCATAAAACATTGATGTCGTGTGTACGTGTAGTATCACGATGATCGTTGTTAGCCACCCTCGCTCGCACCGAGAGTTCGTCACGCGAAGCGTTTTCTTCTCCTCTCTC
Source organism: Campoletis raptor (assembly GCA_948107755.1). NCBI lineage: Eukaryota > Metazoa > Arthropoda > Insecta > Hymenoptera > Ichneumonidae > Campoletis > Campoletis raptor. The sequence goes on from OX403626.1 coordinate 4,711,078, forward strand.
CCACTTTCCTGATGTGCGCTTCGCCCTCGTGGTATTGCCATGGTAACAAAGCGAGCCGCAGCCATATAGTGTTTTGTGTGTGCATTGTGCGAAACTATAGACTGTCAGCAAGCCAGGACGAAAGACGCTTGTTTTTATTCCTTTTATTGTTGTTTGTTGTTGTTCGTTGTGTGTTTGACTCTTCCGTGCATTCGCGTGTATTAGTTTTGTGCGTGGTAAACAACAGAGAGCTTCTCTCATTTCGTGATATGAAATGGTCACGGGGATTTATTGCAGGATAACAAAGAGACGAACGGTGAAATCGTTCGAAATTGCGGTCCGGTGACGATTCGTGTGTAACGATTCGTACGAACCAAAGACCAACTACAATAATGCCTGTATAACAGGCCGTGATGCTTCTGGCCAGCGGAATATCGATAGCGACGATCGCTGGTGCGATCGAAGAAGAGGAATACGCTGCTGCTGGTGTTGCCAACAGCGAGGCTAACAGTAGCGAACAACTCAATTATTACGACGGCTATATTACCGATCATACCGATCTTGGCTCGGAAATTGATATCGACGAGTCTGAATATCGGCGCGAACTTCTCAACGACGTGAGTTATTATTATTATATTTCAATTTTTTTCAATTTATATCTTCGAATATCCGCGTAAATTTTTTCACAAATCGTTCATACTTTGCAAAAGTATATTTATCGTTATAAAAATAACAAATAATCTCGAAAACAAGTCAATTATTTACTTGTACGAGTTTAAAAATCCAAATTCAACGACAAATTTCTTTTTCTTTGCTATTTTTACGAAATATTCAACTATTTTTTGTACAACAAATACCGGAATTTTTGTTGCTTCTATATATTGTTCTGGGAACGACAAAAATACGCAAAAATTCCGTTTTTCAAGCCTAAAAAATAAAATTCGGTGGATAGAATTAATTTTTTTTTAATATCGAAAAAACCTGCTACCAAAAATGGATTTTTTTGAACTTTCATTGCCTTTGCTTGCACTTGACCCCAAGGAAACTGTGAAAAACGTTTCTACAGTCGGTCAACATCACTAGAAACTCAAAGAAAATGCTTCCCGTTCAGCGATCGATACACGACCCGATGTGTAGCTAATTAGCGGTCACATATTTAAGTTTTGGCTTCTCCCGGATCTCCTGTTGTAGAAGATTGCTGAAGCCACATACCGACCGCGTATCTATGGCTGACGATGGCCAAAACAGATAAATTTCGATCATAGAATTATTTTTTAATTTTTTCAGCGATGGAGGGTGCTGTTCGACAGGGTAAGTGATCACCGAGTTATGAATTCACAAAAATTTCACGAAAAATTCATCAACATCATTCATAATATCCGTACTATTTTTTTTTCTCACATCGCAATTGTCATCGAAATATTAATTTTTAACAATTAGTTTTTGAATTTTTATTTAATTACATCAAATACGAGAATCGTAAAAAGAAATTCTTTCATTTCAACCAATAAAAACGAAACAATTCTTATCGCGATATATTTTCCAAATAGCAATATTTACGAAAAAAAAAAACAAAAATAATCAGGACAATAATCAGGCCCTGCACAAAAATGATTTATTCGTGAATTAGAAATTTTTTTCGTCAATTGACCTAAACAGTTCGATCCTGAAGGATTCGGTGAAATTCCGCTGGAGGATTTTTTAGAAGCCCTTAAAAGTGCCGAATGGAAAGCTGAAATTCCGCCAAACAAGAGGGATATTCTTCTCATTAGGGTGAAGGAATCGCGGATGCAAGCAGTTACTTTTCAGGATTTTGTCAATGTGGTGAGTCCCTTGATGAGTATTTCAATTTTTTGTAATGCATTTTTTTTTAGGGTTTCGTATAGACAATAGATCTTTAGTGTCCGGTGTCTCATGTTTGACATTTCCATTTCAAACAGTTCCTCAAAAATCGAATAGGTCTTTATTGTCTGGTGTCTCGTGTTTGGCACTTCAATTGCAAACAATTCCTGCAAAAATCGTTTAGTTGACGATGTTTTTTTTTTTTTTTTTTATTTATATACGCGAATCCCCAATAACGCACTGTACATAGAACTGTGAGAATATAAAAATCTCGTCACGTATCATTCATAATCGCGAAAGATCAAATATGCCAAAGAATTTCCCATGAGGAGCACAGCAGGCGAACGTGATACCGCGAAATTCGTTTTCCAATGACTTATACGTCGTTGTGACAGATGAATTTTAAGATATTTTTTGCACAATCAAAATGCATTTTTTTTTTTTAAAACAAAAACACATTGTGATTTCATAGTACAATTATGAAACTGAATAAATATTTTTGTTGTCAAGAAACATTTGAAAATTAGCGAAATCCACTAATTACTTCGAATTATTTAACTTTTTTTGTAACGGTCTCAACGATATTTTATTTTCTAATAAAAACTGCACATTCCTCTTAATTCAGCTATTCAGAAAAAATTCGAACTCAATATTTTTGAATAATATTTATTCACCAAGAATAGTAACTTCGTGAAATAGTAGATATTTTCTTGAACTTTTCAACCGAAAAATTAGTATAAAGTCACATTTTTAATTGATAGTAATTAAAAAATAAAGAGTTGAATACGAAGAGAGTTGAAACTGTTGCGATTAGGATTTTTGTGGTCACTTTTTATTGCACTTGAAATGCTGCCCACAATTGAAGAAAAGAAAACCTCTGTATTTTTCTGGTCAATTGGCATATATACGTTGTAAAAGTGAAATTATTTGTTTGGGGTTTCCGAGTAAGATAATCCTATTCATTGATCGAAAAAGAAAAAAAAAAAAAAAGAAAAAAAAATCGTTCTACCTCGTACATATTTACTGGAGTAAAGTTTTCTCATCTGTGTTTTGTTAAATCGTAAAAATCGTAAGAATTTCAATAGGTTAAAAACATGTTTTACAATGGGTAAAGGAAAGGCGGGAAGTAGAGTGAAGATGAAAAGAGAAAGAGAATAAGTACAAGATTTGAGATAAATATAGTGAGGGGACAATAATAATCCAAAGGCTATACGGTGGAATGAATGGGTCGAAGAATTCGAACAGGTACGGACAGTAGTACGCTTTCGAGACGTGACCCTCGTTTTTGTACTCTAAATGTACGAATATAGTTTAAAGCATTGCTGCGTGTACGAGTCGATAAGCGGGTTTGACGTTGAGTAGCGGAAAATATTGTTGGGTTTTTACCGAAGGACATCCAAACACACGTTCTATGTACCATTGAAAACGCAGCCATTGTGGCTTATTCGTTTAAGGACTCGTACACGAATCTTATACGCTTTTATGTACCCATTGATTCGTGGATTCTGCATTTAAATTTCAACTATGGGAACTTCATTTTTTTTTTTTTTCCAAATCGCATTCCATTCCCGTCACCATCTTGATTTACTTTTTATTCTTTGACTCCGTATTCAGGACAGAAAAACAATTCTCGACATCGAAATTGACATTTTTCCAACTGAATTTTCTTCAAGCCAATAAAACATTTCGCTTATTATCCCCGCATTGGTGCTCAAGTTTTACTTTTCTCATAGAACATTATGAAAATACAAAAAATTCAAAACTACTTGATTTTTTTTTTTTTTTAGAAATTTTTTACACAAATTTATCGATTTTTTTAACAAAATGTGCATTTTTTTCTTTTTTCTTTCATTAAAATGTGATGTATTTAATCCGGAAAAATGTTGTTACAGTGGTAAAGAAGTAAATTTTGCGAAATATTTCTATTTTTTTTTTTCAAATATCTTGCGTTAGCCCTGAATACCGTTGACGTGCTTTGTGAGAGCGTGCAGTTAAAGGGTTGAATATTGAATTCGAAAATGCATTTTGTATCCATTTTTAATTCACATCCTTTATGCGAAAAGCTCAAAGAGAACAAAAAAAACAAATAAAAACTCGATCAAAGATAGTAAATTGTTTTTTCGTTCTGCTGTTATAAGAAAAGCCTAAGCTTAATTTTCGAGCCCTCTATTTACCGTGGGTCATAAAGTACGAAATAGTTAGAGGGTTCGTTTGGACTTTCGTTTGCTGATACGGGGATTGTTAGTTACGAGGGCTATGTGAACAATGAGAGAAATCAACTAGCCAAATAGTATTTTCTGCGGACAGGGACAGGAATTTGCGGTAGAAAAGAAAAAAAGAAACAAGAAGGAAAGGAAGAGAAAGAGAGAGAGAGAGAGAGAAAGATCGAAAGATGGAAAAGGAAAAATAAAAGAAATGAAAAAAGGTCAAATAAGGGATGGGGGGTGGTCGTTGAAACGACACGGTCTGCCTATTAGTGCGTCGCACGCGAGAGTAAGGATTGAAGTCGTTGGAGATCCTGTTAAAAGCTTTCTTAAATAGCGCTGGGTTCTTATCTCGTAGGTGGATCGATAGGCGCTCGAAACGATATCTCGTGGCGAGTCTCGTCGTTGTCGTAGTTGTCGTCGTCTTCTCGCATACCTCTGAGAACGGTCAACGAGCCGTACACGTACGCACGAGACAAGGTCGACGCCGGTCTCGTTCGCAGTAATAATGTCGACACACAGTCACAAATACACTAAAATACACTGACAAAGTTTATCGTAGAGAGTCAAAAAGTCGATCCGATGAGACAGAACACCGTGTCTCGTCCCCAAATACTTTTTTTTTTTTTTCGCTCTTTTCCCAAGACCGTGACTCTTTCTTTATCTTATCACATTTTGTGGCCCGTCGCCCCGTGTCCCAAAAACTACTACGTTGATACTAAAGATTCTCATAGATGTGACCATTATACGTTTCCCAATATATCTGTATAGACAAAAGCACGAGTCAAAGATAAATCGTCAAGAAACTTTCGTAATTTTTCGTAAATTCCATAAGTTGAAAAAAAAAAAAAAACTATTTAGCGTCAATAAAAATCGAAAATTTTGAAAACGACACTAAATAAATAGTTTTCCCTTTGAAAATTGAAGGATAACAGAAATACTTGTTGACAAATTTCGAACTCTTGGAGTTTGTATAAATAAAATATAGAAATATTTGTATAATTTAGTTGATTTGTAATAATGCGATTGGCCGCCGAGTATTTTGGGTGTCGACGACCACCCTCGAGGTTTTCGACCACCCATCAACGGTGCGGTGTTCGCCCCGGTGATGACTCAAACGTCACCCCAACGGGATCGAGGCGCGGTGAGAGCGTGTGAGAGCCGCTGAGGAAAAAAATAAGGCATTGGTCTTCTTCTCTCTCTCGACGAGCAGAAGAGCCACCCTCTGGCCCGTTTTTCTCAAAGGAGGCGAAAAAAAAGGACCGGGATAATAACAGCCTCCGTTATAATCGGCTAACCTGGTCAGGGAGCAGCTCCATCTCTCTTTTTCTCTACTCTCTTTTTCGCCCTTGCTCCCTTTCTCGTTTATACCTTTAGATTGACGCTCGGGACTGTGGCATAAGCAGGGCAGGTAAAATCGTCTCTATATATATCTGACAAAAGTAAAAGAAACGGGGGAGATTGAGCGTCGGGCAAAACGCGATGGGGTTCCCAAAATTTTCCTAATACAGTCGTATACTGGATTATTAAGAGAGAGAGAGAGAGAAGGGAGAGAGAGAATCATTTAAACGACTTCTCGTTACTCGTTACAAATTGGACGAGACCGAAATAGAAAGGTGGGTAATTAACGTAACCAAAAAGTAGAGGAGGGCGCCCACCCAAATGTCCGTAATTGTGTGTAGTTCGGTTAGATCGACCTGTGCGCCATCTGTTCGCTCAGCAAACCGTGCGACATCGGTCGCTTTCATCTTTTTTTTCTTCTTTTTTTTTCTTTTTCTGACAGAGCGGCGAACGAACACACCTCGACAAAACAAACATCTTCGACCTCGCCAATTATGAATTCCTCAAGCTCGCCTGCCCCCTCGCTCTCCTCCCCTGCCCTCGTACCCAACGAATTGCCTTCTTTCATCCATCCATCCCTCATCACTTTGCCAAGCGTTAATATCGTTGGTCAAATCGGCACAAGGCTCACGCGTTATTTCTTCTTCGAGGTGCAGAAGCATCAGAAGCCACCTCTATTATTTGGACCACCCGTTACTTTTTTTTACCCCTCCCTCTCTCTACCTTCCTCCTCCTCCTCCTCCTCCTCCTCCTCCTCCTTCTCTTTCATTCGGATTCTCGGAGAGGTTTTTGTGCAACCGAAATCTTCGGACAAGCCGTGACCGCCTCTCTTTCGTTTGTGTACTATGATACACATGTACACAATGTACGTTTCGCTTGTTTGTTCCGCAATTGTTCAGCATCCGAAGAATTCTTCTCGTTCCAAAGAGTCACTAAGTTATACCAATTTTCCATATAAACCGTACCGAAAAATACTTATAAATTATTTCATTTTCTACGACCTCGAACAATATCTCTTTCCTAAATTTAGACACTTTTTTTCGTCCCACTTCACGGATGACTCTCTTTCTCTTCATTTCTCAGCTTCGGGGTGGTACACAAATATTTCACCATTTAAACTATATTTCATTCATGATTGAGCAACCACACCGACAAACTCTATTATAGAAAATTCAAGCTTTTCAGTTCAGTGGATCAGCTTGAAAAATTTGAAATCATGTTACCGGTTTTGTTTGCTTTCGTCATATTGAAATTAGCTCTTATTACGATTAATATTAATGTCTCTTACAAGAACGAAACATTTTGTAGAATAATAATAAAAGAAATGCATGATAAAAAGTAAAAATTGCTGGAAAAAACCATGTTTCTCACATGTTTTTACTTTTTATTTGTTTTGCTATATTTCTCGATAACTGAACAGTGAATACAGTTGTTTCTATTTTTAAAAAATAATAAACTCAGTTACACGTTCCCCTGCAATTGCGAAGAAAACAAAAAAAAATCTTCAGACACTTTTTAAATTTATAGTAAAAAGTGTTTTGTTAAACTCTTACTTGCAATAAGAGACGCATTTTGAACTACGAAATCTTGAACAAAAAGAATATCTCGAAACCAAAACCGTGAATATTTTCAAAAAATTTGTCAATTGATCACGTGGTAGAGTCTCGTTAATGTCATAATCCTTAATAATAATGAATGTCTCAATGAAATACCTTTTTTTTTTTTTTAAACAAAGCCGTAGGACGGTATGCATGATTTTTCGCGATAATAATCGAACGATCATTTCGTGCGAGCTCAAAGACAAATCTGTAAGAAAAATTAGGACAATTTAAAGAAACACAGCATAAAAATAAAAAAAAAAATTAAAAAATAAAAAAACATTGGTGTGGAACCATTTAGAATTTTTGGCATCGTGACAATTCTTGTGAGAGCCCAGATACTCGTCGACCTGTTCAAAGCCTTCAAGGTGTAAAAAGACGTGAAAAAAGTCACGATGGAATTAGTAAGAACGTGAGTTTATATTGATTTTGAAGAAAATGTTGGATGTACAGGCGTGAGATCGGAGGAAGATTGTCAAGTACGTAGTGTCGTAGTATTTTTCGACAGGTTGTCGTGTATTTGACCCTGGTTAGTGTGAAGCGAGAATAAGGCACAGCAACGACTCTTCGATCCTAAATTATCGTTGAGGAGGGCGTCGGTGGTGGTTATATAGAAGCACGTAGCAGGTCGTAAAAGTACCAGTTCGACCAGGCCAAATCAGTTAAACTTATTCCAAATCACGAATTAGCCATTGTGTGAAAATTTTTGGGCGTTATGCCTGGTTCTGTGTAGCCCCTTGGTGTTGTTATATATATAAAAACTCGGACCATAATTCCCCTGGTGTATAAAAGGAAAATCGTATTTGCTCCCGGGGGTTGGTTTGTAAATTCGTGTTTTTAATGGCCCGGCGCGCTGGTGAATAGTTTTTCCTTGTTGTATACGTACTAACAATAATAATAATAACAACAGCAATAGCTACGAAGAGAGACGAAAGTCTTCTCCGATGTATACGATCGACGGGACCAGAAACTTTCCGCCAAACAACAACATATAGACAGAGTTCCTTCTGGACACAATGCACCTGATGCCCCTTCCCTACACCATTTCTCCTCTCACCCCCAAAGTGAGACACAGGGTGCGTGCCGATCTTGCACACTTGGGGATTACCCCAGCTTCGAGCTAAATGTGCACCGGCACAAATAACCCTCGTTTCACACTGTATACAAATATATATATTACTTTCACACTGTGAAAAATAAATAATTGATTCGATAATATTTCGTGCCATTGGAAAATAATTTGTTATATTCATTCGTAATGTTTCCCGGCTGGTTCAAATAAAAAATTTCGTTAAAGAACTTAGAAAACTCAATTTTGGACCCTGAAACAAAGAAAATTGACGAAATAAATTTAAACATTTTTTAAATGACTTCAATCTTCATAACAGACTCCAAAATCAAATTCGACAATATTTTTCCTCCGATTTAAAAACTAAATGTAGTGAAAAATTAAAAAAAAAATCCTCTGAAAAAAAAAGAACACTCAGATTATTACGAAAAGTTGTAATAGAAAAATTCAACAAACTACAAACGTTGAAACATACAATATTGAAAAATAATGAAAAAATCCAATTAGCCAATTGTTCTGAAAAGCCTTTGGTGTAAAAAAAAAAAAAAAACACGTTGGTGCTTTCCTTCATCGTGGTATTTTAATTTCACCTCTGTCCTCGCTCGTTCGGTACAGCCTATTTGTGCCGCGATTCGTGGTTGGGAAGAGGAGAAGTGGAAAAAAAAGTTATAACGACGAATTTGGGGTAGAAAGAGAATTTTCGTTACATCTGCTACGTGATCGACATACACACATGAACATATATATGTATATTGTAATATTAGAGTGCTGCGTATAACAGTAGAGACATTATACATATATATATATATATATATATATATATATATCTGTACATATAACGAGATCCGATGCGCCGCATGGCTCGCTCTCGTTTCGCATTCTTGGTGCAAGCCATCAGCGAGAAAGAGCTCGTATACATCTAACGAGAAAAATAACCGCAGCAACTCGTTCGTGTGCCTCGAGAGAGCAACAACTCTTGGACGTCCAGACTCATTCTCTCTTTCTCTCTTTCTCTCTCTTTCTATCTCTTTTTCTCTCTCTATATGTGTATATGCATGTAGAGATATACATACATATATATAAATGTCGGAACCGCTCTTTCCGCAGCCAAAATTACGGTGCTCCGACGAATATCCTTTGTGCATGGCCACGACCCGGCTAACCGAGCTACACGTTTCTCCTCGTCTCTTTCGATTCTTTCTTATTTCCTTCTTTTTTCATTTTTTTTTTTCTCTTCCCTTTTTTCCTTCCTTTTTGCCTCCCCGCTCTTACACAGCTGCCACCGTTGGTCGTTACTTCGCGAATATATATATATATCTATACGTTTGTATGTATACAGTGCATTACAAAACGTATCCGAGCGTGACTCGATTCGGTTTCCGTCGATGATCGCGTCGGGGGGTCGGTACGAAATTTTCCCTCTTTCTTACTCTCTCTCTCTCTCTCTCTCTCTTTTTCTACACGATCTCAATACTCTTGAATTCCTTCTCTATATAAACTATAATGTTATAATAGGCATAGGAACGAAGGCTCGAGTTCGACCTCGTATTCTCTACATGTTCTCCAAACTTGCCGCAACAAAACCCCAAAAAATCGAGGGTAAAAATAGCCTTCTCTTTGCTTAGTACGATACGTCTCTATTAATAATGCCTATTATTGTATAAATGGGCATATATATTGGAATGAATAGACGACGACGTTGTAAATCAAGAATCTATGCGTTTTCATCGTCTCTTTGGCTCTCTCGATGACATTTTTCAAATCTCGAGCACCTCTAGTTTCGTTTTTTTGTTCGTTATAAGGGGCTTTTTTTTTCTTCTATGATTTTACAGAGCTCGTTATAGAATCATGCAGAGACAGTATTTGTGATTTCTAAGATTTGTCGTTGAGTCGTTCTGGATTTTTCGCTCACTAACTGGGTTTTGTTGATTCTGAAAAAAATTCCGTTGTCACGAAACATTCGATTGTCGCATTCATTTCGTAATTATTTGTTCTTGACTAAAGTTTTTTCAAATCACCTCAACAATAATCTCAATTCTAAAGGGTGACAAAATAATCTTTAACCAGAAAAATCAACGTTCCGACAAACCAGGAGAAATTTACTGCGACACAAGAAAACGGATTACACGTCTCATAACTACCGATGAATAAAATCTTTCTCTCTCTCTCTCTCTTTCTCTCTCCTCTCCCCTTTGACACGGAACACGCGCGATAAACAATATGCCTTTGCTGTATAGGTTTCCCCACAGATGTTTCCGGTTTCTGATTTCGCGTACGATAGTCGCACTTGTGGTCCCGCCCTCTATCGATTCTACCTCTGTACTCTTCGTAAACGAGTTTTAGGCATGCTTTTTTTTCGTTCTTTTTCAATGATTATTAACAGCCCGTCTATTTTAAATACAAAGAAAGGTCAATGGTACCTTTCAAAGATTCTCAGAGATCATTAATTATATGAATAAAAGAACAAACATTAATTTCTTCGTTCGCAGCTAACAATGTTATTGATTTAAAGACCGAGAATCAATGAGACTCTTGATTACTTTGCAAGATTTTATATCAAAAAGTTGATCATTGTTTCGGTAGGTAAATCTTGAAGAAAGTATAACAGTTATTACTCGAATTTAAAACGATGTCTACCGGTGAATTTTAGAATGTTGGTAAAGCGAAGATAAAGAGAGAATGTTAAAAAACAAAAAAAGGAGTATGCGAGCCGCGTATGAAAGGGAGGCGAGAGACGATCGAGTCGACAGTGTGTGTTATTGAGAGGACGATGAGGTGGAGGAAGAAGAGGTGGCAAGGCGGCGGAGAGGAGAGGAAGGAAGCAGCTGATGAGCTCGTGTCGAGTTTGTTGCGGCGGGGGCGCGTGGCAAACTCTCGGAGAGAGAAGCTGGCGCTTTCTTCCTTTCTCTCTCTCTCTCTCTTTCTCTTCTACTCTCGTACCTTCTCCTTGCTGCTAACCCTCGTATCTTGTATATTATATGCACATATATGGCCCCAAGAGGAAAAGAGGGAGAAAGAGTGTTTTGTGCCATCTTTGAGTGCCCTTGCAATCGAATGCCCCGTGCCACAGTACCACGAGGGGTTTCTTTTTCAGGATTCAACACACGCCCCCGCAGAGCATCACGCTCGTGCACGCTTTATTTACACTTCCGTTTCGGTAGGGCTAAAGGGAATTCGACGGAGGCTGCTGCAAGTAAAAGAAGCTCACTGTGAAAGGGGGGCATATGCTTTGCCACCGGGATTGGACATCCTCCAGGTGCGAGTCGAAACGCTCCAGCAGCTCTCCCGCACCGAATCCCTAGCTCTCTCTCTATCCTCAACCAACAACAACACGTGCCTCGTCTCTTAGCAATCTCGTTCAACTAATATGACCACTCGAGATTACATTTAAATACAACTCCACTGGACCCCTCGTCAAGCTCAACTACGTGCGTGAGGACCCTTCTTCCTCCAAGTGGAGATTACAGATAACTGATTAATGAATTCTTTCAAACTTTCATCCCGAAAATCATTAAAAGGCCATAGACTGATCCGGATGTTTTTTTTTTTTCTTTTCTTTTTTCATTTTCAACGCGAACAGCAATACTTCGAAAGCTGAAAGCAATTGCAGTCTCTCGTAAAATCAGGAGAAAAGAACATTGATACAATTTTATTTTTTTTGCCAACTTATTCCCACGAAATTGACCCGAAAACAACAACTTTCGAATATTTGAGAAAATTATGATAACGCTCTTGAACTGATTTTCAAAAATGAACAAATATAATCATTGTTGTATTGTTTACAATAATGGAAATGGTTTGAAATCCACGAAACTCTAACAACAAAAACACTTTTTTGGGTAATTTTTCAAAATTATCTTCAAGATCGGTTGAGAAATCGATTTTTCTTTGTAAAACAAATTCTTTTGAAAAAGCGAATTGAACAGCAAAACAAACAGTTCTTCACTTATCTCGATATCTCAACTTCTTGAAAAAAACAATGGCAATTTGAAGGATGACAAAAAAAAATGTTCTCTGCGGAATTTCTCGGACAGGATTTGCAAAATCTCGATATTTATCATATTGGAAGTTTCTAATCATAACTGAACTCGAAAGAAAAAAATACCAAGTCGATAGTACAGCTTGGAGGATGATTTTCATATTTATTGAAAATGGGATTCGTTAAATTCCAAAATTTCAATCAAAACTCAACTGCGATCGTAGTTTATTTCGTTACGGTAACAATATTTTTTGTATAAAAAATCAGGCCAAGTCGTTTGGACCAACAGTTTTATAATGGAATTCTTCGTCAAGTTAAAAAAAAAAAACTTTAAAATCGACAAACGTAGAATTCCATTATATTGAGAAATGTTGAATCTATGAGAATGAATTTAAGTATGGGTATTATTTATTTCGAGAGTTATACATTATTTTAGTTTGAGCGGGTCGCGCGCGTCCGCGAGAAGACGATGATTATAATGCGGACTCGGTTATTCGTAGGTTTATTCAGTCGAGCTGGGCGAGTAGGTGGTCGGCGGTGGCGAAGAAGAGAGAAGTCTCGTTTCTCGCCACGGTGCCTAGGTGTGGTCACGACGGGCAACCAAAGCCCAGGACCACCCTCAGATCAACCGACGAGCACCACTTTTATCTCTTATACATACATATTCTTTTATTCGTCTATACATTTATATTATATCTATATATAAACCAAATTTGGATACGTTGTCCAAATCTCAGGTTGCTTCCCACAGAGAATCAGCGTCATTTATAACACACTCGAGTTAGAATATCCCACACGTATAGAAATATATATATATATTGAAGGGGTCATGCTTAGTCAGATCGGTAAAAACTATCGATTTTTGGGTTTTTACGTTTTCTCTAATAATAATATCTCTCGAATATATTTTGCAAATGTTAAGGACCTTTAAAAGAGTGGATTAAAACGAAGGACCTTTAAAAGATCGGCTTTGAACGAGTTCTAGGCATGTTTTTGTTTTGTTTTTTCAATCATTATTAACTGCCCGTCTATTTTATATGGCCAGCCACATATTTGGGAGGTCATGCTTAGTGAGATCGGTAAAAAGTATCGATTTTTGGGTTTTTACGTTTTCTCTAATAATAATATCTATCGAATATATTTTGCAAATGTTAAGGACCTTTAAAAGAGTGAATCGAAACGAAGAACCTTTGAAAGAGTGGATTAAAACGAAAGACCTTTAAAAGATCGGCTTTGAACGAGTTCTAGGCATGTTTTTTTTTTGTTTTTTTCAATCATTATTAACTGCCCGTCTATTTTATATGGCCAGCCACATACTTAAGAGGTCATGTTTAGTCAGATCGGTAAAAACTATCGATTTTTGGGTTTTTACGTTTTCTCTAATAATAATATCTATCGAATATATTTTGCAAATGTTAAGGACCTTTAAAAGAGTGAATCAAAACGAAGAACCTTCAAAAGAGTGGATTAAAACAAAGGACCTTTAAAAGATTGGCTTTGGAAGAGTTCTAGGCATGTTTTTTTTTGTTTTTTCAATCATTATTAACTGCCCGCCACATATTTGGGAGGTCATGTTTAGTCAGATCGGTAAAAACTATCGATTTTTGGGTTTTTACGTTTTCTCTAATAATAATATCTCTCGAATATCTTTTGCAAATGTCAAAAGGACCTTTAAAAGAGTGGATTAAGTTGTAGGTGTAAATGCCCGAGCTTGCGATATATTTTTCAGAATCAACGACCACCATAACTCGAAACCGAGTGCATCGATTTATGTATTTCGAATTTTTTTAACTCGTGATATATGCACTAAACGGTCCAATCAAAAAAAAAAAAAAAAATCAACTTTCTTTGAAAAAACTTGATCCTCTGAAAATTGAAAAGATTTGAAAGAATCCGAAGAGTAGTTTGTACCAAAGATTCTGAACTTTCGAATGGACTTGTTACAGTCAAAATGACAGATTGAGCAAATTTTCATGGGAGAGAAAAGAAAAATTATGGTGTTTAATTTATTTTGGAAGTTACTACCAGGATGTTGGAATTTTAAAAGGAAGGATTTTTTTTTTTTTTTTTTTTTTTTTCAAATATATTTTTTGTTGTGTTAGATTATTCAAATCAGAACTACACGTGGGTTCGGTCTCCTGACAGAGTCTTCGATATAAATGAATATACCTGAGCGTATAAGAAATAACGTGGCAACTTGTGGAGAATTTGAAAAATTCCTGAATACCAAAGTTATGTTGAAATTGATCGAATTTCGGTGGTGCGTGAGTTAACAGATAATTTACCCATCTGTATTGACACGTGGTTAAAAGCCATTTGGTTGTACATGTGCTAGGGAGAAAAGTCAGAAAAATGTAATTTATACTGTGGACAGACGCATAATTGAGAGAGTGAGAATCGATATAGGGAGCTCGTGTTCGTGATGATCTTTTGTATATAATAATTTAGATCTGGCGCACATGTCGACGGACTTATGGGGAGTTTGTGTATCGGCTCTCGGTTATATTATAGAGAGAGAGAAAGAGAGAAAGAGAGAAAGAGAGAGAGAGATAGATAGAGATAGAGAGAGAACGAAAGAGTCTACGGGTGTGCACAGGTGGCGTGCGCGCTCGCGCGAGCCTCAAACTATCGAAAGACGCGAGAGAGGCGCACGTGCTGTGCGCACACGTCTCGAGACAGCAGCAGGTGGTACACAACCCGACGCCGATACGCCTGTACAACACAGACGACCGTCTGTCTCGTCATTTTTTTTTTTCACCTCTTATTCCATCAAAATCCTCCATGTATATAGACAGCACGAAGGTAATCGCCGCAAAAACATTGATAACCGATAATTGACCTTTTACCTGAATTCTTCGAACGACAGATACGAAATACACAACAAACTTTATAGCAGTAGACGGTCCATTATATTATAGATTAAATTGACCATTACCATAATTTTCTATGTCCTCTATTCACACTGACTTTATTTTCAATGAGAAGGAGAAAAAAAAAGTGTAAAAAAAACCCTAAGCAAACGAATGTCATCATTTGATCCATAATTGAGGAATAAGAAGTTGTTGTTGTTTGTTTGTTTTTTTTTTTTTTTTCATTCAGATTTGTATGCAAATGCATGATATCCAAATTAGGTCGATCCTTTATAAAGAATACTATAATGTTCAGACTTTGTGATACATCGACAATGAACCGTAAATGAATCATCTTCATTATCCGATATATTGTTGTTTTTTTATTATTGTGATAGCAATTGAATGAACGTAAAAGTTTACGCATGTCCAACGAGATTTCATTGCTATATCGTATGATACGTATATATAAATATATATATATATATATATATGTATATTGAGTTGAGAAAAGAAAGAGATAGACCGGATATTTGTCGGAACTCACGTGCGGAGGCGCTTCGACGCCGGAAATCCGGCAAGCGCGTTACACGAATCATAATTTTGTTCTCTACTGGTCTCTGCTACGCCCCGCTACTTCCTTACTTTCCCGATCCTCTTGATTCACGAGTCTGCATAATAACCGTCATTAAAAATCGTACAGTAGATTCAATGCTCTTTATCCTCCAATTCATTCTTTTCATTCTCGACTCTTTTCCGATTCTTTTTGTTACGATACATTGTAACGATGGAAACTTGACTTTCGATATATTTTTTATTTTTTATTGTTATACCGAAACACAATAGATTACATTGTAGCATTCGATTGTAACTTCAAATAATCCCTAGCACCGTTACCCTCAAATATAGTTATTCTAAGAATTATTGATTCGATATAAAGCAGCATTTAGACACTTTTGTAAACAGAATTAAATTAGAATTATAAAAACTCCATGTAAAGCATTATTTTTCGATGTTTGGATCCGATCGTGAAGCGATCTATCAGTCTCGGTATGTTTTTTTTTTTTTTTTTTTTTTTTTTTCGGAATAAACTAAAACTTCTCAATGTTCTGCATTCTATAGAAAATAAGGAGTAATAACTTTTGTTTTTCTCGAAATATCAATCGTCTCCGAGTATAAACGTGAATCTGTTTTTCAACTGTTACTTTTACACTCACCCTGTGACGTGACCAACTGAAAGATAGTCTTAAAAGGGCGTTTACGATGAAATTTGTTGGTACGAATTTTAAGGACCACGTTACGTACGTACTTATAATTGATTTGGCTCGTGTGTATTGGCTGCGTTCCTGTAACTGTTATTCAGTATTCATGTGCGTATACGATATATATATATGTATATACACGTATATTATAATACGTGCGTGTGTACGAATACTACAGGCAGGAAAGATGGGAACGCGAGTAGACTCTATGCTCGCTGTTCTCTCTCGCGTGGGTAGGACCGGAACCGCGGTATGATTCACCGCGACGTCGCGAGCCGTGGTACCACTCGGTCCTCCTCAGAGCCGTTCTATCAGAGAATATATACTTATGGCAAAGAGGATATACGCGATTGTTGAGAAGCACCGGACGAGAAAAAATGTGAGAGTATACGGGGGATAAAAGTTGATCGCAATTTAGGATTACGATCTTTATATATTTAGGTTGTATTTTCGAGGGAAGCCTAATCGATGAAATTTCATATTTTGTTATAAAACATAACTGATTGCAACTTCAATCTTGTCTAATTTCTATTTCCTCCCGTTACTGCAATAATGCTCAACGGTGATGATCTCAGATTTCTTACAATTGATGATTATGCAGTTGACGTTAGCATAAGTCCTGGAAAATTGGCGTCAAGGTAAAACTCCTAGAAGCAGGGTTATTCGTTACGTCATAAGTGGTTAATATTTTAATAATGACGCACAAGCGAGACTATGAGGTCCAAAGGATTTTCGTCACATTCGGTAAATAGTACGATGTTTTTACCCGACAATAGATGACTGACATAATTATAATGCAGTTTGAAGGTATAATTGACCATTGTTTTATGGAAATAATGAAAAAAAAAGGGAGAAAAAAGAGAAAAAGCGTGAACGTGGGAAGTTTGAAGTCCGGCGCCGCGGGGATCTGGCACACTGCCCACTGGGTAACTTGGGTTCTATTAAAAGTGTCCTTGTTGTAGTGACTTGTTGTAACCTCCTGGAGCAAGAGAACCAACCTATTTACCCTAAGTGGATTGAACGAATGTTATAAGGCTGTGAATGATACGTAATCGATATATAACGCATTGCCAGTAATATGAATAATAAAGGGGCCGAACGAGGTTGGACTTGTAATATAAGCCCACATATATCGCAATGAGAGGCTGTTTGGTTTAATGGTAGAAAGAGTTGACTTAATATACATGTAGATAATGGACGAAATGCGAATTGTTGGTGGCGGGACAGGAGCGGGGACTAGATTGGATCGTATGTAGGAGGTAGACCGGAAACGATCGGTTAAACGTGGCGCTCGTGTACTAGTGGTGCTCGCAAGCAACACGCATCCTAACCACGGATATATATGTGTGATCATTAAAAGTTGTAGGTGGAGTACTACATACGTACCGAGACATAGTAATATATAAGAGCGGAGAAGATAGCGTACACGAGGATCGGTAAATAGATAGAACTAGCGAGAGCCGAATCATCTCTAAGAAGTTAAATAAGTGTGCGAGAGAGGAAGAGACATCGGTGACTCCAACACTGTATATTATTTGCAGCGTGTGTGCCCCGCCAACGGCTTTTCTACTCTACCCACGCCCGCCATTGTCTCTCATTGTGGCTCTTTCTGCTACGGTATATATGTTTGCTATACATCGCAGTCTGTCTTGCGTGCGCGCCATTCGTGTATATCAAAACGAAGAAAAAAAAAAGAGAAAAAAAACCATGAATATTGGCTGAGAATCGATTGGAGCTAAATTTCGCTCATCTCTCACTTTTCAAGAAAATGACACATTGCTTTTAATCACATTGAATTGAAAATATACTTGCTCTCATAGTCTCCTGTAAACAATCGTCTGCCGTTATTCAAGCTCAGGCTCATGTGACAACTGGGAACTGGGTCGCAAATAGCAGCATCATTTCACAGCATCTGCTTTCGATAGCGGAGTTCTTCAGATAGACTTGTTCGACAGGCTAATTACCAGCGTGAAAACAAAATGGACGAGGTCTTGTTGCAACTTTCGAAAATTTCTTCATTAACGTTTTCAGAGCGATTCAAAGTTTCGCCCTTCTTGTCACGCAAGAGATACTCCTTTTTTTTTCTTATACTTTTGTAAACTGTATTTATATTGAGACTGAAACTTGAGATGCTGGATTGTTGCAAACTTCGTTGCTTGCAGCAATATAAGGGTATCCAATAAAAATCCTTTGCAAAAGCCCCTATGGGAAAATAGTTCGAGTATAATAAATTAAATCTCGTGATCGTTCTGCCATATAGAGGATCCCACTATAAGAACGATACAGGGAGAGTGACGTGTCTCGGGGTCCAGGAACTACTAAACACACTCTAGACTGTCATACGCTCGACCTACATACTGAATTGCGATTACGACGAGGCTAGATAAACATTTATGCGGGCATTGTTTGTCCCATCCGTTGTGAGGGGCCATAACAGCAAGTTGCAACGCCATTATATATTCCGAAGCAGCCACTCTCGTAATTTTCCCATTACTTTCGTGCTTGGCCTATTTATTTACTTATCCCACAAATTATTTTACATCAGAGATTCTGTCATTGATTCTCCCCTTTCTTTTTATCAGTTGAATCGCTCATAAAATCATCACGATCTTTATGAACACTAAATTTCAATAAAGGACGACTTTGTAAGAGGCTAATGTTGTCGTTCAATATTTTGCGTTTAAGGGTTGAAAAAATAAAAATAAAAAATATTGCATGTCTACCTGGGCATTGGGGACGAGGTGTATCATCGTGGTCGCGTCTGCTTGTCTTCTCTTAGCAAACGACACGCGCCCAGTCTGCATACCTACCCTCTCTGCGCTCACGACTCAAGGCCCACGCCCGATATATACAGCGCCTAACGCCCACGCACTCCTCTTAGCCGCCCTCACGCTCGCATACCTCTTTCTTGCCTCGCACGCTTCATCCCATAAGCGTTTTTTTCTCTTCTTCACCGACTCTCTCACTTTCTCGTTCGTCTTTCTCCTTAACACACGCTGTGTTGCGTGTATCACGTGCCACCGGCACCTCTTCTTCGATCCATCATTCTCTTCGAATTATCAAAAGCTCGCGGCTGACTTCATAAATACGCGCTCATTGTTTTTTTTTTTCTTTTTTACCGGATCATCGCAGTTCTCTTGTACATCGTTGCTCTTCCGTAGCGGGTATATATAAGGAGGAGCCGAATGAAGAAAGTGAGAAAAGGTTGAGCAACGATGAAGAATGAAAAAGTGAGAAGGGGAGCGGGGGAGGGTCGCGAAGGATTACCGAAAATAAACTGTCGTGTCTTCTTCACCGAGATATCGTTTCGGATTAATAAGACAAAACTAATAATTCGATCCCATTTGAAAGAGCCCAAGACTATTGGACTTGAAGGGACATTTTTACGAAGATTCCATTTTCTGCACGAGAGCATTCGAATACCTGTATTGCTTGGAAGTGATTGAACGTTGCCCTTAGGTGGTCGCCACAGTCCACCCTTCTCTCTGGCAACACTTATTTTTCCAGTCTCGTAGATTCGGCAGCGCGGGAGCAGAGCTCTCTCATCTCTCGTTCACTTCTCTGCTCTTCTTTCACTCGGCCATTTGGCCCTGCACACAGAAGAGCACCGCTGAAGCGTTCCCTCTTGTCGTAATTACGAAATTGCTCCTTTGAAGATCCGCCCGCGCGGTCTCTTACTCGCTCTCTGTCTCTCTCTCTCTCTCGCTCTCTCTCTCCCTTGCTCCTTGCCTCGGTCTCGCTACCCTTTCGATAATAACAAGGAGGACCCACGTTTCCGCTGGTATTACTCACAGAACGACTGTCCGGATTAGCTCCGGTAAAACGATGATGCTCCTGATGATCCAAAAAGCCTTTTTCGCTCACGAGTCCTGCTGCGCCGCATCAATAAAACTCAAATATCAACTACAAACTTCAACTTTTGATGATCTACTTGTCGTATTTACTTTGGAGTTCTTCACTGGTCATTTTCATTAGAAACGCTCGCGAATGCTTTCTTTCTCTCTCTCTCTCTCTCTCTTTCTCTGCTGTTTCTTCTTTCCTGAATCGTCGATAGCGTCGTTTCGTATTCTTTTCTTTGGAATAAGTCAGCTCATTCCATTGTGAACTTAATAAAGTGTTAATTGAAAGCTCATAAGTGTGACTTGACACTTTTGAAGCTTTTTGATATAAGTTATATTTGGAAGTCAAAGAAATTGTTAAAAATTGGTATGTATGCGTGGTGAGAGCTTGTACGTCGTCTTTAATTGGGACATTTACTTCAGTTGAGCATTATCCTGTAGGTTGACGTGATAATCAACAAAAATGCGTACAATTTCAACTCATCTTTTGTTCAAGAGGTTCTTCATCGAAATCCTTTGGCGGTCCTTCCTTCTCTCTTCCACTTTTTCTCCGTCTCTGTCATCCACTATGCTCTTTTCCGTGGGTCGCGCTCCACTTAGCCTTCCCACGCTTCGCTCGCTTCCAGCACTCTCGATTAACCAGCGTTCGCGCGAGCGATAGTCTGAGGGAAAGAGTGAGAGAGCAAAACGTATGCGTGTATGTGTGTGTGTGTGTGTGTGTGTGTGTGTGTGTGTGTGTGTGTGTGTGTGTGTGTGTGTGTGTGGGACAAAGAGTGAGAGAGTGCAATCCAGCACGGGCAAAAACGTGATTCGACGAAAAAAAAGAAACAATATTGAAGAGCATCGGCGTGTAAAAACTAATGATTGACTGCAATAGATCTATCCGCACTGTTCTGCGGTATTTTTTTTTTTTTATTCGCTCTACAGGCTGTTCCAAAAAATAGGATTAAGCTTATGCATGAGGGAAGTAGAGACCTATAGAACTATTTAAGGAAGAAAAATCCTTCGCCATTTACGTTTCTGGTGAGCCATTAATGAGACGCTCATTAATAACTGATAATCAATCAAGCGGATTGTATAAGAAGTAGGAGGAGTGGCGGGTAAGGAGTGATAACGGTCGAAGTTATCCTTCGTGTGGCTCCAAGGACCGGAGGCGCTTCCCCCACACCACGTATTCTTTTCATATCGTACCACCGTATTGGCCGTCATTATTTAATGAATGTAGACTGAGCTTCAGAGAGATAAATGAATAAAGATTTAGCACTTGAAAATCTTATGACTTGGCATTTTTCGTGCTGATTGTTAAGCGTTTCCTGATCAATCGCGCGTCTATTTTTGACACGTTCTGTATAGCAGGAGAAAAGGGTTTGTAAAACGAAATTTCATTTTACCCTTTTGTTCCGTTCTACCCCGACACTTCTCCTAAACTTGTGCTTTGAAAAATAAAAGCCGCGAGATATTGATATAGAATTGAAGAGGCTAAAAGTTGGCGCACCTGATATATGCCCTCGTGTTTTTTCCGTTCTCTTCAGTTTTGCTCCCGTAACCTCTCTTTCTCTCTTCCCCTTTTTTTTGTGTGTATAGATATATACGTACATGAGAAGCTGGTTATAGTAGCGTGGAGTTCGATACGGCGAGCTGGTCGCGGCATTCAGTGGAAAAGAGGTAATTGCCTTTATTAAAATGTTACGCGTTCTGGTTCTCGTTCCCGCACGTTGGATCCGTATAGAAAAACGTGTATGGCCAGTCTACCGTTTTTACATAAGTGCTACATATACACGCTGCTACACGAATAAAATATTTCTGGCCGAAATGACACTCTTCTGAAAAATTTGATAGATATATAGACCGTAATTTCTTTCTATTATTTACTAATCTATAAATTTTAGGGCCGAAAATCATTAACTATAGAAATCTTCGAACGTAATAGAAAATTTTTCATCGGAATTATTTGTTACGTGTATCGAAAAAAATTTTAATGAAAAAATCATCGTTTCACATGGTTTTGCCCAGACTCTGTATGCGGTTTCGAGATCGCGGGTTTTCTTGGGTCAAAAATCATTAAAATTGGGATTAGTGCTGAACGTTTCGAGTATCAAGTGTCAATGGGGGAAACGATTTCTTCAGTTTTCATTGTTGTAGAGAAAGAGAGATAGAGAGTGAGGATGTGTGTAAACGTTGTAGTCTCTTCGATATGGTCGAGCGAAGGATCGTCTATATACGAAAATAAGTATTTCTCTCTCGCTCTCTCATTCTCTCTTTCTATCTCCACATATGTAGCCGCGATGAGCCTTGGGTACACCTACACGAATGTGCCTCGGACGTTAACCCTCGCGCGCCTTCTCTCCATATTTTCTTTCCCACACGACTGAGCCGGTATATTTCTCTCTTTTCTCTCTCTCTCTCTCTTACATTTCCTCTCTCTCACTCCAATGGCATTTGCATCATTCCTTGTGTGTCTGGATCCGTAGCACGCGTACATATGACGGAAGATACATTGTAAAAAAGAAGAAAAAAACAAAAAAAAAACAAAAAAAAACGAAACAAAAAGTACTGTACGGTGCGGTGTTTGTTTTGCCGACAAATTGATAATCGCTTGGGGCATTAAATAAAACGCCACGCGCCCTCTCGATACATAAGTTATAGGATCTTTCTCCAGTCATTCTTTTTTTCTTTTTTTTTTCTCTTTCTTTTTATATATTATTCCTTTTAGTTGCTGGGTGAAAAGAGACATTTTTTTTACCTATCGACTAATTTTTCAGCGAATATTCACACTTTAGGAAAAAAAAAGGAAACAGATGTCAGCTTTTTTTAACCACAAATTTACATAGAATTGTACTACGTGTCGGAATTATTCTTCTCTATGCTTTTACAAGGCAGATCTTTTCGTCCCTCGTTCGTATAACTTGCGGAGAGAGAGAAAGCTCATCGACGTTGCCTCCTCGTAGGACGTGACGAGAGAACGAAATTTTTTCAAGCCCACAGAGAGAGCTACAAAAATTTTATATGTATATTTATATATACAAATATATGTATACATTTATGGTCATATATATCGCCGGATATAGCAAGAAATGAGCCTACAGCTGACACGCGAGTAAAAGACTTAACGGAAGGAAACGACACAACACACATTCCGGAAAAATAAAACTCATTGCCAAACGTCTTCATTTATGCCTTCCACAATGTACGAGTAACATTATGATCACGTATTTGTGTGATCTTGTCCATCTCTGAGCTGACTTAAAATACGAATAATAGAAAAAAAAAAAAAAAAACATTTCAGTGCGAAACGTCTCGTTTTTCAATATAGAAAAAAAAGTGACAGACATACAAGAGGGTGAAATAGAGTGAAGAAAAAATACGACATAAAAGATGAAAGATAAGTTATGTTCGACACTAAAATTTCGGATCTCCTCCAACGTTTCGCAGTATTTTTCATTATTTATGCAAAACAAACAAATAAACAATTGCAAAATGAATAAAATCGTGTAACTACGATTGAATAAATTTAAAAAAAGTCTAAAAATGCATCTCTACGTTAATATTGTGTATGTATTATATTTATATATGTATATATATATATGAACAAGAGGCTTCACCGCATTGGGGAGCCGGACAAGAGCTTGATTGAAGGGTTTCGCAATGACACCGGATTATACACGGGAGTAACTCGTGCCATATCAGCTCTGTTACTCACTACCTCTCTCTCTCTCTCTTTCTTTCTCTTTCTTCTTCGTCGTCTTCTCTCATAATTAACGAGAGATTGCTTCGATTAAAGAAAAAAAAAAAAAAATGAAATATAAACAATGTTCATCTCCAATAGGAGGGATAGAAGTTTCGGCGTAAAGTTTCTCTTACGAGAACGTGATACGTTGCAGAGCACCAAGGGTGCGAGGACAGGCGTGAAAGAAAAAGAGAAAGATATAGAATGAGGGAGGAGAGAGAAGAAGCCCCTGTACACGAGAATGCACGTAAGCGTCTCGTCTCTCCACAGTCTGCTGCTCAGACGCCCGACTCGTGTCTGACTCATTGCGACGACACGACTACCGGGACTATTCCTGGACGCTCGCGACTGACGAGACTCTCTTCTCTACACACATACGCACATATACACACATTTCTAAACATGCGAAGATATAAATATGCACGTTTGTGTAGATGGTCAATGTCGAGCGATCTTTTTATTCAATTTTATCCCCCGATCATTTTCTCACCAGGATCAATGTAATTGCGAATTTGAGTGGCTGCTGATAAAAAAGAGCTTTTGTAAGCGCGACTTTTGAGTCTCGCAGCAAACAGATCTTTGAAGTTTCCTCTTATCAAAGTCTCCACCATTTTCATTCATAAGGTTTACAGGATAAGCGAAAAATGACGAAAAAAAAATGGTTTTCTTATTTCTTTGATGAAGATAAGGTCAATTTTTCTAAAATCACTCGATAGCGATCTAATTAGCGAATCCTACCCTCGTCTTCTTTTCTCTCGATACGTATTTAAGAAATAATTCTTCATTATATTGTGAAAATTTGAAGGTGTAGGAGGTTTGTGAATAATGGCAAATAAATGGTTTTCGGTAAGAGGGTGGGTGTGGACGATAAGTTACAAGGTAATGGGATTGCTTACAACTCTGTTGGTTTGAGAGAAAAAAAGAGAGAGGATAAAAGTCGTCATCGATCCTACAACAGAGATGAGGCGCCACACGGCCTCTTGTACATAATGCACATATATATATATATAGATACAAGCTAATTTTTACTCCCGCACATTTCCACGGAAGGTACTCTTCCGTAAAGGTATAACGGTGTCCGCATCTTGACCCCGGTCACGCATTAAGAAGGCGTCGTTTCGAGAGATGGAATCTCTCGATGTTTCGTGAGGCGTAAACCAACTCTATTGCTGTATATATACATATATATAAATAAATATATATATATATATAGATCTATGTATATGAGAATACTTGTCGTTGTGCGTTGTGATCGTAGTTCATGGGGACGCTGGACAGAGCGGAACGGCAACGCCGATCCTAATTAGCTCACTGTAAACCATCAACCCTGGAAAATACACTTTTTCTCTCTCTCTCACCCTCAATGCCTCTCACTCCCTTTAACCGCATACGTACGTGTACATTCAGTACTAATTGCTCACACTATAGATGTGGAAAAGGCATAACTAATTTAAAGGATATATATATACACGTGTACATTTTATGTGCAGTAAAAAGTTATAACCTATTAAACTACGATATTTAATCGAATTCAACTCCGAAATTCGAGTATATGGAAAACAAGTGAAACGTTAGATTGAAAAGGCTATTAATCAAGGTGGTTAAACTCCGGCTGGAATGAAGGATTCAATTTAGATTAAAGGGCGGCTCTGAAAGTTGGATCGAAACGAGAGTGAAATGAAGGGTACAAGGGAAGGTTCGATTTAGATTATTAGGGGAATTTAATTCGACTCTCAATAATATAGAAAATTCAGTTAAGCTGATAAAATACGAAAATTTCGATCTTCACATATCGAGCTTCATATTTCGAGCTTCAAATATATTTTTTTAAGTTATATAAAAAGAAAAATGTGTAATGAGCTAAAATTCATAATATAATGCACACTCGTTCAATCTTAATACACCATTATTTTAAAAATCCCACTATTTTCAACGTTTGAACAAGCTATAAACAGCCAATTGTTCCAATTGTGCACCATATTATTAAAAATTCACAAACACCATATTAAAACCATTTCCCACAGCATTAAAAGCATAGAAAAAAAAAAGCCCATAAATGTCTAACAAGTGAATAATAATTGAGGAAAAATATCTTGTATTTCAAATGTTTCAGATGAGCGGCAAGCGCACACGTAGTTTTAAATGCGCGGTGCATCATCGAGATCGCGAGGTTTGTTCCGAAAACGATTTCCACATACTCGTGAATGAGCCACCGCTATTTCAAAGGTAATGTTACATACATTGTAAATATACACGTGTAAATGGACAACGAATATCAAGACAAATAGAGAAATCTTGTCGTATGTTTGTGTTTCGTTTCGTACGTGCTCTCGTTCCTATATAACAACAACTCCCATTTATGCACACCTTATTACTATTATTATCATTATAATATGTCCATATGTGTGTGAAGAGACGAAACTGCAGGTATAAACGCGTGTATCTCGGTTATATAGAGTTGCTCGTTCTCTCGATTGGCAGATGTGAGTTCCCCACTTCAAAACTGTTTTACGATATTCGACCAATCCTGCCGCGGTTCTCGTTTCTCCCTTATTTCTCTCTATACTCGTATATATACTTAATCCTTCACGTCTAAGGATCCATACATATAAGTATATATATATATATGTTAATATGTGTGTGTGTGTGTCCACATATGTATAATATACACAGACCAAGTTTGTCTCTCGTTTTTACAACACACCCACGCCTTTTATAACAGAAGAAGAGAGAAAAGAGCTGCCGGCTGCGTCTCTCGTCGGTAGCGACGGTGGCGGCGGCGGCTCGAGCCGCAAGAGTTAGTCAGTCAGTCAGGTTCATCGTGTTCAGTCAGACTCCAGTAAGGCCCGTGGCGCCCTGGAAGAAAGAAGGGACCGGCTACGCTAAGTTGTTTCGCTAAACGTGCTCGATCGCAGTGTCTTCTCGTGTCTTTTCTTGTCCCTTATCCTTTTTAATTATTCCTATTATTATTATTATTATTATTATTATTATTACACTCCTTTCATTGTTATTTATTGTTATGAAACCTCGTGATTATTTGTTGTTGACGATTTCGTCCTGATTACACAAATACAACACAAGTTGTTGTTTATATTTTTGTTGTTGTGTTTTCATACGAGGAACAACGTGACATTTGTGTTTTGTTTCATTTTCCTTCAAATACCAACAATGAAATCAGTATTGTGCCGATTTAACACGCGCTACCAAACGTTCAAATTTACCAGTGCTAAAACCACGAATCTACGATGATCGAATCGTAATTATTGTTTGAAATATATTCCAATTGGTTATTACTTATTATTTGCTTTACGAAAGTTCGAGCTTTCGAATAATTCGATCATAATGTGCATCAACACGATGAAACTTAAATGTGAAAAAATAATAATGGATAATAATGGGAACGAAGTGACAAGTGCATCCTCCGATACGGAAACGCCGGCTCCAGCTGTTGCGCCTGCTGTCGTGACTATCGATAATTCAATTCCAGCCGATTCCTCCAGGCCTCGGCACACCTCGATCATGTAAATATTTCACGCACCTCGAATTCGTCATTCTTCTTCCGAAATATCTTTTCCTTTTTCTTTCTCTCTCTCTCTCTCTCTCTTTCTCTCTCTTTTTCTCCACACACTCTTACTCTTTTCTGTCTTTCTTTTGTATCCAATATAACAAGTTTCTCAGGTCCCTTGCCAGATTTTTGTTTAACGATTTTCGCACGCGCCAACTTTACCTCGAAGCTTTGTCGAATGACACAAATAATAATTAACCTGTTGCTATTGTGTTTCGATTGTTTTTTTTTCTCTCACTGAAAAAAATGGCCATCAAATGTCATAAAATGAGATCTTTGCTTTGAGTGCTGTAAATTTTGATATTAGCATTTTTTACGGTTGCAATTTTGAGACATTTGCAGCGACATTTAGAATTATAAATTACAATTGTTCTACTGATAACTATTGAGCCTTAAAAAAATACTGAAAAATAGCTGAATCGTTTTGATAATGAAAAAAAAAAAAAAAAAGTTTCTGCTTTTATATACAACTGTCATTTTGGCTACACTACAAAATCTTTTAAAAACATACAATGTATCAAATTGTTACAACGAATAGACGACCACACAAATGTGTTTCCTTTTTTCCGACGGTTAACTCATCATGCTCGATTTTGATGAATTATTTAATTAGACGGCTTTTACTATTAAAATGTTTTCTTTTTGTGTATCATCTTTTCATTTTTATTTTCTTTCCTAATTACTTTATAAAAACTAACGTATAACATTTTGAATGCCCAAGTTCTTTCCGTACTCCATTAATGTACGTGATTATTTTTCGGTGGATCGCGTGAGAAAAGATCACAAAAAAGATACACGTATATGTATACATAACGTGTAAAGGAGAAAGTAACGATTGTTATTTTTACTTGATACAATTATTTTTCAAATTTTTGTAGTAAATGAGGAAATAACGTATTTGATGGCAAATGAAAAGTCAATTTGGAAAAATAATGGATAATGAATAAATTTTAGTGAAGGCTATTTGCAGAATCTCACAAGCTTGAAAAACGATTATCGCAAATATCGGAGCGAATAGTAGAAGAGGAAATATTTCATTCTCGAGTCCTTAAACATTAAAATATTCAATATCCAAATGTAGTAGATATTGGGTTGTCTATTTTTGAATATTCTAAAATTGGCAATGAAGCATTTTTTGGAGCACCCGAAATTTCTATGCCTCGACTTAAAATTGTGCTGGAAAAGAAATTTTTTTAAGTTTCACAATTTTTCATTTTTCTTTCGAAAGAAAAATTATTTATTTATAAAAGTAATAAATATTGCTGTCAAGTGATTTCAAAGAAAATTTCACCACTCGTTGAAATGTAAAGAAACTGAGAACTAGAATGATCGATTGGTAGGAAAAAAAATGACTTCATTTGACCTGCATATTCGAACACTTTTCAAGGTCCCTGATAAAAGTTGAGCGAAAATATAAATGTCGTATGTTAAATTGATGTCTGTCGGAAGGCGTCGGAGCTTTTTTCAATGGTGAAAAAGACTTTTGGTGGATAGTCCGCGACACGAGTTTTAATGTGAGAAAACTCGGCCGACCTCCGCGCAAGTTTATTTCAGGATTCTATAAGAAGCACAACGTGCTATGCCGTATATATTCCTTAGGGTAGCAGAAACCCGAACGCCACACTTTTACCGTCGCTACATTTCTTCATCTATATATTATTGACGTCTATATACGAATAATTTCGCCAATTGAATTATTGACAATCGAAATTGGACCATAGACTCATAGATTAACATATGAATAATTAACACTTTTATAAAGGTAAAAATAGATTGGATTTAAAATTCAAATTCGATATATATAAAAAAAAAAAAAGGGACCATAAAGCAAAATTATTCAATCAAAACAATTTATTGCAAATTGTACTTACTTCGTTATTTTTGTTATTTTTTTACTTCTCCACATTTTTGCCTCTCGACAATGTACGTTTTTTTTTTCTGATGTTCCAGGATGGTTCGCATGATCGGTGACGAGTTCCTGACGGAGGAACGGGACAGAAAGTTTTACGCGGATCACTACACGTGTTGTCCTCCTCCACTTTTCATAATTCTCATAACACTCGTTGAGGTTGGTTCGAATTTCTGAAACTTCAACATACAATATTATATCAATAACCACAAATAAAAATTGTGAAACAAGTGATTTTAAAAATTGGATAATACGTAAAGCAATGAAAAAAAACCAAAACCCTCTATTTTGTTTACAGTTGGCTTTCTTTACGTATTATACAGTTGCAAAAGGTGAGGTGAATCCTTCGGGTCCTGTGCCGACCGACAGTGTATTCATTTATCGCCCGGATAAACGTCTCGAATTGTGGAGATTCGCTTTCTACATGTTTCTTCATGCAGGGTAAGTACGTAGTTTCTTTGCAAAAAACTCCCACACAATAGACACACACATAAAAAGATACATCAAGAGACCCACATAATCTCAATTTCCCTATCGCATAACGATAATTTATCAGTGAATAATTTTTTTTTTTTCAAAGCTACATCATTTGTTTACAATTTATGAAATATTAATTTTTTAATACTTTAATACATAATACTTTAATACCAAATTTTCTTTCATTCAAATATTTTCGAACATTTATTTCATACGAAAGATTATATAATTGTTTTAAACATTTATCAATATTATATTTACCAATTGGACTGTTTTTGTTTATAGATGGCTTCATCTACTGTTCAATCTGGGCGTGCAATTAGTGGTAGGCCTTCCCTTAGAAATGGTGCACGGGAGTTTGAGGATAGGCGCCGTTTACATGGCCGGAGTTCTTGCTGGTGAGTTGATTTTCTTTATGATTTTTTCGTCGACAACTCACTCGACCCCGACACGCCTCCTGTCCCCCTCAACCAACTCCATAAAATCAGACGAACAATAATAAAACGCGTGTACGAAAAAAGCGTGCACACGGTATTGTCACCGAGAAATAGCATAAATTAATATTTCTGTTTTGTTTTGTTTTTTTTTTTTTTTTTTCGTTCTCTCAACTATCATCATTAACTCGGTCATTATTTTGTCCTCAAGGTTCTCTGGGAACATCCGTCTTTGATACAGACGTGTATCTCGTTGGAGCTAGCGGAGGCGTTTACGCTCTCCTCGCTGCTCATCTTGCCAATGTTCTTCTCAATTACAACAATATGGAATTTGGCATTGTTCGCCTCGTAGGAATCTTCATAATAGGTGAGTTGTGAGAATAGCTGCTCCGATTTAAGTGTAGAGGGGGCGGTTCGTACGCAACGGAAAATTAACGGAATTACAGTCACGTGGTTCACCGCTATATAATTCTGTATTATAAAAAGAAAGAAGAAAAAAAATAGAGCATGGAGAAGAATCGTATGAAAAAAAGTTAACGTAGGAATTATCAAAATTAGCATGAGGAAAAAATACCTTGCGTTCTCCACGTGCTATTTTTTATTTTTTATTCCTTAGAGTTTAAAAAGAAATTGAATTAACGAAAAAAAAAAAAAAAAAATGGTATTCGCAATTAAACTTATACTTTTGTTTCGTTCAACAGCCAGTGCGGACGTCGGTTTTGCGATCTACGACAGATATGCTGCGGAACAGATGGGTCCACCGGTGTCTTACGTGGCCCATTTGACAGGAGCATTAGCCGGCTTGACGATAGGACTTCTCGTGTTAAAAAATTTCGAACAACGTCTTCACGAGCAGCTGTTATGGTGGGTCGCACTTGGCGTGTATGCAGCCTGTACAATTTTTGCGATAATGTACAATATCATGCATCCGGATTATCCATGACGCGAGATGAGCTTCGCGTATGATATTTCACAGACAACGTAACGCGCGAAGCTGTTAAAAAGCTACGAATTTTCTTCCTTCATCCTTCAATGACGTGCGAAGTAAACATTAAAAATGACTCGTACAGAGATGAATACGTAGAAGAGAATCAAAGGGAAAAAAAAGATCGTCGTTGCGCCGATAATGAGTCAATATATCCGTACCAAAGAGTAGAAGAAGGGGAGAGGCGTTGTTAAAACGGCAAAAAAGAAGAAAAAAAAACCGAGACATCACGTACAAGTTTCACGGACTGCGGGCTAGTCCGAGATCCATGAATTTGCTTCGCTCTCCTACTGTTCACTTGTAAACGGCAAATTAGCTTTGCTCGCCTTATTTTTCAACGCGTTAAGCGTGTCCAAGACTAATAAAATAGTATAGACGATAGTTACGGTAAAAACAAGAAAGAAAGAAAGGAACGAATAAGAGATACGAACAAACAAATAAACAAACAAAAACACCGACGAAGATCGTCGTTCAAAGACTGAAGAAACTTGTGTGTAGATTTTCCTTTTTTTTTTTTTTTTTTTTTTAATTTTTTCTTTACTATTTTTGTTGTTTTATACACTGTAGAGATAGAGATACACGCCGTGTGTGTATTTTGGTACTTGAGCGTGTTTCCCTATCCAGCACAATGTTTTGATCAAATTATTCGATTTAAAAAATGGCCTTTTCTATAAAAGAAAGAGAAATTTGAATGTTTGTGCAAGATAAATAGAGAGTGAATGAGAGCGATTAAACTATGATACTCGCATTTGTTGCAATTACAACCGACTGATTGTTGTAATAACTTATCTATAGAGATGTAATGATATAGAGAGTCGAGTGGGCGAATGGTTCAAGACGAGAAAAATTGCATAGCATAATCGTATATTTTCTTGTAACGCCGAGACACGAGAGTCAAGAAAGAACAAAAAAGATCGAGCGAGAAAAATGAGTGTGAAAATGAATGAAAGAAAGAGTGAGTAAATGAGAGTGATGAACGATGCTAGTCAATTAGCAGCCACGGAGTAGTTTATTCTACCCGCTATATACGATCGACATCGCGTATCGTGATGTAATATATATCTATATATATATATATGTATATTTATATACATAAAAAATGTATATACACATATACATTTATATATGAAAACAAAGTTGACACTGCGCAAACACACCGATGGCTAAAGACGCGTACAGTACAATTAGACAGTAATAAAACCGCCGAAAAAAAAGCGAGTATAGATGAGAAGGAATAAAACGTAAAGGAGTAAGAAAATATGTCCCATGAGAATAAATAAGCGTCCACGCCTTGTGCCTGGGTAGTAAAAAAAAAAAAAAACAGAACAAAAAAAAGAAGAAATGTTTAGATAGATGACACTAGTTTTACAATTGGTGTTTCGAGAACGCTGATATCTTGTATTATTACGATTGTTTACCATTTATAGGTACTCGCTATACTTGAAGAAAAATAATGAAAAAGACACACATACACACACACACACATGCATGCGACAGAGATCGTTTCAATGAGAAAACTGTCGCCTTCCTCGTACGCAGAACAAAAAGAAGAAAATATTTATTATTCATTAATTGATAGAAAATTTTGGATCAATCGCTTATTTATTTATGTTTTGTCGCTTGTCTCCGAGATCCCAAGTTTTTATGCTGCGTGTAATTAAAAGTGGGAGAATTAATATTTATATATATATATATATATAATGTATATATATATGCACAGATTGAATTATATACACATGTGTAACTATGATTTATGTCACACACGCAAAGATAAATGCAAACACACACACATGGTCAGTCAAATATCCACAAACCAAAGACGTGGAGCTAGTAATGCTAAAAATAAATATTGACAATTCTTTTTTTCAAATTCTTTCGTTTTATTTCATTTTTATTTCTAAATAAAATAAAGAAATATCCCCGACAAATCTCACCTATATATAGCATACCTATTTTTTTTGATGGATTTATGTCTGTTTACTGTTTCGAAAGTTTGAGATATCCAACATTTTCCCCATACAGTACGCGTTCTCGGAAATTAACTCCTCGTACTGTCATTTTCGAATTTAAAGTTTTCGCGCATGAGTTATGCAAGTAAAATTTAATTGAAACTGATTAAACGCTAGTGGAGACATTTTTTTTCTTTTGAATTCATTTATATTCGAGACTGAGAATATTTCAAATAATAACTAAATAATTTAATTCCAAATTATTATTAAATGTTTCGGGGGTTCCGGCACAAAAGTTCCCATAATCATGCAATCGAATAGGATTATGAGTCCTATTTTTTTAAAGTATCCGAACTACTACCAACCTACTACTATACATTTTTCGAACCGGTCCGACAGCAGCTCCTCTACGGTAGCCGCTTGTACTACTAAGCAGACGATTCTGTGGTGACCGTGGTTTGGTGCAAACCTCGGCTAACCTCAGTCGCACAATTCGTCTTTACTTATTTGTCTCTTTGTATATTAAGATAAAAACGTTAATCTCGTGTTTAACAATGAGACCAACTATTTTCTTGATGAGGGGCAGAGCCCCCCAAAATGAGAATAAAGTGCCATTCAAGATGCAAATGCCTCTTGCAATCCGAAACCACGTCACAGGGAAAGGCAGCAAAGCCTCAGGTAACTTTTTGATCCCTTGCAATCTATTCATTTATTGTTTTTTTTAAATATTTTTATAGATTTCACCTACTTTGCCATATTATTAGTATTATTATTATTATTATTATTATTATTATTATTATTATTATCATTTCCAGCAGCGTTTTACAAATTGTATCGTAAATTTTTGCAATCAATTGTCAATGTTATTTGTATGACACTGATTATTATTGAATCAGTTCAACAATTCAATCGTCAAAAAGTGTGGTGACAACAAAGAGTCAAATTTAACTTCCCGATTGAATTTGGAACATTAATTTCTTAGCCGATCTATAAACCTAACCTAAAAAATCGATAATTTTTTAATTACATAATGTATAATCTATTCTCAGTTTCTTGAACTAATTGAAAATTTGATGATTTACAGAACGTGGATGTTTGTTTGAAATATCGATGGTGCTTTCCTGCCTCACAAACAATAATTTTGAGGACAAACATTGTGTGAAAGAAGTGAATGCGTTCCACAACTGTTACAGGTCATATTGTACGAACATAAGAACATCTAAGGAGCAAGCTCGCAAAGGAATTCTAACGCCAAACACCAAAAATCTCAAACACAATCAACTGAATATATTGCTGAGAAAGTATCCACAAGTTTGAATTACAATGGAAAAACCATAGACGTTTATCACCAAGTTTATTTCTATGATTAATGTACAAAGATATGGAATGCATTGTAAGGATCGAATTGTCATTGTTTAATAAATTAATTATGGAGTTTGATCCTCCTCAGTAATTCTCTCGGAATTCTTAAGAGGAAATCCCTTGAAAGACCCTGTAGATAGCAGAAAAATAATGAATCAATAAATGCATGATATTGTTGATTAATTTTTCGAATGGTCCAAATACTTACTCGAATGGTTCTCAGGAATTCTTTGATATACAAATTATTAACTTTGATCCTCCACAGTATTGTCTTTGGTCCTTTTGAGAGCCAATCTTTTAGAAAACCCTAAAAGAAAGGAAATAATATGTTGAATTTCTAATCAATTTTTTCAATTCAACAAAAACTTACGTAAAGGTTGACTCGTTTCTGTTTGAATGTGTTTAAGTCGATTGTCTATCCTTTGCAAGATTTTGTAATTTTCAAAGTTGTCATCGTTGTAAGAATAGTATGTGTAGAGGAGAGTCAAAACACAAAGTGCAATGCCGATTTTGCGGAAATACCAACTCGTGTTTACCAGTTCAATCTGCAAATACATTTTTTTCAACCGTTTGTTGTGACAAATTTAAAGTTTTTGTATTTGTTCTGCAATTTCAACGAACCTTGTCATCTGGTGAATAATTAACAATATAACGGACCAGCATTCTCTCTGCTATAACATTCAAGCTCAAGATCGTGAACAAACTCATTCTGGCTTCGGAGGTTCGCTTTGAAGAACTCAACAATGCACACAAGATACACGCTACTGTGTAATAGGCTATTGATTGAAACCATGATACTTCAGAGAGTACCCAATTCTGAAAAGTTCTCATATATGAAAATATTTCGTACAGAAGTTCCCTCTGATCCTTCGCCGATTCCCTGTTAAAAAAAGGTTTTTTTTTCAGTTTCAACTTGTAAATATACTGCAGTTTTTTTCTGTTGAATTTTTGAAGACAAGAAAATGTCTCATTTTCTGGAAACCTACTTGAAATCTACAACCATGCTGCTGACTGTTTCGGCCGAAGATCTAATAACGTTTCCCAGCTTTTTTCCATGATCAAGGAGCTCGTTTTGTATCCTGAGTCCTTCTCTCTGGCTTTCCAAAACAATGCCCTGCATCTCTGTTGCTTCCAACAACTGTTCTTTCATGATCATAGATGCTTTGTACAAACTATAATCGAAAATGTGTTTCAAGGAATCGTGCGATGAAAATGTACCACTTGAAAGTGAAAATGTCTCTAAAATTTTGTGTTTGTTGAGTTTTTATTGTCACGAGAGACCAGTATTTAAAAGCATTCCAAATTTTTACACATAGTATAAAAAACCATCTATTTGAGTACCGATAAAAATGAGTAAAATTTTGTATAAACAATTCTTTTTGAATCTCACCGTTCTATATTGTTTTCCGTCTCTGCTTGCCACATCTCGTGATTCAAAAAGAAACAAATGTGTGTAGAATGCGTGTAAAATTCATTGTACACTCCAAAAGCTCTATCGGACATGGAGTTGATGCATTCCCTGTAGTTTTTAAATATGTTGTTACAAATATCACAACAAATAAAAAAATCATTAACATCACCTTCTGGAATTTGCTGATTCGCTAAGATGGCAATTATAAATGGCATGTCCAGAGTCCTCCAAAAAACAATTAGCTAGCCTGAGCGCCAGTACAGAATGTTGGTGATCGTTCAGTTTGTCGCAACTGGTTTCTAGTACTTTGAGAGCATCGTGCCAGCACTCCCCGTGTACAGGAAAGTTTGATTTTGCTATTGTTTTTGCCAAAATAAAGAATAGCGTGGATTGAAAGAGTTCTTTGTTATATTTAAATATAGAAAGAACACTGTAAACTATGTTAAAAATAATAAATTGTATAAATAGATTCGAAATCGTAATAAAAACGTGTCAGAGTGACATTTTATGAACAAACTTGGTAACTTTATAATGAAAAATTTGAATAAAATAGCGGCAAACGGTGGAATCCGCGACTTCTAATGACGATTGTTATTATTTGAAAGTGTCAGTTACCTCTTATTGCCCGATACTCCTTTTCGCCCAATTCCCTTAACACAAGATTACCATTGGGTGGAATAGCGTCAGCTAAACCAATAGCAACGAACAGATAAAGGAATAAACACGTTTTTTTCATTTTAACGTTTCATTACAGTTTTGGAAAGAAAAAAAAAACCGAATCCGGAGCAACATGTAAGAACGCCCGGCGCCCGCGCGGTTCTATTCACGCGCACATACACGTTCATACTCGTATAACCGTGGTCAGAACGACGAACTGCCCGCGAGCTCCCGTTTAGTTTCTCTTAGCAGCTGCAACGGGCTTGCTATCTCACTCTCCGCTTTTTTTCTTTCTTTCTCTTTCTTCAAAGTAACACGTGTTTTTCTTTATTCCTCCCACCATCGTCATAGCAAGCTATATATTCTTGGTTCGCGAAACAACATAAAAAGAAGAGTAAATAAATGAACTTTCGTTTCCTCCTTGTACCATAGGTATGTATGATATACACGTATGAAACTTTTGATACCGCTTTAAACACGGCTCTTTTGAGAACTGAGATATGTGCGCAATACGGCGAGATTAAAGCTTTTCTCACAACGTTCGGAATCATAAAAACAAAAAAAAGTCAACAAATCGTTCGAGATCGAGGCTATAAAAGAAGATATTCGCTGATTGGTTGAACACGTCTCAATTCCACGTTATCAATATTTTTGAATTATCATCGTTGTGTAAAATACCATAAAAATTGTGTTTGTGGAAGGGAGGGGGTCAGTGTTTTTAGAGCACGCACGTTCTGACGAGAGTGTACGAGACTGAACGGGTATAAAAAAGAAACGATTTGAGGGAATAATGAGCTGGCAAAAAAATAGCAAAATTCCATATTGCTAGTCGTAACGTAGTGAACTAACGCATAAATGTGTGCAATACTGTGATTTTAGGCCAAGAGGATTATCGAGACTAGAAAACGTATGAGAATCGTTACAGTATATTATTAATTAACGTATATAATACGTGTTTCATAACCTCTCGAGGTCTACTTTGGTTGAAGGTCCTGAACATATTGTTGCACGTTGAACCTTGATTTACTCGTTACTTTCAGATTTTCTCAGCTTTCACACGAAACTTCAAATTCTCTCGCAAAGTTCGAGAGCAACGGAAAGGGGAAAGATCGGATTCGAGCTCTATGTCAGCCACGTCGGCTCGATTCGGCCGATCTTTAATTTCGTACAACAGAATCGAGTTTAATTGCGGCTTTTTACTCCGAGAAACGACAACATCGAAAGGACGAGATATACAGAATGCTCAACGAAATTACAGCTGCTGCGCTGTTCTTAGTACAGCTGATAGAAAAAAACGAAAAATTTAGTCAAGATCAAGTGGAATGTTTTGGACGTAGATTGGTCGAATTGCTAACTGAACGCTTTGAAAATCATTGGTTCCCGGACAAACCGTTTAAAGGCCAAGGCTACAGATGTATTAGAGTTAACGGACACAGCAGACGAGATTCGACTTTGGAAAGCGCCGCTTATGCAGCCGGTGTCAAATACGAAGATTTATCCCTCCCAGTTGAATTAACGCTATGGGTCGACCCGCACGAAGTCTGTTGCCGTTTCGGAGAAAGCAAAGGTTCTTACTGCACTTTGGCTTCTTTCGACCGAGAGACCAGCACCCCGCATATTGAAAACAAAGAAAATTTACCCATTAACGGGGGATTGAAACAATCACAGGTTTGTTTTGTTCCTCTAATTGATTTTTTTACAAGCTGCATAGAAAAACAAATAACAACAAGAAGAAAAATATCTGCTAAAGCTCATCTGTCTTAATCCGAGACCACTACAACAGGGTTGGACACAACTCCTAATTTTATTGTGAAAAAATGGATTTTTTCGAATGTTTTTTAGTTTTATCGAATTTTCGTCACTTAGTATTCCACCAAATACGTATTTATCATACATCATTTTTTTCGCTATCGAAAAACAAAGAGAATGTAGTGAAATTAAAACTTATTATCACATACGACGAACATTTTATTTTAACGAAAAATTTCGAGTCGTTTTGGACCTTGTTGCAAAATTTACGTTCGGGAAAAATAGATCATAATATTCTAGGAAAAACGACGTTAAAGCTCGCAATTCTAAAAACTCAAGAAACAAATAATGTGATAACTTTTCCTCTCCTAAAATTGGATCTCGTTTCATTTTGAGGAAGTTAGCGAACAATTAAATTTTCCTTCATTTAATAAATTGAAATATTTTATTAAAACAGAAGAATCCCGCTACAAACTCCATCAAAACTGAGCCGAAACCACTGGGCTCATCCGCTCAAAATCAACAGCCGCAACAACAACAACAGCAACAGCAACAACAGCACGCCACGAACAATACTACCGCACCGCCAGCAGGAAGACGACGTAATTCGAATAGTCCGAGATCACATCCGTGCCGAAATCGTTCATGGTTCAATCATTCATTTGGAATGGGTTTTGGTGCTCATCCTATGAGCCAAGCTTGGTACGGTGTGATGCCACCTCATTTTCTCGGTGGTCCATCACCACCACCGTTCATAGGACACCGAGGGAGCAAATGGATACATCCTACATCTTATCCAGGCACAGGATTCACGACACGTTTTCAGCACCACTGGTCAACCTCAAGAGCGACCCTAAAAGTATGAACCAAAACACGAGCTCACATTTAAATCGTCTCGTTGGGTTTGATGATCGAGCTTTAACGCGGCCCCCGCACCTTGAATGCAAAATTCCTCGTCTCAAACTAAAACTGAATATATATATTATTTATTTATAACACAGCTCGTTCAAGCTGTCAAAACGTAATGAAAGAAAAATTATGACTTTATTAGTAGGGTAACAAGGACAAAGCAAGGTTGCATTCGGATGTATATCGACAAATATTATTATTATTGTTATTATTATATATACAGTTATTTCTTTTTTTTCTTTTCTTTATCTTTCTCTCTTTAATCCATGTTTGATAAAAAGTCTTTTTGTTTATTTCCTTATTTTTTTTTTGTTTCTTCAAGTTGAATAGATTGAAAAAATTTTAATGGAACTGTTGTAAATGGGATTATTTTAAGAAAACGACACGATTATACGAAAAGAACAAAATCATTCTCGCCTGATCAAGGAACGCGATTGTCTGTTATTGATGATTTTTTTTTAAATATCAAATCAAATATATATATATATAAACATATATATATTAATGTATATGTACACATCTATAAATATATATACACGATATATCAATGTTAGTCATATTAAAAATGTTTTATTATGTCACACCACTGTGCGCATATAGAATGCGATAGGGTTCATCAATAAATAGTTTTGCAAATTGAACCTTTTGTCTTCATTATTATATCCTCATTCATCAAGTTCAGTAACAATGGGAATAAGAATTTAAAAAAAATATTTATAATTATTTCTAAGAGGATTTTTCAAAGTTTTTTGTTATAAAATCTTAGTTCCCAAAAGTCATGACAATAATCGACGAATTATAAATTAAGACAGAGAATATCAATTTTTCTAATGCCTGATAAACATTTATTCTACAATTTCTAATCGTTTTTTGCAGACTGTTTACACTGTGCTCTTATTAATTGAATTACGTCAATAAGAAGAATTCGATGAAAAAATTTGGGCAGTTCGCAAGTTAAATTTGCAGTGCTGTTTCTTTGTATGTGGTATTATGTTTTTGGCCGCGAGAAAGAGCGATATATGATGCAATACGTAATGATGAAAGAGCGCGCGGTCATCTGGTACTTTCTGTATTGATACGAAAATCTGTGGTTGGTAAGATTACTATAATTATCATTCGAGGAATAAAGTAACGATAAAAAAAATTGAAATTAAAACTGTTCGGTTTATTTGGACGCTGTTGCAATAACAATTTTGTGAAGTCAAATCATACACGATTCTATTTTTCTCCGTTTATAACCTCACTTTGTTGCTGATAACCTCACTTTTTACGTTAATTATCGAACTTCGGATTGCGATTCGCAAAAGGTATTTGAATATACACACTTGGAATGTTGGACTGTCTCGAGGAAGAAAAAATCCTTACAATTCATGGGATTGTCACCTTTATTTCGTAACATCCTCATCGGTGTTCCAATAGGAGTTACTTTCCTCGACACCGTTGGATATGTAGCAAGAGTCGAAGGAATTTCTATGCAACCTGTTCTCAATCCTGATGACAAACAGACTGATTACGTATTTCTTAATCGCTGGGCTGTCAGAAGCTACGACGTACAACACGGTGATGTCGTCATTTTTGTTTCGCCCAAATTTCCCAGCCAAAAATTAATCAAACGCATCGTCGGGCTTTCCGGCGACATAGTAACCACCATTGGATACAAAACCCCGTTGGTCGAGGTATTTCATTATTTACTCAACTTTCTATCCTACAATAAGATGTATTTTAGAAATTTTACTTTTTATATTCATTTTTTTTACAAAATTAAAGGATATTTTTGCAATTTGGTATTATCAACACTTTTGCCTGAAATTTAAAAGATTTTAGAATAATAAATCGTAATTGTACTTTCCTATGTCATTATTTGATGCTTTGATCAATTTCTAAGACAACTGTCTCGAATGCACTCACAGAATATGCTCGGATAGAAAATCATGTAAAATGTATTTGGCTATGAGAATAGAAAACAAATAACAAGAATCCCAAATTTTCAGGTGCCAGAAGGTCATTGCTGGGTAGAAGGAGATCACACTGGTCATTCTATGGATTCAAATTGTTTTGGTCCAGTTTCCCTGGGTCTTGTAACAGCCAAAGCTACATGCATTGTTTGGCCTCCTAGTCGTTGGCAATATCTCAAATCTACTATTCCAGAAAATCGTGTTCCTATAAATATCGCTAAATCAACACTTGTTTAAATGCGGGCTGTCAGATTTGTTAAGCGGCTCGAATGGGAGCTGCCTGGTACAGTTTTTCGTCATGGCTTGACTATCGGTGATGTCGATAACGATGGTGATAATGAGCTCGTTATTGGAACAGCTGAGGGTGACGTCTACATATTCAAAGTAATTAATGCAGTTTAAGTTTTCAATTTACAGGATTTTTCGTGAAATTATAGAACATTATTAAATCTGAACGTTTCAATAGTTTTTATCAAATGTAATTTAGATCCCTAAATTCAAGCTATTTTGTGATGAATATTACTATTCCTGTATTTCCAAAAAATTGTCATTATTAACAATATTGCTTTAATTATTCAGAAAAAAATGTGTTTCTACCTAGGGCTCGGAAGTATGGCAAAAGATTTCAGGATTGGGTTTGATAAGTTGTCTGGCAGTTGGCGATATATTCAATTACGGATGTAACGCTTTGGTAGTGATATGCGGTGATGGTTGGGCGCACATATTCTACAGTCCCCGCTCAGTGAATCCAAGTACGATGGCACCGATAAATTTGTTACCAGCCACATCGTCTTCGGAGAACAACGAGGCTTATGGTAAAATGGAGTGTGTTCATTTGCAAAGAATTCCAACAAACACAAAAGTCGTAATAGTGGCGGACGTGGATCGTGACGGTGCAAATGAAATGATAATAGGACTGACGGATCGGGTTGTCAGATCGTACAGATGGTCAACGAATACGGAGCTGGGGACGGGAAAATTAGTAGGACTAAATAAATGGGAATGTGCAAATCAGATTGGAACAGTTACGTTGCAACATACGAACGATGGAATCCCAACTTTACTCGTTGCACAGCCAGGAGGTACTTTTATGCGAATAAAATGTAATACCGATGATTATCGTGACAACAACGAAGACGATGAAGATTACGACGAGGATGGTTTTGCCGCAGCTAGTTGCGTAGATTACCAAACCTTAGGAATATCTAGAATGCGTAATCCCAACATATCAACAGAAATAATTGGTGATTTAGAGCCAGGAGCGATTTACTGTGGTTCTTCATCCTCCTCATCGATTTCCGATCACGACAACCATCCAAAATTCGTTCCAAAAACTGAGTTTCGTAGAAATTTTTCCCAACCAGATATCTCGCGTGAAAATAACGCCAAGAGCAAAAGTCAAGCAAGATTTTACAGCAGAGTCAATTCTCCAGAAATAAATGATAATTCCTGTATTGAAAAAATCGAAGAAATATTGGTCAAAAACAAGAATGCTAGTGATTTGACAAGAGGCAAACCTTATGCTCTTGCCACTTTGGATGGAACTATCATGTTGGTCAAGGATGAAACTATTTTATGGTAATCTTGTTCATCTGAAAAATCATTATACCTTTAAAATTAACTCGCGCTGTTATTATTATGCATTTACATTTTTAATTTCTATAAAACAACAGGGCAATGCAAGTCGATCATCAAATATTTGCACTTTGCCGATTAGACGTGACTGGTGACGGTGCTGATGAAATAGTGGCGTGTACCTGGGACGGACATACGTACATATTGGATCAGCAAAGAAGGAGTGTACGTTTTCAATTTGAAGAACC
Source organism: Campoletis raptor (assembly GCA_948107755.1). Taxonomy (NCBI): domain Eukaryota; kingdom Metazoa; phylum Arthropoda; class Insecta; order Hymenoptera; family Ichneumonidae; genus Campoletis; species Campoletis raptor. Next base: position 4,753,952 of record OX403626.1, read on the forward strand.
TGTGAGAGCTTTCACAACGGGCAATTATAGCGTGAAACCAGGCACTTTGACTCCTTGCCTAGTTTACAATACTTTTAGGAACAAACTCTTTCTCTATTACGATGTTGTACTCCCGAGCATGGTAATAACACCCCTGAATCCTCTTAAAGATATTGAACCTGATATTAAAAAAGTTGTTGAAGATTTTATCGCTGTATCCGATGATGATCAATATTCGGGAGACGAAAAACTTCAAAGTCTCACGGAATATTTGCTTTACGGATTGTACATGGAATAATAAAATGCATATATTCTTTCATCAGGTGTTTTTTTTTCGCGGTATGCTAAACCGAAAGATTGGTAGTGAGGAAATTGATCGTTTCATTGCTATAAAGCTCTCAAATAGTTTACAGAAGTGTGAGTTGGTGAATGATTTTTTTTCTATTATTGAGTATTTGAAGAACGGAGCGATGGATATAACATGAATTCGTTCAACATTTTTGTTTCCATTTGGATATTGAAAAAATTTGGTACAGATAACGACCCTTCGTAGGATTAGTGCACTCTGAAAATTGACATAAAATATTTCGCAATCCTAGCAAACAAAATAGTCGTGCAGCACAAGTACAATATAAGCATTTCGTACAGTGTTCATTGGTACAAAATCTACCAAGATGGACGGTGGACTTTTCAATATGTAACGCAAATAAAATGTAGGGCAAATGATTATGTCAGTACACCGTATTGATACAATTCTATTATAGTACGTTTCTCGCACGAATAACGCGCTTGATCTTTCGTTTGGTTGATACGTTTTACTACCGTGGTACTAGTACGGAACCTCTGCAATATCGACGGCGCAGGGTTCGATCCGGCATATTGACCACCCCGGAATTAGCTCCCTCAAGTCAAATAAATTGATTTTTTTAAATATAAATGGTCGGTGCTGGTGCAGTAGTTTGTGGTAGCGCGATTAGGCTGTTCAGTGATGAACGATTTTTTCAAAAAATGAATTAAAAAATTATGCCCCGGACTAAACCCCCCCCCTCCCCCAAGCGAAAGAATCGAGTTTTATTTTACGAATCTCTTGACAGTCAACGTTCATATTATGCGGAAAGCAGTTTAATTAATATATTCTTCACCGACAAACGATTTCGCGTCGAATAGATTCCTAGTAGACCTTGCTAGCATGAAAATTGAAATTTTTGAGGTTAACTTTGCGCCGAATTTCAAAGGTGACTGGCAGTGACAAACTAGTCAAATAGGGGTCAGTGCGTAAGAAAATAACTACAGCTGCAAAATTATTATTCGACATCAAACGTTTTCGTTTGCCAGTGATTGTGTGACTCGTTAGAATGATTGTTGGATAAAATTAACATCGAAAATACCTCAAAGTTTACTTCAATGTTTTTCAATTTTCATGCTGGCTATTTCGTGGTATTGAAATGTCATGCGATTGAAGTGATTGATGTACTCACCGTTCGATGTCTTCTTCCATCTTTTAGGGACTTACCTTGTTATCCAGTCATCTGCACGTGTAGCAAAGCCCCTCGAGTACTGCATTGTTGACATCCATTGCACGAGGTCCTCACTCCATCATATTCCACTTGTTTTCATCCATTCAATAAAGTTGTATTCCACAATAACGGTTGTTCACAATTTATCCCGCACTTTTAATTTAATTTAATTTAATTTAATTAATTTAATTTAATAATAATTTTAATTTATAAAATTTATAAGTTTATAAATTATTTATAAATTAATTTAATGTCAACCCCGCACAAATGATTTAACTAATCTCACACATCAGTCATTTATCCACGCTCCTTTGGCTAATTAACACTTAAATTTATCACAATCCGCGCGCTATGAATATTGATTTCTAAAATTTTCATAAAAATTTGAAATTTGCATTCCACAATAAAGATTGTGCAATATTCACCAATGTCAATTCCACACGAATGATCGAATTCGTCTCACACATTTGTTTGTGGCTTAATTGGATAATTAACACTCAAATTCATCACCACCCGCACTATCAAGAGCCGCGCTGCGTATTTATTCTTGAGATTCGACCCGTTTCCGTTACGCTTACGCTTCAACTCGATGCCATTTAAACTTTACTTTCGGAAATGTTCACAGCTAACATTAGTGTTTAATCACAAAAGTAATTTTGAATCTACAACAAGATGCTTTACACTTTTCACATACAATTACAAATATTAATTGAAGTTTTTCAATATTATCCATTTTTTCTATCAAGAGACTCGGTTTATTATGTAGAGAAATGTCTACGTTAACAAACAAACTTGCGCGCGGTTCAAAGAATTTCGAAAATCTTTTCATAGTGAAAAAAATGAGTTTCATACAAAATTGAATGAATTTAGACCAATACTAAGTGACAGACAGTGTAACGACAGCTCTAACACATCTTCGTGGAGACCCGAGCATGCTCAAGTTAGTGCCACGCGTGCGCGCGTGATCGCCTTTTCAAATGTTAAGCATAAGCAAGTTTTCAAAAACCGTATATTGCTAAACATTGATGCACAGGTGCGTACTGGTAGCGCCGCTCGCTAGCTGTCCGGCGTCACAACAAACAAGAACTTGTCATGAGTCGCTAGGTATAGTACCGCGTCAAGTAACGTTCGGCACCAGGCGAGTATGTGCCATACTGGAAACAGATATACGCACATACTGCTTCATGCTTAGAAAGCCAAACCTGTTGTACCGCGCTTTATGAATACCGCCGAGGCACATGACGTCTTGAATGCCAGTCGGATCGCATTAACGGCATTGCTTACTTTCGGCTGCGGTGGGCGAACCCAGACTTGCTACGGTGCACACGGGCACGCGAGCATTTGCGCGAATCTCGAAGTTGTGTTAGAAGGGTCACTATACTGTCCGTCACAAACTATCGGCCTGTCCATTCGTTCGCGTATAAAAAATTGAAACAGATTTTACGATGTACGGACGAATCAATAATTTATTCGATTGTTTGTCAACGTGAATATTTATCTAATTGTTGTTTTTCGTAAAAAAAAATTAGGAATTTTACATCTTTGTAGAGAAAAAAAACTTTTACGGATTATTATTTATGAAAATAAAAATTTAATTCATTTTCTCAATTTGATTTTATAAAGTTATTAATTTTTATTTTGTTTATTTTCAGAGAAAGCCCTAGGGTTGTATAGTTATTTTTATTAATTGAGGATAAAATAGAATTCTACTTTTACTATTATTTCGTTCCGTAAAATTTATCAGCATCGACGAACGATAAAGCGTAGCGTTGAATTGAACAACCGGCGCTCAGACCGCTCTCTTCTTGCATCGCCCGGCAAGCGCCCGGCTCAGACTGATAGCATGATCGCGCTCTCCCGCTCATCCTACCGTCGCGCGCCCGCCCCACCAGTTGCGCTTCCCCGCTTCCCCCCTCGCGTCGAGTAGGCACGACGAACGTTCCCCCACTACGAAGCACGGGCAGCCGTAGCAAGCACACGGGACTCACGGGAACGCGTAGAATGTAAACAAACCAAACGACGACAACATACCACACGAGCCCGCTTCGAAGTCTTTGATTTATTTCAACATACCGAACAATAAATTCATGGAATAAAATAATAATATTCGTTTAATCACTCGGCTAATATATTCGATGGTACAATTGTATTTAATAAGCCAAATGAGTGTTAATTTATACTTACATTTGTACGTATAAAAAATATCGTAGTGCCACCACAAGCCACTGTACGACGACCAAGAGATTTATATTTTAAAAAAACAATTCATTTGACTTAAGGGATCTTGCTCGGAGGAAAAATTTTGAAAATCATTTTTCAAAAAAATGGTTCACCACTTGACGATCTGATTGCGCGACCACAATTAAGCCACTGTACCATCACCAAAGGAGATTTATGTTTTAAAAAAATCAAATTCTTCAACTTGAAGGGGCTAGCTCAGGGGAGGTAAGTTGTGTTGTTATTTATTTCTTTCTGTTTTTTCTTCTTCATTTATGAATGCTTTTTACCGCTCGATATTTTGTGGAAATCACGAATTAAATGACAGTCAAATTTACGGAACTCGTTTTTCCGACAATGAAGAAGAATAATATACAATCTAAACCAAAAATGACTTTTATCATCTACGCAATCATTTAATGAATAATTCTAACGATGAAATAAAAATGACGGAGTGTCTATTCCAATTAAGGTACCGGGGTAATATCTCCAACGTTGTTCTTTAAGGAATTCCTTTAGTTTCTCATTCTGGAATGGTAAAAGGTGCCGAAAAAAAAAGACTGGCAGTTTTTGAGGTTTTCATAGCACATCAATTAATTAAGTAATTTAAATGAACAATATACATAAGTTCTCCCTGTAAGAGCACCTGCAAAACTGTGCAATTCTTTTTTTACCCTTATCTCGGACACGGGATAGTGAATCCTTCTGGAATTTTGTATGTAGCATTATAATAATCTCCTGAATATGTCCTGGCAATTTTTCAAAATCATTTCCAAAAAATGCTTAGACTACCTCAAGTAAAAACAGTGAAAAATGTTCAATCTTCAATATTTTTTTTTCAATTTAATGAACCAATTTTTTTTTGGCATACCAAAATAATCTGTACACTGTGTACGGTAAGACACTGTAAGATACTGTGTAACATATTACAGTGTTGTAAAGGTATATCCTTAGATTTGAAAAATCGCAAAGCTGCTAACGGCACTCGTAAATTTGAGGCAAACTCGGTTTTTCCCATTCAGTCATATATTGACTCGGATCAAAACCTCTCACGGCACGATTAGCCGTGAAAACCTTGGTTACTACCATAGGGTCATTTTGACCCGGGCCCAAACTTCCACCACTGCCCGTAATTGAGAAAAGTTCGGTTACTTACTCTTCCAGGACTATTCAATGTCTAGAATTTTATATTTCTAATCCAGATGTCCCTTGACCCTAATAGTTGCGTTTATTTCTTTCAGGTATATATCGTCTGGGGCTTTACACAGTCCCCCTCCCCCCTAATTACATTCCCTTCTTATTCCCTGACCCGAAAATTTTACAGAAGTGCGTCAGACCCCCTGGAGTTCGATGCGAATAATTGACGATTTTATCTTGACATCTGATTAATAAAGTATGTCAAATTTTTGGTTTCTAGGAACTACGAAGTCATTCTGGCGATAAGCGATGCGTGAATTAATGTATTTTTCAAATAAAAATATTTGGATAGTTAGAAAAAAATTCCTTAGGCAGTACAGAAACAAGTTTTTTGAGTTTATCCTTTATTTACCCATAAATTTAAAAAATATTTTTCTTTCGTTTATTTTTCGTCATTATAAATAATAATTGTTTTATATTTTTTATTTTTCGTTCTTTCGGGAACTACGACGAATCATTCGTGGACAATTATTTATTTTAAAATTGGTGGAAAATATATTACGTAATAACTTTCATATTTTTCTAAATGAATATAAAAATTCATAATTCATAAATAATAATAATGGTCGATCGCTGCATTCACGTTGAAACGATAACAGATTTGACAAAATGGTTTTTTTTATGAGAAACCAATCATTTCAACCTACGAAACATACAAAATACATAATTTTTTATCATCTTAATATACGACAGCGACGCGTCAACTGCTTTACAAATCATGATGGTTTGTCTCTGTACATACAAAAAAAGATAGATAAAGCAAAAATACGATATGACTATTGAAGTCATTTGGGCGAGATACCCACGAGTCTAAAACTAATTAGTAAATGTTTCCTCCATTTTTGAGTTTACTTCCGACATACCTGGAGCAAAGGTAACTAGTGGGGAAGCATCAGTTGAGGTCTACGCGTCGACCGTGAAGGGTACTTGAAAATTGAAACGTATTTGAAAATGAAAAACTAAAAGAATTTCATTCAACGAATGAATAAATATAAATAAATAAAAACACACACAGCTAAAAAAACATAATAAATATTTCGGAATATACAGAATACTGTGTTAATAATTATAAACAATAATTTGATTTATTAGTTCAAAAGTGGATTACGCGTTTAATCATGGAGTGGATTCAATCGATTCTTGCAATTGCAACGCTTCTTTGCGGACTATATTACTGGGCGACGTCAACCTTTGACTTTTGGAAATCTCGCAAAGTCGTGGGACCCAAGCCATTGCCCTTAATAGGCAATTTGAAAGATATTTTTTCGGGAAAAAAGTCATTGTGCGAAGTTTTGAAAAAAATATACGAGGAAAATCGTGACGAGCTTGCGATCGGTGTGTTTTTTAGGCGGAGACCAGTTCTCCTCCTTGTTGATCCCGATATCATCAAAGACGTTCTTATAAAAGATTTTGCCGTATTTTCTGATCGTGGCCTGAAGACGTTCGATAAAATTGAGCCATTGACGCAAAGCTTAGTGCATTTGGAATACGCCCGATGGAAACCTCTTCGAACTAAGTTATCGCCGGTTTTCACTTCAGGAAAATTGAGAAATATGTTTTATCTTCTCCTCGAATGCGGCCAACATTTAGAGCAATATTTAGAAAAGTTGGTTGACAAAAATGAACCTATCGAGTGCCGTGAATTAACAGCTAAATTTACAACCGATGTTATCGGCAACTGTGCATTCGGCATTAAAATGAACGCACTCACCGACGAAGACAGCGAATTTCGTAAAATGGGACGTAAAGAATTTGCTCCTACTTGGAAAAATTATCTCAGAATGAGAACTCGCGAATCAGCTGGTTGGCTTTATTCCATTATTGGACACTATCTTTGCGATCCCGAAATAACAACTTTCTTTATGACCATAATGACAGAAACAATGGAATATCGAAAAAAAAATGGTATCGTCAAACACGATTTCATTGATCTTATCATGGAAATCAGAGATCATCCTAATAATGTTGGCGACAAGAGTAAATATTATTATTCGATTATTAAATTTAATATTCAATCGAAACTGATCGAAAATGTTAATTATTTGTTTTTTTTTTTTTTTAATATCTTGTTGTACAGATTTAACAGACACAGTACTGGCGTCTCAACTCTTCGTGTTTTTCCTCGCCGGATTTGAAACTTCCTCTACAGCTATGAGTCACGTTCTCTATGAGCTTGCTCAAAACCATTCGATTCAAGATAAATTAAGAAGCGAAATCCAAAATGAATTGGAGAAAAACAACGGCGAATTGAACTTCGAAGTTGTCAAATCTATGAAGTACCTCGATATGGTGTTCAATGGTATGAAATCATTTTTCAATAATCTAAGTTTAATTCAATATGAAAATTTTTTATCATTAAAAAAAGAATGATACACTTAGAGAACCGAAAATCAATTAGAACGAGTTTAAATCCAAATTTAATCATTTTCATTAAAATTGAAATAAATATTTGAAATATAACTATAAGCAGAAGTTTTACCCAAAAATTCAACATTCACCACAATTGCCTGATAAATATTTGCTAATTTAATTCGAACAATGAAAAAAGCAAAATTGTTGACAATAAATTTCAGAATCTCTTCGAAAATATCCACCGGCTACAACGTTAATGAGGAGCGCAAAACAAGATTACACATTTTCCAACATAAACTTAACGATACCCAAAGGAACTCGAGTTCTTGTTCCCATTTTCGCAATTCATCGAGATCCACGAATTTATCCAAATCCAGAAGTCTTTGATCCAGAAAGATTTACGGAAGAAGCTATCAAAAATAGGCATCCAATGAATTGGCTGCCTTTTGGTGCTGGACCAAGAATTTGCATCGGTATGTAATCTATTGTTGAATTATTATTAAAAACTATGCGAGGAAGAAAAGTAGTTTTGAGTGAATATTAAAATCTTTCGTCTCTTTGGTTTAAAAAAAAATTCTACGAATAAGTAACATTTGCATGTTTGAGAAAAATAATTTAATGTCAATTTAAAAAAACGCTTTTGAACATCAAAATGTTTTATTTATAAAATGGTTTTTATAAACCGGTAACCATCGCCGAATTTGATGAAACCATCTTTTCAGTCAAAAAAAAAGTGTGTGTCAGCTCTTAATTGTTTTCTTCTTTCTTCGAGTCAATGTTTTACCAACAGTGGTTATGCGCTTTTATAAACTCTAACAATCATTTCTTTCAGGTGCTCGTTTCGCGCACTATCAATCGAAGATTGGACTCATTAAGATACTTCAAAACTACAAAGTCGATATTTGCGATAAAACAGAAATACCATATGTCATCAATGTGCGAAGTCTATTCATGACACCTACCACTGGCATTCATCTTAAGTTTAGTAAAATAAATTAGATTTTTTATTTACCTTCTGTCGATATTTGTCTTCGATAAATATCTTTGTCTTTGTCTTCGAATGTGGCAGTCTTTGTCTTCGAAAAATTTACCTATGAATTTTTATTGCCGGAATAGCCCAATTTACATTAAATTAAACTTAAGTTGTACGTAATTAAATGAATTATTTTTTAATCAATTTTCCTAACTGGACAATCTCAACCTAAATTAGATTCATTTACGAAACTAAGAGATGACTTCAAAAGTGCACAAAGTAATATGTCTTATTAATTGCATGAGTGAATAATCTTATGTTCGTCAGATGAATAATACGTGGAAAAAAAAACATGCAAACACGTTTTTCGAATCTAATTTAGGTTGCACCAAGCTTAAGGGCCAGGAGATGGAAAAAAAATCACTCGATTTTTGCCCACAAAATTATTCGAAAAACAATCAATTATAAAAGACATTAAATTGATAAAAAGACTGGAAATAAAGTGTGGCTGAAATATATGCATAAAATAATGTACTACATTTTTTAATTTGGCTCCAATGCTTCAGTATTTGCCTGAGCGCAAGGTAAATGACTGGAAAGCAGATTCCTATATTCCTCGAAAACCCAAAACCGTGGCGGAGAAAAATAATGTACTAATCGGGACTTTTATCGACCAAATGACTGATAGCAGGTCATTGTGATATAATTTCATTTAAAAACAGTAAAATCGCACGTGAACCTTTTTGCGCTTCACATATTTGTGAGAAAATCTAAAACACTGCTTTTTGTTTACGACTACGAGTAAAACGAGTACCATTCTATAAGCGAGTCTTGATTTTAAATTAAATAAATAACGCTACGGCTATTGTGGTATCAATTTTTCCACAGTCACATTCAAAAGTGAACCCTTATTCGATTCGTTTTTTAAAACTTGCGTACAACGTGCAAAATAATCTAATAATGTGTGTGGTTTTATCATAAAATTTAGGCAAAAACTTTTCATACGAAGTTTATAGTTTGAGAAATAACCACTTTTCTAAATTTCATACACACAGAAAAGAGCTGTATCAAGAGACTTTGTGGTAAAGTGTAGTGATTGTTCTCATGGCATTGTTTTCATGGCATGGGGCTTGTACTTCACTAGTTTTGCTTATTGGATTTATCCTTTATTATTTTTTGGAATGTGAGGTTATTCGTAAGATATTTTCAGTTGGTCACATTGTTACTTGACAGTTGCGCTTTGGATTCCTCTCTATAACCTCTATGTGTTCAATGACCAACCCACTTAATTGTTTACACACCACAAATCGTCATTGCAATGCAATGAACAAGTACAAATGCATCACAAGTGCAACGAGTGAATTGTACGAAATCACGTGACGAAAAACGTCTACACTTGCCACAATAAACTACCGCAGTTTGTTGTAACGTTGCAAGTGTTTCGCGTGAGCTCTTTCCAACAAACTTTTATTCTCAAAATGGCGGAAAAAATATTTGAAAAAACAAATCCGCATATTTTCAATGGCAATCTTGAATTCTGGATGACACATCTCCCGCCAATTTTGAAAAATCTTCCCATAATTCAACTCGCCATACCCGGTAAGTTTTTCGGAATCAAATGTTTTGTTATTTGTGAACGCTTCTATATCAATTTATAATCATAATTATTCCACTAAGTGTTATCTTGTGCGTAATTACTTTTCACAGTCGTTTTAATTATTCTCACCTGGAACACTATCTTGAATAAAAAATCGAATATCTTCTTTTCTAATATATATTTTCATGGTGTACGCCTGATTATTTTAAGTACGAACCTACCAAAAGGCCGCTCATGACAAGACGATGTAGTATACTTCGGGTCAAATTGACCCAGTGTGTCAATACAGCGGCCAAATTTAAGCGTGTAACGAAACAAAACCTTTCGAAAAAAGTTATCAATGTCAATAATCCGTAACAATCCAACCAGAAAGCAATAAATGAATTTTTCATTAAATAATAAGACTATTTTTACACATTGCGCCCGAAAAATAATTCATTTGTGCTTTCGATTGTGTTTCGAAAAAAAACATTCTAATGTTTGAGTTTCTCAATACATAACAGTAAAGAGTAAGGCAACTATAGAAAAAAAAGCTTTCTGTTCGGAACACATTATTGATCTGGGATTAAATACAAATGACCTTGGAACTATTTGGGAGGTATGACTCAATTGTGATTTACTTTTATTGCCCTATTTCTTAAGTGGACTCTCAATCATGCGATGAAAGAAAGTCTGTAAATAAGATTTTTGTTTGAATTGAAAAAAATGAATGGCAATTAGCAAACTATAATTTATTATCATGTTGATTGCATTTTTCGTCTCCTTTGTCGTTTTTTGTGTACTATTATGAAAAATTCTTGCTGCTCGTAAGCGTTAGAAAGTTGTTTCGTATGATTTTTCAACATTTTCCGGATAAAAAGAAAAAAATCATGAGTAGCCTGGCACAAAAATAATAATTAAGAAAAATCGGTGACTGTACAAACACGTAGGTTCGCACAACACGATGACATACAGCATAGAACGAGGTAACGACGTTAGTCCGGACGAGCCGAAGTGGATGCGACTAGCCGGTCGTTTTTTATCCGTTATTTCAAAACCGATCATTTTCAACTGGTCGGTGACTCAATACGAGGATGTCACGATACAATTAAACGGTGGAATAAGGTGACGCACCAAAACTATTATTTTACTTATTCAAAGTCCCATCTAGAAACTCGTACTTAAAGGAATAGAATACAAAAGAATTTTCCTTGAAAGATTTTCCCAAAGATTAAAAGTAGCTTCTTGAAGGCTGTAATGGGAAATTACCTCGAAGATCATCCTTTTCCGATTAAGAATACGGTCTCAAAGCTAAGAATATTTCCACGTCGTTTATTTTCGAAACAAAAATTTTCAAATATAACTTTCAGATACCTTGACTTACGAATGGCCACTAAATCAGACAACGAAGCGATTTACTTCGTGCACGGTCTCTACGGTTCTGAAGTCACGGAGCCCTTGGAATCCATAAATCATTGGTTAACAGTGCATCCGGACGAGGTCGTGATTTTAGACTGTCAACATTTTTACAAATTCACGAAAGAAACTCATCGTTACTTCGTCGACAAGATAAAACGTATATTTGGAAACAAAATATGTCCAGCAATGAGAAATCTCGTTGATATTAACTTGTCTTGGTTGAACGAGAGAAAATACCAAGTATTTGTAATATACAGAAACGAAATAGCAGCTGTGGAAAAACACGTTTGGCCAAGTGGTCTGTGGCCTACGCCATGGCCAAATACTGTTTATCCTGAAATAATGATTAATTTTCTTGACGTTGGACTCCAAAGTCGTACTTCCAATGCTGGCTTCGTCTCGCAATGTCTTTTGACGCCTAATGTACTTTACGTTTCCAAACATCCGTGCGGTAGTCTGCACAAAGAATTAGCTGCTCTGTGTCGAAATACATCGTTACCGTGGATTCGTCGACACAAACCCGGCATCCTTGGACTTAACGTCGTCATTACCGATTACGTTTCCTACGATAATTATCTATTCTCACGCACTGTCATTCAACGTAATAATGAATTGCTCAGAATACCTCAAATGGCTAGCTCCTCTTAATAACTGACGTTTTTTTTTTTTAAATATCATCGATATTTTCATGTGATAATGCGACAGAGAAAAATGCCTTTTTTGGAATAATTACATTTTGTGTTCACGAATTAACGTTGCTTCTTTTCTCATTATTCTATCGAATAGAAAATTCACATCGATGCCATTTTCTATTAATTTTTTTGTACCGAAAAATTCCTTTGGAAAACCGAAATTTCGATGAGCCGTGGTTACATTTTCTGTAAAACGATTTTCGGAAAACGCTTCTTTTAAAGTTGATGTTAACAACTTTCCTTGCAAAGTTGCAAATATTTCAATATTTCGACACTCTCGAATAAAAATATTTTCGTCGCGCTCTATGCGTCATTCAGTTGACGAATATTCTGCTGTGAATTTTTCTCTGACACGATCGTTCTCTCATCACCAAAGAATAAGAGGTAACTTTTATTTTTTCTGAACTATCGAGTTTTCCCGAGAAAAATGGGGAATCTGCTTTGCAGTTATTTCTCTCGTGCTCACGCAACTGATAAATCATTCGAACAATATAAGAAAGTAGTAATTTTGTGCAAATATTTCATACACACTTTATTTTTAGTCTTTTCACTCATTCGAAGTCTTTTATAATTTGTTCTGTTTCGAATAATTTCATGGGCAAAAATCAAATAGTTTTTGTTTTCCATCTCCCAAACCTTCTTAAACTTAACCAAACCTTAATTAGATTGAAAAAAAAAAACGTTTTGTTATTCTTACGTATTTTGTTGAGCTGAACATACGATTAGTTTTTCTGTAAATTCATAATCTTCATCATCCTAATATGGTTCGAGTGTTTTTTTTTTTAATATATATTTAACAGAAAAAAACGATTCATAATGATACACGCAACATTGGTTCAAATTCACATAAGAATTTACAAACTCGTACGTATATTTTGACAAGCAGTCAGAATGAATAATTGGCGCAACTCTTTTCAGTCATAGATTCATCACGTTTCTGTCGATCGTATTTTTTTACGTTATAGATCTATTCATCGACGTATACTTTTACACTACGAAGTTTTATTAAAAGAAAAAGAGGACGAAGAAAAATGTGGTGAAGAAAAAAAGCTATGGTCACACTTTATACAGACTGGTTAACACAATTAATGACTTTGACGTTTGACGTTTGTAAAAGATTAAGCAGGTATAAATTCATTTATAAATGCCATTGATTCGCTTTTTTCATCTCGCAGTGAGCACACAATTCAACACACACACATACACACACGCGCAGGCGTACACCAGGCAGTCTGAGGCGAATTTCGGGATATTCACTTTGCTCTAACATAAAAACATAACATTTTTTCGTCACAGACCATTTTGCAAGATACAAAAATTGTCTGAAACGAAAAATGATTTATTTTTTGAGTGTGTGAATCAATGAAGAAATTACGATTCGTCACGTTCACCCAATCACAGAGCTTTCACCTTCAGCTGCTTCATCCTCGGTGCTCTCTTCTTTGCTAATCTTCGCTGTTCTTTTTCCTCCCATTTACGTTGCTTCTCCGGATCTTCCTCCTGCAATATTCGATCCTGTTCAGCCTTTCGTTTATCCTCACGACGTTGTGCAGCTGCCTCTGCTCTTGCAGCGTGAGTCGTTTTCAAAAATGCTTCTTCCACTCTCGAACGATTTTTGTCCGTCTTAGTTTTTCCCTGTTTTCAATTTTTACTCATATTAATTTCTTGTTTATAATTAACTGGGATTTTTCGGTCTGACTCTTTCCTTTCGTAATTGAAAATAATAATAAGAACGAAGATTTATCGGGCAACATGCCTAATTAGTTCAGTTATCAAAAATCACCATAAAGTTTTTAAGAAAAAAAACAAAATTTGCACGTTTTTCACCTTTCATTATAAAATATGGTAGATCTTTTCATGTACAACGATTTTTGTACTACAAACCTCTTTTGAGAATTTGAAACGACTTGATTTGTCGAAACATTAAAGTGTATTATGTAAATAATAATAAAAAATAACAATCTATTGAAAGACGAAGCTTTAAGAAACTGTGAATTTGTAATACAAACCTCTTTCGATAATTTGAAACGTCGTAATTTGTCCAAAAGATAAAATGTAAGTTGGAGCAGCAACCGCATTTTTTCAGGGTTGTCGTGTGGTATTTTTCCTTTGATGCTTATATTTAGACCGACTAGAAGCACACGTTTCACTTCCGGCATTGTCAATGCACCGGAATCTCTGCAAAATATTAAATCGAAAAAATTAGTATCATTGTTTCTGGGTTTTGGAGCCAAGTGAAGTCAGTCGGTTTCGCAAACTGTTGAAAAATTCTATTTCTAACCGAATTTTACTAGAACTTGAATTTTCAAAAAAATTGTGGTTAATTTGTATCAGAGTCGTGAAAATACTAACTCTTGTTGTTTCTGTCCACTGTATTGATCACTGATGTGTATATAATCGATATCTTGAGAGTATTTGTTGAACGCTTGAATGAGTCTAGAGTCAAAAATGGCTGAAGCAGCTTCAGCGATTTCAGACATAACGAAAAAGCCGCTGGGTAGTCCAAATTTTTCAGCAGGTTTTTTTTCCGGACAATAAGTCGCGATATCAGCAATATCTCTGGTAAGATGATGAGCAGTTTTTTTGGTAGCAATGGCTAGCACAAAATTGTCACTTTCGTCTTTTGACAATTCGATTTTAAGATGGACTTGATCGTTTTGAGGTCTTCCAAGTTGAGCGAGGACTGCAATGAGATCGTGTCTTTTGATTAATCTCAGCTCAGCGAGCATAGAATCACAGCCAACTCGTCCTGTGCAATAAAGACTGTACTGGGATTCGCTTTCTTTAATCAAAATGCTTTCCGAGGGATCATCACGAGATTTGCCTGTATCTCCGACCAGAGAAAAATTCTCCATTAACAGTTGCTTGTTGTCGTTCACCCAAGTTTCTGCGATTCGAGTATTTTTCGATCTTCCAGCCATGTAATTACTGAAATAAACAATCAGTCCAGCAACCATGAGAATTTCTAAGTAAAAACTGTCCCATCTAGCTCGAAGGTGGAGCGGAACTTTGGTTATAGTTAAAGTCGAAAGTTCGTCCGGCTTAGAACCGCCGCTCCTTCCATTGTTATCCAACCCTTCGAACTCTTCGTCGTCCTGGAAATGATCAAATTCTCCATCGCCGTCTTCTACCATTGCTCCATCCTCGTCATCCTCCTCCTCATCCTCTTCCAATGCTCCATCCGTCTCTACAAAACCATTTTGACTCTGTGATGATTTAAACTGCTCCGACAAACGATCAGCTGTGTTCGAGGCACCTGTTTTGATCTCTTCAAATTCCTCAAACTCTGCAAACTCGTTGTCCTCTATCAACTCGTCATGGAAATGTGCACCGACCCATATGTTTGTCCCCACCAACGCTATGTGCACCGCCACTAGCCAGAGCTTCATCGTTTATCTGCAAAAAATTTTTTATCTATTTTTTATTTCTCTCTCCCAGTATGTTGAACGATTTTTAATTAATAATTATAGATACCAATTGGATGAATTGACAAAAGTGAATTTATAATTCATGGTTTTGTAATCTTCTATGTTACATTTTAAGATTTTTTTGCCCTGTTGATTTCTTGAAGGTTCTATTATGAAAATTTAAACGAGATATTCTACTATTTTCTAATCCATCACCAATCAACACCAAAGTTAAATGAGATATTTTATTTTTCATTTAAAAAATCGCAAAAAGATAGTTTTATAGGAATTGTCCTCATTAATCTTGCAAATTTCATACAACTTTAAACAATAATGATTCAAAGAACTCTTTAAAAACATTGTTTTCAGGAATATATTGCTAATTCTTGAGAGTTTCTGTTTATTCCAACATTTTCGATGCATGATGAAGTGTTTTTGAAATAAATTAAGTGAAAAATGTTAATTACAGTAAATAATTGCAGGTTTTTCAATTTACACAACTTGTCAGCTTCATTGACGTTTAATTCGACTTGAATTATAGCCACCACGTGTACAAAACGTTCGAAATTATTGATCGGTTAAAAATAAAATAATTCACGAATTTCCATATTATGCACGCATTTCTCAAAATGATCGTCATTTAAGAAAATCATGTGAGACAGTAGTTCATACAAGCACGTTAATTTCATGTGGTGGAGCCCAGAGAAAATCAAAGGAAACTCTGTAACCTTCAACCATTGAATTATAACATAAAATATAACGATATCGTAACTTTCTACAACTCACCGATTTCTAATGTATAACAAAATTATTTCAACCCGTAGAAATTTAATTCAACATGTAATCGAATTAATTAGGCCAATAAATCGAAAGAAATCCCGTGCCGAGGCAGTGGTGACTTGCACCAACTGAACGTGGCATTGATTGCACTTATTATAGAGACACGTACACATGTGTCATATGACTCTCGTGTTAAAATATTGTTAAAGTATAGGTGCAAGCATGGGTGAAAGGCTGAATCTGTCTCTTTTCCCCTCATCATCATGAGGGTGGACGCCAACACAACATTTTACGACGACAGCGCCGATTTGCCGATGAACTAAAAATGTTCTCATTTGGTTTTGGCTTTGAGTAAAACAAGTCCCAACTATACATCCGTTTCCTACAATTTCCAATATTGCGTTCTTTCGTGGTTCAATGATAAAAAACAACAATAACATCATTAAACATTTATTTATACACGTAATTTTATTAACACGTGAAATTTTTGTATTTTTTTGACGACTAATGACAACCACTGATAATCAAGACAACTTCAGACGGTTGCCAGTGGAGACAGGGTGAACCGGGCAACTTGCGTGAACATCTACGTCTGCGTGTTTACGTGTATGTGTCACGTTCGTTTTCGTCCGACATACCCACGTAAAAGAGACAACGCGATTTTGACGTAACTTGCAACGCGAAAATTTCCCGATTCAACGGTGATCGTGTTTTTTTTGTATTAATCTCGTGTAATACAGCCGAAAATTGAAAAACCTGACTGTATTTATTAATTACGATCGAATGAGGTTAAGAAAAATTAATCGATAAGGGGTGTACACCCGGGACGCGGTGGTCAAGGAGGGGCAATGAGTCAAACAATGGATCAATACACGTGTGGAAATAACGTGTATTGAGTAATCATCCCAGGACTGTTTATTCGTTGTCACCTGGTGACTGGAGGAAAAAATAATCAAACGAATAGAATTTATCATTGAGACGTAAGTCTTTATCAACTATTACCAATTTCTTAAAGTTTTACATGACACAATAGAAAGTCCTCTGTGAAATCGATGATTTTGCTTTTTTCTACCCACAATATTCATTGTTCGAAAAAAATGTTTAACGCCAATAACTGTTAACAATTGGATTGACGTGAACACTTCGAGAATAAATATTACATTATGTTTGGAGATGTTTTTTTTTTTTTCACACGATTAAATCGAAATGATAGTAGACATGGATATGAACTGTCACTTCAGTAATTAAATCTCATTCTTATTTTGAAGAATTTTCGGCACCTAAACGATTACTAAACAAACTCCAAAACCGAAAAAAATGTCTACCGAATTTGATTTGAGATTATACAGGTTTATAAAGTTAAAATTTTTTTTATTTCAATTTTTATTCTTGAGGGCACAAAGCAAAAATAAATCTTTAACATCCTGAATACCACAACATTTTGCAACGAAGTGAACAAATTTCTGAATAGTTGGATGTTTTGATGGTAGAGACATTTTTTTTTCGCAAGTTTGAGGAAACGAAAGTACCCGCTTAAAATGATTGTCAAAATCTTTTGCTCAGATTTGATTATATTTAAAAATCTATTTGGATGATTTACTGATAAATAAACTAAACACATTGGAATGTGCGTTGCTAATATTGATTTGAAAATGCAGATTGTCTCTAGTTGGAGAAAAACAAAAACAGAAGATATTGAACAATGGAGAAATCAGAGAACCAGGGAAGCCGTGGTTCAAAAAGACGAAGTCGAGGAGTGGCAGTAGCGACGAACGCAGAGACAGGGACGCAATGTGTTCAGGTGGTGGTGCGTTGTCGTCCGATGGACGAAAAGGAGTCGGTGAGAGGTTATTCGAGAGTGGTTGAAGTAGTGCCGGCGCGAGGAGTGGTTGAAATAAGAAATCCTCGAGAAGATCCAAGCCGTGACAGCGTAAAGGTGTTTACGTTTGATGCTGTGTACGATTGGAATTCGAACCAAGCTGAATTGTACGAAGAGACAGTGAGGCCTTTGGTGTCGTCGGTATTGGATGGATTCAACGGTACAATATTTGCTTATGGCCAAACAGGAACAGGAAAGACATATACGATGGAAGGAACAAAAAATGATCCTGAACGTCGAGGAATAATTCCTCGCAGTTTCGAGCATATATTTAATCATATAGGACGTTCGGAGAACATGCAGTATCTCGTTCGAGCGAGTTACTTGGAGATTTATCAGGAGGAAATACGAGACTTGTTGCATCCGGATCAGACGTTACGTTTTGAATTGAAGGAAAAACCTGAGAGCGGTGTTTTCGTAAAAGATTTATCATCCGCTGTTTGCAAGAGCGCAAGTGAGATACAACAGTTGATGAGGACGGGTAATCAGAATCGTACGATAGGAGCAACGAATATGAACGAGCACAGTTCACGTTCTCACGCAATATTTCTAATAACAATTGAAATGAGCTCGATGGGTGATGAAGCAGGTGGCATAAGAGTAGGACGCTTGAATCTGGTGGATCTTGCTGGTAGTGAAAGACAAAGCAAGACTGGGTCTTCGGGTGAACGCTTGAAGGAAGCGAGCAAAATAAATCTGAGTCTATCGGCTCTTGGAAACGTCATATCGGCGTTGGTCGATGGTAAAACGACTCATGTACCTTATCGTGATTCAAAATTGACGAGACTCCTTCAAGATTCATTAGGTGGCAATTCTAAGACTATTATGGTCGCGAATATCGGTCCAGCTTCTTATAATTACGACGAGACACTGACGACTCTCAGATACGCGAACCGCGCGAAAAACATCAAGAATAAGCCTCGTATCAACGAAGATCCGAAGGATGCACTGTTGCGACAATATCAAGAAGAGATCAGTCGATTGAAAGAGAAATTAGCGATGAAGGGCCCAAGTGCATCTCGAAAACGGGCAAAACAACGAGGCAAAAAAAACACAGGTACGGAAGACTACCTCGAGTCCGAATCCGAAGCTGAAGACAGTCGCGACGACAATAGAATGAGCGAGAATGATAAAAAATTGATCGCCGAACAGATAAAAGCTGAGAAACACGAAACGGAGTGTCTCATACAAAGAATCACTGATCTCGAATCGAAAATGTTGTGTGGTGGTAAAAACATCGTTGATCATACGAACGAACAGCAGAGAGCTCTGGAGCAACGTTCAGCAGAGATCGCCGAGAGAAAGAAACGGGAAGTCGAGATGCAACAGAAATTGGAAGACGAAGAAATGACAACCATTGGAGTGAGAGAAACTTATACGACTTTGCAACAAGAGGTCGACGTTAAGTCACGAAAATTACGCAAATGTTATGCTAAACTTCAGGTTTTGAAACAAGAGCACGAAGATATTAATGAAGAATTTAATCGGGACAGGAGAGACCTCGAACAAACGCAACACGAATTAATGAAGGAACTCAAGCTCAAGTATCTTATTATCGATAACTTTATTCCTCACGAAGATAAACACAAGATATTGTCGCGTATTAGATTTGACGACGATGAAGATTGTTGGATCGTCAAAGAAGCTACTCCGGAAACCGTTGAATCCATTAAGAGACCAATTTCAGTGCCAGGCTCGCGACGTCCAGTCACTGAATACGCTAAAATCGCCCTTGCAATGGGTCGTGGCTATCGTTACGCCGGAGAAAATATTTTAAATCTTGAATTGGACATGCCAGCTCGTACAACTTTGGATTATCAAGGACCAGCTATTGCACCAACGATTCAGGCTGTTCTCGAAGAAGCTCTCAGGGACGAAGGCGATATTGACGTCGATGCCTCCAACGCCAGGCTACGACCAAAACCTCGTATTCCATCAGCCAGGACAGCCACAAGGCCCAAAAGCGTTGGAAAAATTCCTCAAATACCAGCGCCAGTTTATCCAAAAACAAGGGGACTCGTACCCAAGTAGAATAACATTTAATATTGTGAAGTTTACATGGTTGGAAAGGAATTTCTTTTTTCAAATATCTCTCAACATTTTTATGCACATTCAGGCATTTTTATTCTCTATTTCCGGATATATAGAGACAAACTAAGCAAAAAGTTGACTATTTGAAAATTTGGAAAACAAGAGTTATTTTCTTGCATTCCAACTATGCAAACTTCGATACTATTATTTAATAAACAATGCTACAACGTTGTACCAACTGTACATATATCTATTATTGCTGGCGTAACTTCGAATGCTTTAATATTTATTTATATATTTTTTTCTTCGTAGTACCATTATCTCGTTGCAGATGCTTTTTGTTTTTTTAATTATCGATCTAGTCAATGTCTCCAACGAATCATAATTTCACTTATAAATAAATGAATTTTTTTGCCATTGAAAATGCTTTAGTTATTTTTTTTCTTTACTGAACTCTCAGATTTTCGTCGAAACCTTACATATCCTTTGAAATAAATTCAAATTAATTGGCTTCTCTTTGCGCATGTAAATTTTCAACTCTTTAACTCATCGTGTATCAAAATGTAAAATAGTCTATTACGAAAAAAGTTTCCCTGTTCTTTGGTTCTCAATAATCTCACTACACGACATTAAATACATTTAAATTCCGTCAAAAATGTTCGCTGCCGAAAGATTTCCTGTGCTTTCTTCAAAGATTACTAATAAAAAAAAAATTTTAATCGAAAAAAGCATTTTTTTTCTTAAGCATGTTTTATTTTCACAGAATCGTTAGTCCCAACTCTCTACACTCAACATTACTAATGATATCAATAAATGTTCTTGCGTCATATAAATTTTGTGAAAATTTCAACTCTGATGATCCGAGTATCGTATTTTTCTTGCATAACAATTTAGTAAAAATCTCAATTATGAATTTTTGTGAAGTAATTGTTTTTAGCAAGCCAATTGTTTCATGCCATATTCGCCGAGTTCTCATAGCCCTTGGAGTCAAAGTCTTTGAGAATGTGCTTGTTTCGTAACCCGATCGAAACATCGTTCTACGATTCCCATGACAACGTTATTTTGTTTACATACCTTATGTTCCTTGGATTCACTTTTGCGCGAAATCTTCGGCGACAAAAATTCTCCCAAAATATGAAATATCCTGCCGGTTGTCTTTCTTTTTAGTTTTACATTTTTATTCAATAATACAATTCTACATAAAATACGAGGTTATCTTTCCTCATCGTAAAGTTGAACGAACAAAAACGAAAAGCATTTATCGATTGCTCCGAAAACGACAGGTTCCGAATGATCGCAAAAAAAATAAAATAAAACCAATGTTTCTGTTGGATTTCACCAGAAACAGCGGAATGGTTCATGTAAAAACGAGTTTGTTTTTATCCTTTCGCACAAACACTATTAGCGACATTGTATATCACATAATATCTTTCTCATAATCGATGGTAGCGATGAAAACATGTCGTATGTTCACAGTGTATAAAAAAAATGTATCACGCCATTTGTTGATTATGTCTCCTGATTGGTTGTTTTTGTTACGAGCGTTGATTTAATAGAATCTTTGCTGAGGATAATTTCCATATTGTTGTTGAGGATAACCAATGGGTGGACCGGTATTTTGAGCACCGTATTGTGGTGTTCCAATTCCATACATTTGTTGCTGTTGCAGCGCTTGCTGCTGTTGCTGTTGTCCATACTGATTGGTTTGCATAGCTGTACCAGCGTAGGATTGTTGTGTTTGATTGTTAGGAATCATGCTGGCCATGTTACCGTACGACTGATTATAATTATAACCATTATTCATGTAAGCTGCGGAATTAGGATTGAAGTTGGTTTGCTGTTGCTGTTGTTGTTGTTGATAATTGGCAAATTGATGATTACTCATTTGCTGATAAGCCATTGACGAAGAAGATGCCCCAGTCATCGTCTGTTGCTGTTGTTTTTGTAAACCAGCATCATTCTGATAATTAGCATTATAAAGACTTTGTTGTGATATTGGAAGCTGTGGAAGCTGTGGAATCGGTGGAATTGGGAGAATATTATCGACGTTATCAACTTTAGGAGCAGCGTGTGATTTGACGACATATTTGTTGGGCAAATCGCCCATTATGTTGGCTATAAGTCGCTTTGTTTCATTGAGTATAGCATTTGGATCGCTGTTACCTTCGTCTCGCGACTTTGTCGACGGTGAAACTCTCGATCTTGTTGGTGATCGTGATCTCGAACGAGACCAAGATCTTGACGAATGAGAACGTGATCTCGAGGACTTTTTTCTTCTTGCTTTTTCACTCTCGCTCACGTTTTTATCAGCTGCTTTGTAAATATCCTCGAAAGAATAATCGTCGTCGTCGTCAGAAAGATCAACTTTAGCCTTCGATCGCTTACCACTATCCTGTGGTTGCTGTTGATGCTGTTGTTGTTGTTGTTGCTGTTGTTGTTGACGTTGCCTTTGTTGTTGTTGCTTCAGTTCTTCCTCATCATCGGCGAACATATCAAGCTTCGGTTTCCATTTGTCTTCGTCATCGGTAGGATTTTGATTAACTTTACGCGTTGAAAAAGGCGATGTACTTCTGCCACTTTTCGAATGCTGATTCCGACTCGAAGGCATTTCCCTGGGTGGCGTTGGGTCTTTCTTCGACGCGGGTGTACCAAGATTTACGTAACCACGAAGCTTCTCCACTCTGGGCAAATCGGTAGCTTCTAATTTTTTAAGAAAATTTATTAAGCCATGCTGCTCATCGGTGCCAAGGTCCTTAAAGTTTTGTAACAATGTTTTAAGATCGTTGTCTGAAAGACTCTCCATTCTCGATGACTTTGGACGATCGTTAGATTCCCGCTGATTGCTATAACCAATTTCTCTCTGATTGCTCGTTGATTCTCTCTGACGAGTTGGAGTTTCGTGGCGAATCGGCGAACTGTCTCTACGTTGCGACGAAGATGCTCTCTCTTCACGAGATTTTTGCAATATCGGTGCATCCGGGGACGAAGCTTTTGTCGTTGAACGTGCTGGCGTTACCGAACGTCTGGTTGTCGCGACAGGAGAAACTTCTGGCACTTTTGTTGCGACCGGCGCGGCGATCGAACTCGGAACAGCACTAACTTCCGTCGAGGTTCCCTGCTTCGCAGCTGTTAATCCTTTGACGAAACTCGCGGCTGTTATCGGCTTATCACTGTGCTGCGAAGCTTCGGCCATTCCAACAACAGCGTTTATAAGGGTCTCAAGCTCATCCTGAGAAACATTGGTTCTTCCTTGTGCCACAAGAGCTGCTGCGATTTGTTGAGCAATTGCCATTTTGTCAACAGCTCCAACCCCAGGAACACTAACCGGTTCAGAGCGTAACTTACAAGGATCTCCGACTCTCTGAAAAATTGCTCGAGAAGAATTAGCGAACGAGGCGATCAACGGCCTCGTCAATTCCATCTCGCGTCTCTTTCTCTTTTCTTCTTCTTCCTGCATCTGTTGCTTTAACAACTGTTCTACTTTTCTCTTAGTTTCGGAAGCTTTGTGCAACAGTTTAGCGATATTTTGTATGGCTGATTTAGTCGGTGCTATTGCTACTTTCTCAATCATACCAGCGAAAAGTTGACCTTTTAATTTCTCTTTCACGGTCTCAAACTGTACGCAAACTTCCTCATCATTGAGCAAATCTTCCGCTGAATTCGGCTGAGCTTTTTCAGCGGCTAGAGCACGCGATAACAATGTGACAATCTTTGGACCCAATGAACCAAGTTGTCCTTCGAGTGCTGTCAATAAACGCAAAAGACCAACAATCTCAAGATCCTCTCGTAGTAGCTCCTCCTTTGGAGTTGGGCTTGGAGATTTTTCCTTCAGATAAGATGTCGGATAATGACGGGAACGTGACGGCACTAGAACTCGAGCCGGAGGATAATATGAAGATGTTCTGTAAATACCAGCTTTACCACGTGTGTACGTGTAACCGTAATCTCGTTCTCTCATTGGCTCATGGCGATCAATATATTCGGTTGTCTTGATGGTTTTCGTAGTACCAACGTACTCGACATCGTCATCGCTCTCGACATGATGACGAGTACGTTTAGTCGAGGATGGTGATGGCTCACGTTTTTCGCGACTGCTCGCTCTCCCTGTCGGCCATTTGTCGGATCTCTCCACTTTAATTTCACTCTTTTCCACTCTTTCGGTTCTTTCAGGTTTTTCTGGTTTTTCAATTTTTTCCGGTGGACGATCTTCCGGCAATTCAAGCCGTTTCCTTATCTCCTCTTTTCTCTGTTGTAATTCTTCGGCATGTATCTCACGCATACGTTTGTTCCAAAATTCAATCCATTCTGGTTTGAAGTCATGTTTGCTCGGGTCTTTACCATCAGCTTGTAACTCTTTGTAACGACGGTTCCAAAATTTCTTCCATTCGTCAGGATATGACGGATGCTTTTCCGGATTTTTCTCATGAAACTTCAGCGCTCGCTGAAGTGTCTCCTCCGAACGTCTTATCAACTCACGATATTTTTCCCACATGTCACGCTCTCGTAAAGGCTTTCGAGAACGCGAACGCGAACGACTGTAACGCGAATGATCACGATACTTACGACGATCTGTTCCCGTCACCGAACTCGCATTACCACTACGACGGTCTCGGCTACGTGAACGCGATCGCGAACGAGACGGCGAAGGACTGCTAGAAATACTGGATAACGAGGAGAGGGATTTTGTGTCGTCGGAAGGTCGTACCGGTACAACAGCTTTCGACTTCTCGTCGCTCTTGTTCATCTTTCGAGAATTTAATTTCTCTTTCGTCAATATCCGGATCTTCCATCCCCTAAAGAGAACAAAAGTGAATTAACAAATACGAAAATAATGTCGGAAAAACACTAATTATTCTGTATCATTTTTTACTTATTCATTTTTTCTTTCATGACTGCAACACCATCAAGCAATTCTCATTGTCTCAATATTTTCTTCGTTCATGCATTTGTTTGTTGAAAAAAAAAAAAAAAAAAAAAAAAAAAAAAAACTATTGGAAACATTCAAACTTTACTAACGATTTTTCTTTGTCCTTGCTCTCGATCTTCTTAGAAAAATGTTCAGTTTCTGTTTTGTACTCTTCTTTCTTCATGCTTTCCTCTGAATTGACACGCGCCACCGGGTTATCGTCGTGTTGATACAGATGCTCGAGCTTGTTGTATCGTGATTGCGAATCTATCACGGAATAAATATTTTTTACGAAAAATAAATATTGTTCATTAATTATCTATTGAGTAAAAGAAAATATACTTTTTTTGCAATATATTATTAGATTTTCAAGTTCGAATCGTCGCAGGACAATTGTAAGATTTAGATTTGTAATTTTTTTTAAACTCACCTTCCTTCTTCCCTCCGCTCGACATTTCAGCCATCATCTCGTCAAAGTTAGTCATCCATCTCACATCGTAACATTCCATAAATGTTCTGTCTGGTCTTTCCCTGTACGATATGAAACAACACAGCCACGTTTCAATGTTAACATCCATAATTCAACGTACTTTTGTTTTCTATTTACGAAATTGTTTTCTCTCAACTAACACCGAAGGAGAATTAAAGAGGTTTGCAAAAAAATCAACGAACTGAAAAATTGTCACGTTGTTTTCTCGTGAGATTCCATTTTTTTTTCGCTTCTGTAGAAAAAAACAGTTGTTTGGAATCCAATTTTTCTCAATGGCAGAGAACTAATAATTGAGAAACAATGTGAAAATATCTCATTCGAAATGTCGCGGTATTTTATTCAATTTTAACAAAATTTTATAGTTTCAAACTTCATTGCATTTTATCATTATTTTTTATGTAGAACGGCAATAAACTTTTTTTTTTAAATTAGTGATGGAGAGCGTTTATATCGTACTTTAAAAACTAGACGATAAATGTTGTACACTCTTAACCGTTTCACGACCGTGGCCTACTTACTACTAAAATCCTCGATCAGCATTTTACTAAATATTAAAATTATAATTTCCATAAAATCTCAACACTTTTATGGATTTTCAAAATAGTATCAAGTAGTTGAAAATAAACACAACTTGAATGAATCACATTGAAAAAAAAAAAAAAGAACAAAGAGCTTAATGTCAGCAGGCTCATTGAATATTGAAGTAAAAAAAAAATCACGAGGCGAGCGATAGCTCAACTTTTGTGACAGATATCAGTCAATTTTCTGGAAGCATTGTCGAATTGATAAACGACCACTTTAGGCACACTCGTCACATACACTTGCACGAATCGCCATTCGGGCGTATTTGTTTATTCTTCTGAAAAAGATTATCCGATAAATTGAAAAATTTGAACTATAAGAAAGATATTGATGACGGATATCAATATCTCGAAGACATTTGTGAATAAAAATACGAAAGAACGGAGGAAACGAGAAGTAGAAAAGACAGAAACGGGACAAAAGTCGACCTACCTAAAGTGATAATCTTCATAGACTCTTTTGATATACTGCATCTTATTTTTTTCGAATTGATACTTGTCGACCAATTGAGGTTGCAAGCGGCCAAAAACCTCTTCGATTTTCTTAGCGACAAGCACCGAAATCTCATTAGCACCACGTTTGTAATTGGGCGTACGTGGGAATTCGGTAATAGCACGTGAAACCGTAGGAAAATGTCGATTGAGATAAGTTATTCGGTGATTATAGCTGACGAGATGTTCCATAACGGATCTTGGATCTCCACGTTTGTCACAAAGTATGCATGTGTAGCTTGGCTCGCAAGACTCATTGTCCACAAGCTCGAGAAGATATTCAAGGCCGACGAGCGGCGAAGTTCTGTGTCGGTCAAGACTGACTTGTATGGTGGTCGATCTGCTCATCAATTGATCTTCCATACCAGGCGGAATCGGTTCGCCGGGTGCCACAGTATCAGCGGTGGGCACAACATTTTCAGTTGGAATCGTATTGTTTCTTCGTGTGGTTGTACTCGTGTCGGTACGTTTCGACCATAGAGATACGGAGTAAGGCCAACGTTCGAGTTTTAATTTGTGACGTTTGCACATATTGTGACTCAACAATTTGTGCTTTCCGAACAGAGCTATGTTGCATATGTGACACCATATATCGTCGTCCTCTGTCGACGAATAAACCGGTCTCAGCGTTCCATCCTCCGCTGTAACGCTGCTTCGCATCAATCTCTTACGATCGTGTTCTTCCTGTCAAAAATACACAGATGGAAATACAAATATTGTATCTTATTTAAAATCATTTTGCAAAATATCCACGTAAAAAACTACTATTTTTTAACAGCGCCGAAATATTGCAGCTTTTTTGTCCTCCATGATTTAACACCTTTGTCTTCGAGTCCAAGTAGACATTGGTGAAAAAATTATCTTCATTGTCGATTCGTTTTTCTTTTGTTTTTTACTTTATTTTCGTTTTCCAGCATTGCAGAATTACCTTCTCGCGTTCCTCTTCAGAGAGCTGAGAAGGATTGCGACCCTCGATGTCAAGATCATCGAAATTCTGCATTTTTGCAGCCTTCGCGAAGTTCCCTGTTCACTTTGATTATTTTTTCAGTTCTTTCGGACGAAGCGTTCTGAAAGCGTTCACATCAGTTAATTGTTGTTTTATGATAATTACTATTATTTCATTATTAACATTATACTGTTTATTTAATTATTTTAAACTGCGATACAACCTCGTACTTACCCCCACATTTTGTTTTTTTCAATAAATCTATCAACAAATGACTAAAGTACTAATTTAACAACTATGGACATTGCAAAGTGGAGCTTTTCTTTGCTCTAAATTAATCCCGTGCTCTTTGATCGCCTTTTCTTTTATAAATATACGATTTTTACTCTCAAACGTATTGTTTATTGGCACAGTTTTGTTTTGCTCAATAATTAAAACAACAATGCGGTACTGTTGGTAAGTTGGATCAATTTTTGTTTCGGATACCAGCTACTTACCGAGTGACAATGAGAAAAACACCAATCTGGTGTGTTCACGTCATGACCACTCTCGACTTTTTCATTTTCATTTTTTCAGCTTTTGGAGCAAGTTTTTTTTTTTCCTTTTTTACACAACTTTAACCGAAACTCAGTGAAGAAACTTCTGCATTTTTTTTCATTTACACTAGTGTAAACAAAAACTTGTGATTTCCACAGAACAACGAATATACCGCTTTCTCATTGTGTCCGGACACAAAAGTAATGTTTGGGAAAATACACGAATCCTACAAAACATCTGGATTAAGATAGGGGTCGAGGAGGACAGAGAAATAATTCATATTTGCCATCTATCTTCACGATACCTCGAACCATATCATTTCGTCATTATTTTCAACGTTAATCAGTTGAGAATAAACGAGAAATTACACTGAAACACTGATTCTTCATGAAGTATAAGACCAATCGGTCGAAACGTCGTATGTATATTTGTAGAAATATTGATTAAAATTTGAAATAATAATGGAAAAAAATGACTAAATAATAAAACATTGTTTTGTAATCGCCAACTTCGTAGTTAATGTAAAATATGTCATTAACAGTGGCTCACATTAACGATAAAGTGGATTCATTAGGACAATTGCTAAACTAGCACTGTTGAAAAACTAGAACTGAATTTATTATTTGTTATCCCAAGAAAAAAAAATGAATTCTATTTATTGGCCAAACCTTAAATTTATTCGTATGTGTATGTTAATATTAAAAAATAAATGAAAAAAATGTAGTATCGATTGAAAATCTTTATACCACACTATGAAACGTTGCGAAACTCTTAGTGACGCTCTGTAACTTTGAGTAAATGAGTGGCATATTCCCTATCCTAGGAAGATAGCCAGAAGGACGAGAAGAAAAACTTCGAGTGAGGTGTATGTATATTTATTAAATTACGCACAGGTAGATTGCTAAATCGCGTAAGAAAATCGTATACATTTATTAGCCAGTAGCTCAAGCGAGTGAGGGGTCACGTTTTACCGGAGCTTTAAAAATAGCACACATAATACACTGGAAACTGTGTCGGAACTATTTAATTTTCGGAAATTACCATTTCGCCTTTTTTTTATAAAAAAAAGAGGCAAAATCATGATTTTTCTTTCTCAATGAAGTTTTTTTTTTATTTATTTCATGCAATGCAAACTGATTTTCACATTATTACCATGTAACTCTTACTCGTTCGTATATGTGTATATATATATATATATATATTTATATCTTTGGATGTCGATCCTTGGATACAACGAAAATTCCGGATTGAACAATGAATAAACACTTCAATTATTCGAGACTCACCCTTTGGACGGACACGATGATTATGCTTTCCTTAACCAATTCGTACGATCAATTATATCACGCTAATAAACAAACGTAAGACACATTTCTTTCTTTCGTCCTTTACCCAAACACACATAGTATTCAGTGGGGAACGGCCATCTTTAACTGAATTACGAGACGAGTTCGTTCATACAAGATATAAGAATTAGCGGCATTTAGGCTCCCTTTCATCGAAGCGTCCATAAACGCATTCTTACTTTCACAAATTGAACTTTTTTCACCAATCAATTCGCGAATTGATGCTGAACTAATTATGTCTTGTTATTTTCACGATCTAGACTTCTAGAGAATAACAGAACGTGCGTCAATGTAAAAAAAAACTTCGCTTCTTGATGATAAATTCCGTTTCAACATGAGAAAACTATTCGATAATAGATTAATTATAATTCTAAAAGGTTCAATCGAATATTCATGTGTCGTGATTTCGAGAAAATGTCCTTGAATATATTTCGCAAATGTTACATTTCGCCATGCCAAACTTTGACAAGGGGCGACATCTTTAGGCTTTTTTCTTCAAAACCTATTTTGCCGATCGATGTAAAAGAATAGTACGAAATTTGTCCGCAAGGATCGCAAAAGTTCTCCACGATAATAGAAAATCCGTTCAACGCAAAATCTGGAAGAGGGAAAAAAGTTGTATACAAATAATATTCAAAACACAAGAAACCTTAAAACGACCTTGAAGACTTCAGGCACGGGGCCGTGAAATCAGTAACTCTTTGAGGACCGTTGCGACCGATTGATTTATTTTCAACTGCTGTCCTCCACAGTTGTTACACTTTTATAAATTACGATATTGGAATTATTATTTAATTATTTACAATGGACGTCGCCAGTGCGTGCAGCAGCCCGGCAGTAATTATGGGTGGGCAGCAAACGGCAAAACGTAAATTTTTCCAATGGGCAGTCAAATGGTTTTATGCTAACATGGCTGAAGACGTAAGTAAATCTCGAAAAATCAACAGTCATTATTACGATATAAATAAATGTGCGAATAATCCTTACGACTGTCAAAAAACGTTTTTTTTTTTTTTACTTGTATTTACATGCCTATGCCGAAATATATCAAAACTTTGATAACTAAAAAAACAGAAAAACGTCTTCCACTGTTAGTTAAGTCTTCATTCATTTTTCGTTAAGCCGGAAAAATGAACAAATTTTAATCGAAACAATGAATCAGTATATCTTATTATTATCGAATTTTGATCAAATAAAATTATCCCAGAATCTAGAAAAACCAGATGCGCCTGTATTGGTCTCTCTTTTACAATCAATCGGTTTTCAATTACGCAAATTCGAAAAAATTGAGGAATCAAATAAGTCGAAAGAATCGAAACCGGTTGAAAATACTGTACGAATATTCGTCGAGTGTGGTACATCGGATATGAGAGCATGCTTAGAGCTGAACGATGTTAAATGCAAGTGTCCAAATTCAGAAGTCGCCAAAGAAGCTTCGTTCTGGAGCGTTAGCGGGGTCGGTGGTACTGGCCCAACCAACACTGACAAAATCGTAAGACTTGAATTTTTTTGCCATTAACCTTCATGTTTACAATCGATCGATTCATAAATTCTTAATGTTCGAAAATCACTTGAAAAAACATAGAAAAGTGAAACATTTCAAATTTTAATAAATTAGAACGCGATTTAAAAGAATTCGAAAACTAAAATGTGCATCATGAAACTAAAAAACAAATAAAATCAATGATCCTTTAAAAATAGAAAAACGCTAATAGAATCGAAGAAAGTGGCAGTAATCTGCTTCCCCCGGTATCGAAAGAAACAGGCAAGATTCTTCACGACGTAACGTACCATCTGCTGAACATTATTGCCGACAAATCGGCGGCCATTGATGAAATTTCGAAAAATCGATCGAACTTGAATCTCAGCTCTTTACTCAATACGACTAATAAGGACGTTAGTGACAACACTGAAGTTGAAAAGTTAAAAACTTTCTCAGCGAATATTGTACGAAGCTACACTCAACCGGAAATTGTATTGCCACATGCCAGTGCGCGCAAGTTCAAATGGAACGTTCGAACACTCGACAATGTACGTAAATTTTTTAATTAAAATTTGTATAAATGGTCATTTAATTTCACCAAAACTAATTAAATGATCAAAAATCAACTAATTTCCAATATAATTTGACAATAAATTAATTTCCCATTAATATTCTATCATTGTTGCTATTTTATCGAACTATTACATTAGGAAATTTTTTTTTTGTGATTTCACTGGAGGAGAGAAAAAAAAATTTGAAAAATAATCGATAAGCATAAAAAATGATTAAATCATTGGATGAATTTTTGAAAAAGACTGACAGCGATATCGGTCCTAATGGATCGAAATGGAGCACGGATCTCGAGAGCGAAATAATTAACAACGATCTTCCTCGACCATCGCCACCGAAAATCGCAAGTTCACCGGTCTTCATGAATCAACTTTGCAATTCACTCAGTCAAATATCTCTGCATAGTGAAGAAGAAGCCGGCAATGTAGCCGAGCATGTTATACAAGCTCGTAAAAATTTGGACAAAGCCCTTGAAATTTTGATGACGAAGAAATCGCCAAATTCTCGCAGTTCTCCTAATTTTGGTACAGTAACTATGATAATGTTGTTCATTTTTGATGCCCTTTTATTTCTATGTATCGTTTTCCATTATATCGGTCTAATCTTTTTGAATTATTATGTTCGTGAACCATTTTTTATTATTTTGTGTTTCATGTCTCTTTATTTCATTGCAAATTTTCCATATTTCAATATTCTTTCGATTAGCAAACGATACTCTCTCTGATTTAGTACTTCGTTCTTCATTGTTTGACTTCTAATTTGAATTTGCAAAACTTGTGGACAACGTTTTTTCATTATCTTCAATTAAGTTACTCGTAGTTTGTTCTCATGTTGGTGTTTAATATTATTTATACTTTGAAGCTATATTTACAATTTCCACCCAACGTAGATATTATTTAGAGCCTTATTTTTAATTTTGGCGCCTAAATTCCGGTACAACACATTCCATTGTTTATTATTTTTTTTGAATCGATATTTAAACACGTTTCTTCGTTTAAAACGTAGAAATACGTATTTTAAGCAAATGATTTTTTATTCGTACAGAAGAAGGAACGTTTTTGAAGCCAGCACCTGGAGGGTTGAACCTGACAGGAGGTGGAACGAGGAGACTGAGTACAAGCAGTAACAGCAGTTTACGAAGTCCATCAGGAGGTCTTCGTTCTCGACAGAATTCAAGTTTTTCACTGCCAGCACGAGAATCATCATTTTCGCAAACGAAAAGAACGACCAATCAAGCGACAGTCCCAAAATCATCGACTTCGAATATAACACGTCGAAGCGTGGGTCCTGCGCTCTCAACGTCGATGCTTGCATCATCGGTGACAAGCGGAGCTATAAAACGTCAAACTTCAAACATCGATCAAAATTCGACGACTTCGAAAATCCCAGGACGTCGAAAGAGCTTCAGTGCTTCGAACAGTCAGCCGTTGAAATTGGCGGCAACCTCGGCGAGGACTGCGGCCAATTCTTTGAAAAGAAAATCTCCGGAACCCAAAGGAACAACGTTGAATCAATCGAGCACGCAAAAAGTAGGTTCCTCGATCAATCAACCGCCAGCTAATCTTAAATTCGGATACGTTAAAAAAAAATCTTCTCTTGTTTAACTCCGTTTTCTTTTTATTCTTTCTTTTTGTATTTCTTTAAAATACGGAGATACGGATTCGTCATGTAATTCATTCTCTTATTTATTATTCCAGTCGTAAGTCCCGTCAAAAATCGAATATTCCAAATACAGTTTTTTGTCGTTTACGTCGTATCTTCGATATTCCTTCCTCTTTTATTTCTTCTTTGTCTTGTGGTATCAATTTTCCCACATATTGAGACAAATTGAAAAAAAAAAAAGAAAAAAAAAATCATTCAAATTAAATAGCTGAACTATCGATCGGGATTGAAAAGATAATTGATCATTTTCTTTTTTGAATTCTCATCGATCCAGGATAAAATTTCTTTATTACTCTCCTCCTAAAATTGTGTGTTTGTCGGTTTGTAGTTTATTGTTTTTTTTTTTTTTTCATCTCATAATGATTTTTTCATTTATCATCGTTTCATGAAATTTCCATCGCTCGCACTCTCTTTCTCTCTCTCTCTCTTTTCGTTCATTCGTTCGTTCGTTCTTTTTTCTCTTTCTCTATCTCGCTTTCTCTCCATTTTTTTAGTCATTTTTTTCTTACACATCGCTGTGCACCTACCACAACAACATTTAATTACATTTATTTAATTATTCACCTATAATTAAGAGATACAGTAAGCGTAATTATTTTTATATTTACAAGGTTTTCACCCTTTTTTTTATACTTTAATATTATGTTTTCCTCTGCTCTTTCACCAAAATTCCAGCTCCATTAATCGACGACTCGACGGGTTCACCTAATTCAGTTTTTTCTTTTCTTTTTATTACACATTCGCACTTTTTTTCTTTATCACTATTATTTTCATTATCATTCTCGCAACTCTTTCGCACATTTTCACACACACATTTATATTCTCTGCGTTTCAGCGTTGAAACAGAAAAAAAATTGTCGTCTTTGCCCATCGCCATTTCTATTTCTGAACAGTTTAATTGGAGACTTGAAAAAAAACGAGTATCTTTGCTTATCGACGGGACGAGCACGTTTGAATAACGAAAAAAGATCAATGACCGATTGATGATTTAAAAAAAAGGATGTTCTCACAGCTTGGACAGAATCTCTGCGTTATGGGGCAGTTAAGGAAAGGGACAGAAAAAAGAAATATTCTGTATTCGTTTCCAGTAACTTCATCTGTCGTCCAGTCCTTTTTTTAGCCTTTTTCTTCTACGTTGTCGTCGCCACCATCATCGCCATCACCGTCGTCATCGCCGTCGTCGATCCTCTTCTCTTCTTCTTGCGTTATTCGCCATCGGAGCTGGAAAACTGTAGCGTATTTTCTTCGTTTCTCCGAACCATCGCCAACTGCAACGTCAACACAACGGTTCTTCCTTTTTTTTCTTAGCGAAGCCCCCACTGACGCAATGAAACGATCGAAGGGGCTGCCAACAGCAGGCATCATGTCACTTCCATCGCGAGTGAATTAGTCTTGTTAGCTCGTACGAGCTGTTGCTGCTGCTGTTGTTGCTGTTGTTGTTGAGCCTGTTGCTGCTGTTGCTGTTTCGTACTTTCGCACGATGATCCATCAACCACACCATCAACCTCCATCATACTCAATCCTTCACTGCAATTGGAACAATAAAAAATATTGTTAGGCATCCGATTATTAGTTAATAATCACTAGAATATTATTTAAAGGGTTTTTCAGAGTATTTTCTAGATCCGAAAAATCGAAAATTTGTCATTTTTTTTACACAGCCAACCACGATACGATATTCGACGAATTTGAGAACATTAAAACAATTCTCGCAATGTAGTGTTGCTGTAAATGTCGGATCAAACTATTCAACTTCAAATAAATAAGCATTTTTGAATCAGGCTTGCGTTTTTATGACAAATTCAACGCTTTGATTGTTGATGATAATCTTCCTCGAAAAATTATTAAAAAAAATAAAAGAAATGACTCGTCGGAGTGCAAACTCTTCGGGTTATCGAGTTGGATTTTCGGAATAAGTGTTGTTTCTGTACTTTCGATGGCATTAACGTACGTGTCAATAGTATGGGTAAAAAGAAGACAAAATTGATTGTTATTCAAGCTTAAAAATAATAGATTCTTACCTATTACTATTAAGCGTAATTTCCCCGGACGACGGGATCTGTTGTGTCTGATTCGACATCTGAACCTGCGTCTGTTGCTGTTGCAACAATTGTTGTTGTTGCAATAGTTGTTGCTGTTGCAATAATTGTTGTTGCTGTTGTTGGTGTTGTTGTTGCTGCTGTTGTCTCGCGAGAGTGGCTAATTTGTTCTGTGCAACGAGACCAGGCAACAGATTGGACGGTGGATGCTTCTGAGCTATAATTATCGTCTGATTATTCGGCATGTTACCACCGCCGTGACTACCCGCATTTCCCATATTATTCAATCCTCCAGTCGACAATAAACTGTTGGTTGAATGATGCTGATGATGAGTCTGTTGCTGTTGATGATGATGATGGTGATGATGATGAACAATTTGATTGTGAAGATTCTGATGATGGGTTTGTTGTGGATTGTGTGAATGTGGGGAATTATGATGAAGATTATGCTGTTGCTGTTGAGATTGATTCAACTGATTACTCGTGGCAGAGGTTGTCGGACCATTCTGATGTCCGTTGCCAAAGTTCGTTAAACCGGAAACTGGCGTTGCATTCGTGAATACCCTTAAGCCACCGGATACCGATGGTATCGTCGTGATACCCGATGACGTAGAGGTCGAGGGTGACGACGAGGAGGACGACGAAGACGAGGATGAAGAAGATGACGACGAAGACGACGACGAGGACGAGGAGGAGGCGGCGGCAGCGTTTACGACACCGATGCTGCTATTATTTCGATTATTATTATTATTATTACTCGACGGACTAGTCAAAGATTTCGATAGTATGGAAGCCGCTGCGACGAATGACGAAACGTTGTTATTGTTTGCCAATTGTCTTTGCAATTGTTGTTGTTGTTGTTGCTGTTGTTGTTGTTGTTGTTGTTGTTGTTGTTGTTGTTGTTGTTGTTGTTGTTGTTGTTGTTGTTGTTGCTGATGATGATGATGATGGTGGTGGTGGTGATGATGAAGAATCTGTTGCTGATGAATAATTTGCTGTTGTTTCGTATTACTACTCGACGAACTGACCGTTGTGCCCTGATTTCTCGATTGATTGCAAACTGTCGTTAATTCGTACGAGGGTAAACTTGCAAATTGGGTTGATGCATTGTTGCCGGATGTTCGCTGCGTATTATCGTGATTTTTAGTCGTTAAACTAGAGCCCAATACGGGGCACGTGACAGTCTGTATTCCGGTGGACAATGAAGTCCCCGATAATGAGGAAGATGTGGAAATAGAGGGAATCGTTGACGATCCTGAGAACGACGATGAGCTGACACCACTTAACGTGCCACAAGTATTTACAGTACCACCACTTGTCGCGCTTTTTTCACTTGTTTTTGTCGTTATCGTCGAAGACGACGACGACGACGACGAGGATGCTGTGGTTGTTGTTGACCCGGTCGTCGTTGTCGTCGCAGTCGTCGTCGTTGCCGTTGACGTCGTCGTGACTGACGACGAACCACTTAATATTTCTTCTCTCTTTGGCTGTGGACCAAAGAGATTCGGTACGCTTGGCGTTAAAATAAAACGCGAGCAACCGAACGTCAAATTATCAGTCTCTTTAACGCTCGTCGAAACCGGAGGCAACGACGACGACGACGACGACGACGATAACGATAAAGACGTCAAACACTTCGACGGCGAAAAGGTATTCCCGAGGTTTACGTAACCACCCGCGGTACTCGTTGACGCACTTGATCCTAAACTACCGCACGTTGCACTTGAAACACCCGCTAAACCGTGATCAAAGTCCGTCAATGCATCAACCGTAAAATAATCGGTTATGTTGAATTCCGATGTAAACGGCGGCTCGTCACCCGGTCTGTCTGGCTCGAGAATATCGACGCATATCGACGTCGCTTCCGGCGGGAATGGATATACCAACTGATCACTCGAATTCACGTTTCCGTTAACACAGTTATTACGTAGACGGGAAAGATTGCTACATGGAATTGTGTATTCCGGATCCGAATCTGTGTCACTCGCTGTACTGCTCGCGTCGCTCGGACTGTGTATTGAAACGGGCGGAGTCTTTGGTCGAAAGTGAAGCCTGTACAATGAAACAAAACAAACATCGAATTACTACAATTGTATTTTAGTTATAGAAACAATCAAACATAAGTGTATTTCGATTTTTTTAGTCCTAACAAATTTGAAGAAAAAAACGGTTATGAACGTTAATATCCAATAATGGAATTTTACCAAAAATTATCAAAGAATCGTTTAAAAAATCGTCAACTGAATCTTTTTCTCTTATGCAATAAATATGTTGATCGTTCAATATACTTTTTTATATTTTTAGAGTTTCTTCGTGTCTCTTTTCGACTTTTTCTGGAGAATTGATTCAAGAAAATTATTATTCTAAATACAAACCATTCTTTCTTGAGTGCTGTCGTGGTCGTCGCGGTAGCCGTTGGGTCGCCTAACTCTTCACTTTTTGGCTCATGAATCGTAAAGTCCAAAGTCGACCACATGTCGTCTATGTTATTAGAGCAACGATCCAGTATGACTCTACGTAGAAATAAAAGGTTTGGCGATCAATTTTATTCAGAGCTTGCATCGTAATAATTGTACGTTTAAAATCGTAAAAATGTTCATGTCGTACCTTCCACCACGACCGAGCCTCCGACGTGCTAAACCTATGCACCTTGGCGTCGGTTTACTAATGCTCGTAAGTGCAAACCTGTACTTTTTCTCGGCCAATCCACCTTCGCTTCTCTCGCACCACGGCCAGTTTCCAAAACCACCTGATACAGGCTGTAAACATTGAATGGCAAATAAATTAATCACAAATTGTTATGAAATATTAATTAATGGTTTGCATCGGCAATATTATTTTTAATAAACGAAATGGAATTAATTCGATAAGTTCATTCTTACGAAGGGAACTAAGTTGAGGATCGATGGAGACCCTTTTCAAATATTCCCAGGTATAAAATAATCTTAAGTGCAATATACAGTG
Source organism: Campoletis raptor (assembly GCA_948107755.1). Taxonomy (NCBI): domain Eukaryota; kingdom Metazoa; phylum Arthropoda; class Insecta; order Hymenoptera; family Ichneumonidae; genus Campoletis; species Campoletis raptor. The sequence continues at coordinate 4,791,987 of OX403626.1, forward strand.
ATAACCGTTACGAGACGTTTATTAGCTAATTGTTTTTTTCGTCTCGAATAGAGAGAGTGTAGTAATAAAATATTCTGACTTCTAATGGGTTGTAAAGTGATTAAAAGCCGAAAAACTTCGTTCACTTCGGGTCCTATTTTCCAGAAGATCAGCCCCGAATTTTTTTTCTAATCAAGATTTACTTGCAGAATTTCATTAATACTTATAATTCGTAGAGCAGAAGATTCTAATCTCAATATTTGTTTTTGCAAATTGACCTCCGCGGGATCTTCAATAAAGCGATAAAATCTACTCAATAATTCTTGTGACCGTAATAAAATGAGAAGAACCGAAAAAAACGAATTTTATTGCATCTTGTAGTTGCAAATTATAATGCATTATTAATCGTCCAAAACTAACCGGCAGATAACTGCTATTCCTATTCCGACGAAATGCGAATTGTCCATCGGCGTCAACGTTGTCATCCTCGTCACGATCCGAGGCAAGAGACGGTTGAGAATGCGAGTTCGATGGAATAGGGCTGCTCTCTTCGTCCGAACTTGCGAGCGGGTCCAGCCCACTGCCGAGTAGACCACCGGGTCCGACAACCGTACCGCTAACGCTTGTTCGATTGTCACGACCGCTTCCGAGACCGCTGCCGGTTCCACCGCGTACACTCCCTTCTTCGTGCCCGCTAGCAGAACGTCCGCCGTCTGTTTTGTGCTTTCGTTTCTTGTACTGGCGTTTTTCTTTTCTCGGCAAGCTTTCATCCTGTAGGGAGAATAAAAAACAATTATTCATACGAAGAAATAAAGGATTTAAATTAAAGAATTTTTCGATTTTTCTGAAGTCATTTTGCACTAGAAATCTCATAAAATATTCCGAGATCTTCGAGCTAATTCTCATAAGCATCTTTCAGCAAAACCGCTATTCCTTGCTTAGTTGGAGATGATCAGAAATTTCACAAAATTATTGAAATACCTTGCTGGAAACTTTGTTGGCCCAATTCTGATGAACACCAAATTGATTAGTAAATAGCGGAGCAAACGCGGGCCTTGCGGTTTTCAGAGCCGAAACTTCCGACAGTATTTGACCGGTGAAGTCTTGCGCTTGATACCTGAGAAAATAGATTTTTACTATTAGAATTTTCATCAAAAACACAACTATCTTTAAGAAATGCGAAAAAAAACACACAAAAAGACCCATTATGGAAAGTCATTATGGGTAATATTAATGTATTCAAGTTCTGATTTATTTGCAGTTACTTTTAGAAAGTTTCTTTTGAAAATCTTAAGAAAACATTCTGTCTATCAAAGAGAATATCAAGGGCATTCAGAATATTAGTGGATTATAAACGAAAATGGTAACATTCATTTAAATTAGCACGAGATATTTGGATACTCATTAAACTATGATAATTATTCGGAAATTTCATCAAATTCCGTGAATAAATGATTTCCCAAGGATATTTTTCACATTTTTTGCGCACAAAGGATAAAGAATTCGCAAACCTTTTCTCATAAACTTCTATTGTGAGATGAAGATGTTCCCGCTTCGTTTTTTCTCGTCTCTTGACCAATTCCAAGAGGGTAACTGCTCTGCTAAGATCCCTTCTGAGCTTAAGCATTTTTTCATAGCTTGTTTCGTCGTTTTTCCGATTCTTTCGCGTTTGCATCTTTTCGGTCCTACGAAGGAACGCTAAATACGGATTATTCGCAGCTGAACCAAGACGATGCTCTGTTTTGACCGTTAGGAGGAGAGGATGTTGCTGGAAAATATCAAGAATTCATTATATTTCCAATTTTCAATAAGTTTATATCATTACAATTTTAGTTGAGGAAATAATTAGAGCAAGACAAATGGACCACATTTGAAGTTCCCTCAAAATGGAACTGTAAAAAATTTGTGTTATGTTGAATTTCGTTAATTCGAAAATACATTGTAATAAATTGATAATCAGGCAAAAACATCGATGCAATTCTCAACATATATCTTAGAATGGTAAAAAAAGAATAAAAATTATTCGGTCTTGTCATAACCTCAAAATTGTTGGAACATTTATAAATAGCTATTTCGTTGTTAATAATATAAAAAAGTTGTTCATTTCATTTACTGGAACTTTTATTTAATAAATATTTAAAATTATAAATAATTTATGAACTTTTTTTGCGACAGTGAACATTTCTTCTGTCCGTTGGTAATTCTAACCTCAAAACTTTGCTCCAACTATCAATAGAATATTTGAGATGAATGTTTCGTCAAACACTTACAGTTTTGAGACGTTTGTTTAGCCAATAATCGAAAACGGCGATTATGAGATCGTCGTCCTCTTTCAGGAGAGCTTTCGCCTCGTTGAGGGTGACAACCGTTCGTCCTGAACTTTTTTCAAGGCGATCCATCATCTCTTCAAACTGTAACGGCGTCAGATCCATTTTTCGACTTTGTACACCAACCCATTTTTCATCCTCTGAATCCATATCGTAGTCTGGGATGTCCTGTTCCATTGCGAAGGCTAAAACATTAACATTTTTTTCATTCAAATGCCAGGTCTCGGTTTATTGGTCAATATTTTTCAAAAATTGAGGCGTTGTTGAATTTTGCATTGTTAGAATTCAGGGAAACTTTCTGTAAGTAATCGAAACTCTATTGAATTGCCCAATAAAGGGAAGTTGAATTAAAATTAGTGATTTATTCAGCCTCTGTTTAGAGCTTGAAAAAAAAAAAACAAATATAATTTTAAGCAAAAAACGTGCGCATGAGGCGCACTTAGCCTATTATTGGTTACTTGCTTGTCCAAACATCGAACATCAGGTTCAAATAATATTCTAAGTCAATGATTTTGTTGAGCTGCTGACTTTCTTATACTATATTTTTTTACTTATTTGATTGTTAAGGATATTGAGAATGATGTTTAACTTACGCTGCATGTGGATCAGTTGGCGGGGCAGTTTGTAATCCGCCGGATATATTTTATCGTAGGCTTCTGCATCCGCCAGATCCGTCACCTCCGGCGTAGGAATGATTAAACCTGTGCATATTGCTCGCTGAAGGTGATGTTCCTATAATTATTTAAAAACCAAAGACAAATAATTTATTTTCTCATTTCCTTGTCAAAATTTTGATGAAATTTATGGATCGGTTGTGTTTTAAAATCACTTTGAAATTCCAAAGACTTCCAAAAAAAAAAAAATTCTGTTTGTATTAATCAGTCATGTGACTAAGATAGAACCCAAAGAAACGAGGAGTTGTGAAAGGTGCCTTTTAATACACAAATAAAATTACTATTCATCAAAAGTCGCGAGTATTTTAGTGGAGAATTTCGATAGTGTGGTTCTTCAATTTCGGAGAATGAGGTTAACCAAGACGAATGATAACAAAAGCAAGACAGAGAGGTAAAAATGGAAAAAATGGCGCGATCCATGCAAATACTCTAAATCAACAATCAACAAGTGTGATTTCAACAAAAACAGATATTTCGTACAAATGTCCTGGATGGTGGTCAAGATACATTTTAAGGAACCAAATGAATAAACCCTTGAAGTAGCAGAAGAACAAAAACAATATTGTTGTTTCATAAAAAAACAGCCTTTTTTCGCAATCAATTTATATTTCCAGGAAGTAACGTTTGTGAGCTCATTACTGATTGTAACAAAACCAGCAGATTGAATATTAATTCAACGCTAACAAAAAAAATAATAATCCTTCAAAAAATGGAATTAATTTCTACGTTGGGAGTTAACCATGCAGAGAACGCAAAATAGAATAAAATAGTATACTCTAATTCGGTATGGATTGGAGAAGAAGCATTCAAAATTCGCGGGCTTTTGCGAGTCGTAGAGACGGGCAAGAGGGAGGGGGAGGGGGGCGAATTGAAAGGGTTTTTTTTACAACAGAGCTGAAAGGGTCGAGAAGGGGTTACAATGGAGGAAACTTACGCATTCCTCCTCTTTAGTCATGCCACTTGGCATTTGTGGTACAGCACGATTGATCGCAGAATAATCCGGTAAATCGGGTAATTCCTCGGCCATGTAGATCGGCATCGGCTTGGATGCGTCCAGGGCGCGAGCCCTGAACGACAGCTTGCTCATCCTGGATCAGCACGGAGGCGCCTTTCGATGTTGATATATATATATATGTAGTAAATATATACGTGTGTATATATATATTTAGATGTATATGTATGTGTCTGTGTGTATTCGCAGAGAATGGCGGAAGGGCAAGGAGAGGAGTGGGGGTTGCGGGGTCGAGAAGGGATGACAGGGGTGCGGGGAAAGTTTAACGTTGGTTCGCGCGCGCGCACACGTTGCCCGTGCTACACCTTCCGTAGCTACTGCTGCTCCTGCTTTTGCTTCGCGATCTTTTTTATTATTATTTTTCGTTACGATCACTCAATAAAGTAACTTGCAATTCATTAAAAGGCCGTTGTTTAATTTCTCAGTTAGTTCTTACCACGCCATTACTTTTTGCCATGAATTTAATGCCACAAAACAGAGATGTATTTATTGTTCTATCGTTCCTTCAAATCTTGACAACTGTGTATTGCTTCTCTCTCTCTCTCTCCCTCTCTCTCAGGCGGTCGCGCGCGCGGTATGGAAAAATAATAAAAATTATATTTTAAGCGAAAAACGCACGAAAAAAAACAAGGAATTTTGCGGTGAGCGTGAGCGAAAGAAAGAATTAGAAGAGAGAGGGAGGGAGAGAGAAAGAAGGATGGATAAATATGAATGAGAGGAATTTGAAGTATTGTTGTTTTCGTCTATTTTGCGTGGGTATTTTTTGTTGTCTCTTTTCCGGGAACGTTTGACAAGACGACGCTATTTTTTGCGGGAGCGACCGACGGGAAAATCTCTCGTGCTCAATGCTATATATATATATTTAAATATATATATAAATGTATATATGTATATATTTAGATATATGTATATGAGTTTGTATTGTGCGTTTGTGTATATTTTATGTGTTTATGCGTATACAAAAAACACGAGTCTTCAGCTGTATCGTTTTAAGCTCGTGTAAATATATATATGTATATATATATTTTTTCGTGTTACTTTTGTTTTTTTATCTATTTTTTTCCCCTCGTGCCCAAATTGTTTTTTTTCTTCTCTCGATACCTTCGATCGATCAACGACGATTCCGTATTTATCTCGCAATTCTTCCGTTATTCGTTTTTTTCCTCTCTCTATCTCTTAACGTTTTCTTGTACGTCCACGATTTTGGGTTTGCAGTGTATTTTTTTTTGCCTTTTCGTGGCTGAAGGAGACGAGAGGAAATCTGATGGAACGTGGACGAAGTCGACCACGGCGAGGAGCGGTCGGTCAGTCGCGCTCTCTCGTATCTCTCTCTCTCTCTCTCTTTCTCTCGCTCCTTCTCGCACTCCCTTCTCTCCTCTCGTTGTATAGCAATGCGAGAGAGAGAGAGTATTACGGAACTACGAGAACCAACGATGACGACCACGACGACGACGACGACGGTGACGACCACGACGACGGCGACGACGAAGACGACGAACGACGACGATGTGAACGCACACACACCTCACTCACACACACGCGTGCACGCACGCACACACACACGATAACGAAGCTTTGCTAAAACGGGCCCTTTGACTCGGGCCCTGACGCCGTTTAACACGTCGCGTCGGCGGCTCAGGGCCTCATCGTTGCCCGGCCATAAAGCACGAACACCCTCACTCAGTCACTGAACGAGATATATCACTTTGAAAACATGTTTGCGTGACACGATCCCTGTTGAAAGCCATCATGGCCGACCGACAGCCATTTAACCCGTAAGGCATAACACACAGGCGAGGCGAGTTTTGTAAAAGCAACGCTAGCGCCACACACACGTTTTCTTACTATGCTCTGTATTTTATTACTATATACAACGTACTTTCGCACGCGCTCTCTCTCTTTCTCACACTTTCGATCTCTCTTGCTTCTACTCTTTCTCGCTCTCTCGGGTGCGATCTACAAGCGGATGATTTTCGAAGCTCCCTCAACATATTTTATTCGAGTCCTCGTTCAAATTTCAAGCCTTAAATGCTGATCCTGAGTGTTTTTAACATCAACAACCTTGATGGAATTGATGGATAATGAAAGTTGAATTTTCTGATTAGATTTCATTTAGTTGAAAACAACAACGCATTCGTGTATCATTCGCGTCCTCTATCCTTCAAGGTGCATTTTCAACCGAAACCTCCATTTGGCGGTTTCGCGGAGCTGTCATTTGTGATAGCAAACTTCCATTCTCTGTTCACGGCCAATCACGATTCAGCGAATTTACGATTTGTTACATGTTTCGCGGTAAAACAGTTGCGTTATTGGTAAAAAAGACTGATGCCAAAATTGAAGGTGGTTTTTTCAATTATTTAATGAAATGTAAATGATTTCAACGTGTGAATTATGTGAATTCTTAACCAAGTTTAAGTGTAATTATATTTTTGACGTGTACAATAGCAGTCATTCATTTACCTTAGAAATCGACCATTTCCCCTAGATTTTCTACTTCCGGTGCTAGTTTGCGCCGAGTTTTTTATCGTACGAAAAAAATTGACGCGTGCCACGTGCCACGGGCATTGTAGATCGCAGCACCAGTAAGATTCCATATGTTGCGACATGGTCTCCATCGTTCCCACTATTTATCCGTGTTCTCTGTGTTGTCATGTGTGAAAACCGTAAAGTTTTAGGTTATACAGTTCGTAAACATCGCTCAGGGTAAAAAAAAGGATAATGATAAATTGTCGACTAACTTAACGAATTAAAACAAAACCAAGTGTAATACAAAATAATAATGCCGTTAATAATAATAACGGGAATACCGTCAAGTGGAAAAACGACCAGAGCACAGGAGCTAAAGAGTTATTTCGAAGAGAAAAGGGGAAAAAAAGTCGAAATAATTAGCGAGATTGACACGATCGTCAAAACTGGCTATGACAAGAATATTTTTTATTCAGGTTATTATTTTCATTTTACTGATCAAATATTTCATTCATGTAGAGTGTAGTAACAAGGTTTCCTGCAGTTTCCCTGTGCTCATGCTGAATGTGACAAAACCGCAATGAACTCACTGCAGCTGCATACAAAGCCATTATTATTTAACCAATTACCCAGTTCTTTCATTATTATTATTATTATTATTATCATCAGAGCACACTGTCCAATGGCAAGAAACAAATGAAACTATAACAAACTTTCGATTTATTCTTGTAATTTATTATTTTTGTAGACTCAAAGAAAGAGAAAGGAGTTCGCGCTGACATAAAATCGAACGCGCAACGTCTTTTGAATCCTGCAGATGTGTTGATCATTGATGGAACAAATTATATAAAAGGATATCGTTACGAGTTGTATTGCATGTCGAAACTGTACAAAACGCCTCAGTGTACTTTACAATGCGATGCACCGGTAGAGCATGCTTGGTTGCTGAACGAGTCAAAGCCTGAGAGCGAACGTTATAACCGAGAAATTTTTGATGCTCTTGTTATGAGGTGAGAAGATAAAATTGAATGCAAGAAATTGCTATAACTTTACGTTACAATAGAAATTATGTTTCTTCGGTAGATATGAAACGCCTGACAGCAGAAATCGATGGGATTCTCCTCTCTTTGTTGTGACGCCCCATGATTTGTTACAACTTGATGATATTTATAGTGCACTGTACGAAGTCAAAGCACCAAAACCAAATATGAGCACGCAATGCGTAAGTTACATGAATTATTATTAATTTATTTAGTTATGAAGAGTATTACAGATTGAGTTTAAGTTTGATTCATATTTGCTTATGCTTTGAAACTTTTTTATAGGCACCTTTATCTTCGACAAACTATCTGTACGAACTCGACAAATTGACCCAAGAAATCGTCACGGTAGGCAATTTTTTTTTGTTTAATAAATTTTATAGGATCACTATTTCGAAAATTCGTAATTGAATAAAGGTCTGAAAATAATGGAGACGACCTTGGAACTTTACCAACACAACATGGGATGGAAAAAATAGTCTCCTTATTATTTTGTAAACAATTTGTTATTAGTTCTCCACAACTTCTCGAAGATAGCTGACTTTTTCTGAATTCATTCTGAAACGCTCAAAACTGAAATTTTCATAGAACAAAATCATTTCCTGAACATGTGTCTGATGCATCCTAAAATTTATTGGTTTGAAATACTGTCTTGGGAAAAATGATAGTCGAAAAAAAATCTTAATTTACGGACTGAATAATTTTAATTTTGTTTATTCCGATATTTTTTCAAATATGTGTAATAGTTCTAATCACTTATTCGCAGGCAATTTTGGCGGCTGAACAAATGGGAATTACATCTGACATAAAAATCCCAGGATTCGAAAATTTGAGGGTAGAAAGATCGTGCAACGTTTCACAATTATCAAGATTGAAAAGACAGTTTCTCACATATAGCAAAATGCACCAGATAGAAACTAGTCAAATAGCGCATTTGTTCGTACAGTATCTCAATAAAAATTTGTGATATATATTTTAATATTGATCGTGTCGACGATTTTTTATTCGTTTTTTGATAGATTAAAAAAAAAAAAATCTGCAAATATTTGTACCAGGATCATGTATGTTTTTACTCCTGACAATTTCCGATCCATAATTCTTTACACAACAAAACATACAAACTTGAACAATTATTATTACTATTATTTTTTGTACACACTACAACATTATTCGTACCTCCATATAAATCTTTTTTTTCACCGCATTCTTTAATTACATTTCCTATAAAGTATATCGTCGACTTCCGCGTACATAAAATTCTAGTTTTACAGTCGTCCGTTCCCGTGAGTGAGAACGAGGGGAAATTTTTTTATCGGAAGTCGCACGGAACCGAACGAAAATCGCTTCGAGTTCCAACGAAAAAAACAATAGAACGGAAATTAGACCATGAATAAAGAACTGTGTGCTAGTTTTAGTTTCATTTTTAAACATTATCGAAGCATCTTTGAAGGCACTGTTGTAATTATCATTTCTATTTGTTAGTTACTGACCGGAAGAGAAGAAAAGAACTCGATGGTCGTTGCGGTAATGTGCAATCGGTAAATTTACACGAGTATAATATTTCTTTTAATTCGATAATGACTCAAGAGCGAAACGGAAGACTCGAGAGAAAGAGGATGGAAATATTGAGTAGAGAGACCGAGAAGAAACAAAGACGCGATATAAATTCTATGCGATATCTCGAGACTAACCGATCTTGTCGTATTTACAGCTTACATTTTCCTACAGATTTTTTGTTTACAATTAACATTTATTATTATGAATCGTTGGCTACCAATTTCCATCTTTCTCACTTTTCCTCATCATTATTGGTTTTATATTTTTAATCATTATATAATATCTACTCGCATTTCAGTTCGCGCTAATTTTCCTCTCACTTATCGCTTTGTTCGATAATCGCGAGACGAGTTGTATGTTTTACATACTCGTGGACAAAATTAATTTTCCTGTTCTTGGGAACCATTTGTCGTCATTGCCTCCACTCCATTTCTATGCTCACCAATCGATGTACTCCCTGATCTTCTTCTTGGTTTTCGACACACGAAATAAACACTGTTGTACTCGCACTGTAGCATACTGTTTACGTTTTGTGCGTAACGCGTTTTTACGTGAGTCGCTTCTTTCTGCAACACAATAATTTCATGATTTTCTTTTATTTCTGCAAAGTAGATTTTTAAGATATTAAATAAGAGTCAAACTTATTTCATTCTTCATACCGTCACGTACAAAATAATTAAAACACGACGATTTGTATCAATCGCTAAAAAAAAAACGAAGAATCAGCCATTTTAAGAGAAACAGGACTTTTTAAATGTTTTGAAATCGTACAAATTTTCGAGAAGCAGTCATTCTTCGGAACGGTCAAATTGTTTTGTTCCATTCGTTTCGTTTTTCCCTGTATAAACAGGTGGCTTCTCGTTTTTTTTTTTTTTCTCTAATGAGCAAATATTTTTCAATTCCTCTGAATGTTTACCTCTAATTGAAAACCATAGCCTTGAATAACTTCACGAAGAATAGCATAACTCGGTTCTATCGAATCTTCCGTCGGCATATCACTAAAGTGATACAGTAATGGACCAAGATTTATCCAAACGCCACCAGGCTTGAGAATTTTGTATATTGTTTCGATAAATTGTACGATGTTGTTGGCACAGTCAATGAAGAAACACGTTGCGACACAATCCCAATAATTATGATCCTTGTAGACCTGTAAAGATGAAAAAAAAATTAAATATTTTCTATTATTTGGATAAATTTCGGGCTTACCCACACCTACAGTGGTCAAAGGGTGTCTTTATCAGAAATATTTTAACAATACATACTTCCAAAAAGTCCCCTGCAGTCATCGAGAATTGTGCATTTTCGGGCAAATCACTTGGATTGACATCAGGGAAATGTACAGCTTGTGTTTGATCGCCAGCACCAAGATTGTTCATATATTGATGCACCCATGGATGCACTTGATAAGAATTTATTCCTCTACATCTAAAAAACGAGAATTAATATGAAATATGCGAATGAAACAAAAAGTTGAAAGTTTAAGTTTAAATTTCAGTAAAATTTACTTGTTGAGGACAAAATGCGATGCAAAAAGCATGAACAGAGAAAATTCATTTCCCTGACAAGTGTAACCACGCCTTGCAATTTCGTAAGCTAGACGACCGAGACCAGCTCCAGGAACCAATACTTGGATTTCTGACGGTGTGCTGAAGACAACATTATTTTTAATCAATTTCAATGTTAAATAAATACATTTTAAGGAATCGAAAATTAATCACTATTAAAACGTACCAATAGTCCAATGGGAATTGATTGATTATTTCATCTATAATTGGCTGATAACAAGAGTTTCTTTCGTCGGTACCCTCGACGCTCCAATCTCGTACTAATTGCTTGATGGTTGCTTGTACTTTTTCCTGATCCGCCAATACCGGTCGAGGATTCAGTGTCTGCAATCAGACCTACCTATATTTCATACAATAAAATATTTTTCATTGTTCGTACAGTTTGTGTGAGCGCACGTCGTACGTTATAACGACAAAATATATATACATGTCTACATATATATATATATATATATATTTAATTTTTTCAGATTTTTATTCGAAAAAGATTTAAACCTGCACGCGGAGAAAATCGTCTCCAAATTTTGTTTATATTAAAAAGAAAAAAATGCTCTTACTTTAAAATATCAGTAAAACATTGGAAAAAATTCTTATGCTAAAGAAAACCAAAGTCGAATAGAATCTAAACGGAATGCAAATTTTATGTGGATTTTATTTTTCTTTTATACTTGCAAATAACTTGTAAAGTCTGATTGATTTATTGAAGGAAATTGTATAATGAAAGAACAACAAAAAACGAAGCAACGTCCACGTTGCAAACAAAGGCGTATTTGAAGTGTTCAGTGTGTGTCTAAAATCTTACACTCTCATCGTGGGAACTCGTAGGACTGACGTTTTCAAATATATGGGAAACATCCTTTATTATCAACTTTATTATGTCGTCATTGTTCTCTATGCATATTTTCACCTCCTGCAGATGTTCTCTGTATTTTGATAATAGTTTCTGGTGAAGAGTCGGCAAAGACAACAAATACGACTCTGTTTTTTTCACTCGCTGTAACGAGTGAGTTCTGAAAAAAAAAAAAAAGCTTTTTATTACCGGTGTCCACATGTTTTTAGATATTATTTTGTGCATAAGAATACGGTAAAAAAAAATGGTGCTCGAATCATTGTAAAGTTCGTTATGAACGATAATTGTAAAAATATTATGAAGGAAATTTTTTTTTCTGAGTATATTGAAGTGCGTGAGTAATCGATAGTTCATAAAGGAATTCCTTTCGTATTAGGAACATTATTCCCCTTCTCCAATGTTCTGGAATATTGTCGTCAGTCAGTGACTCATCCAAGATTGTGTAAACCCTAAATTATCACAAAGTAATAAGCAAGTTTCAACTTGTAACATGATTCTTTTTCTACAATTTTCCATAACAGATAATCCCAAACTATTCAAATATTATCTTTTGTTTAAAAAAGGTTTTATTTTATAATTAATGATTTATACAAAAATTATTGCATTTATATAATTTCTGAATACTTCGTAATATTATAAATGAGTCATTTAGTAGCAGAGAATTATATTTGATTATATAAAAAAATTCGAAATGATAAATAAAATATTGGATTGAATCAAATTTCGTTAAACAAAATAACACAATTCAATGTGATTTCATTTCACTTGATCGTTTGAATTTGAAAATTTGTTCATTTGGAAAATCACATATTTTTATTGATATTTATAAATTTATCATTTACAATAATGAATTATTTTATTTAAATTTCGAAATAGCAGGAAAAAAGTTGTTATTTTGTATAAAAATATTGAATGCCAAAATTGAATGTCCAGAGAAAAAAAGCATCATGAAATTAATAAATAAACAATCCTTCAATTGACATGTTTATTGGTAAATATAATTTATGTACTACAGTCTTGTGCATAATTGGAGTTCCAATAGTTCAGGTAATTTTCAAGTTATCAGCATTTAAATTTATTTGTGTGGCTCCAGGGTTTGGACATAATGGAAAATTTTCAAAAGATAAGTAAAAAGTTTTCAATAAGATAAAATCTAAGAACTGATTGCTACTATTTTTCGGGTTTCCTGTACGCGGAAGTAAAAGAATGAAGATTGTAGGTTATGTCGATTAATTGTGATGCAATATTTGTTAACAATTCTTTTAGCAACTGCAGACTCGGTGAAAAAAATGGAAAGTTGCGTTCGAGTCAACAACTGTATTTTGAAGGTGAGTTAATTAATTGGCGCTTCAATATTCATTCTAATGATTTAATCGAAATTAAGAATCATCTCGAGATTCGCACATTTCTCTGTAAATTTTCAGCGATATAAAATTAGAAATAGCACACAGCAAAGAGGAATTTCACGACAAACTTGTAGTATTTGAAAGCCGAAACGATACGTTGAAAGTGTTTTCTCTCTTCCTCGTCTTCGTACGTATCTTGCATTTTTTTCGGATAAGCCATCGAATCCATGATTTGAATTAAAAAAAAAAATTCACGTTCACTGAATTTTATTTTACAAACACGTCACTATTTTTTTTTCCGGCCCTTTCGTCAGTGATGACTCCGGGAACTTAATTTGCTCTTTTCTTTCATGTGAAGCTGCGCGAATTTCACTGCATCTCACAAAACTCGTGGGCAATACGATATTGTATTTTTAATTCGATTTTTATTATTATTCTTTCTTATTCTTATTTTATTATGCACATTTATCACAAACGCGGTATAAAAAAAATTTTACGAGTACGGAATAACGGTGCACGCCTGTTGTCTTCTCCTTCTTCGACTTTTACTCGATTGGCTATCGCCCTCTGGGGGCATGTGCCACTCGCGCCTGTTGTTGTTACTTATCTCACACTCTTCTTTTTCATGTTTATCCCCTCCAATCGTAACCACCACATGTTTCTAACGTTCGACCTGCAGATATTTGCTTTCGTGTATTTTCGGAGTTGGTCGGTGAGAGAGGCCGAATAATTTTGTCAAATTTGATTCAAGCAGCTTCGTACTCGAGGTACGCATTACTGCTGTGCTAATCATTATAATTATATTCCTCAGTGTACCTCGCAAAACAAACATTTTCAAGTTTGGGTTCGATCGGCTTTCAAGGCTAAATTGACGAAGATAGAAAAATACTTTTAGACATTTTATAGGAAGAAATCTAATACCCTACAATCGTGGTTCTATAAAATTTTGCTCGATCTGTCATCGTTTTCATAGTGTTCGCGTACAACAATGTTATTGTTCACGCAGCATTTTTGAGTTTTTTTCTCGATCTGTTTCGATGACTAGACTATTGAAGATCGAAAAATATATTCTGACACTTGTTTCTAGGAAATGCGATTCTCGACAATATTCGTTCTCTGTAATGTTGCTCTACCTCTGACTATTTTCAAAGTGCACGTGTTGAGAGTTAGTATTGCTTAGCGAGCGTTTTCAAATTTCTTTTGATCCGTTTTCTAGACTAAACTGCCGAAGATAGAAAAATACCTTTCATGAAATTTCCCTAGAGAATTGAATTTTCTGCAAGGTTGATTCCATGTAATTTTGCTGCGTCTCTGACTGTTTTGGACGCAGATGTGTTCGAGGTGTTTTTTTATTCATTTTTATTCTTTTGTAAACTTTGCGTTTTCATATCTATTGAAATGGATAAGGTAATTTTTATAAATAATAAAATAAACGAGTCATCGAATTTTTATCGTCGTGATTGTTTTAACAATATATTTTTCATTTTCTTCTTTCAACATAGGTATCTCCAGATAAGATCTTATGTTTTCATATATACAAAACCAATATCGATCATTTACAGTTCACAATTAATGCCTAATTAGCGGTATTCGAATAGCTAAAAAATAACGAAAAAAAAAGAAGAAAAAATTGGAAAATCGATGGGCCAAAGACGGAGAAAGGGAGCGGGGGGGGGGGGGCTCGGAGATAGGAAGGAAAGGAAGATATTGTGATTGAAGGAAATAATTCGAGTTGGCAGTGTGCATAGTCAAGTTACGAGACCGCGGGTGCGTATTTTCGTTATTTCTTTTTTCTTAATCGTTTCGTTCGATAACAGTATTTCATGCGTTTCGTACTACGTATTTGAGGCGGGGGGCAGAGAAAAAAACGACTGTAGAATCGTTTAATGAAATATATAGACGCAGGAAGCTTGGCGATCAGGTCGCTGTGGAAGAATCACGATAAAGATTCTGCGATCGTCTCGAAGCAGCGAGAACCGAAAAAGACTAAAAAATTTCACATTGAACACGAGAATGATTAAGAGAAGAAAAAATTTATAGAAAAAAAAGAAAGTTTAATTGTGTTAGGAAAAAAAAAGAAATTAAAGAGAGCGCGCATAACGTTCGATGGGCGACTTCGTAGGATCGCTCAATTATATCGTTTTGCTCAGTCGTGCGATGCAGCTCGCGAGTCTTTCCACATTTTCCATTGGCTCAGATTCTTTTTTTTTTTATTCATTTGTTTTTTTCGTAATTGGCGTTCCATCTGCCCTAATTGAATATAAATAGTACGGATACGATGAGGTATACCAAGGATAAATATACTATACACAGACAATGATAAATCTCTCTCTTTCTCGTCTAGCTTAAGTGAAAATTGCGTCTAAATTAAATTGATTAAAAAAAGAAAGAAAATATATGTGTATATTAGCGATGAAAAGTAAAAAATAAGAAAATGAATGGAAGGCTCATAATCCGTCTCGTTTCACTGAAAAATAATTTTCGTTCAACTTAAGGAACAGAACAAAAAATGCAGTTTACCTTATCAATCAGAATTGATATTTTTTCTTTGTTTCTTTGCTTTTCTTTAAATTATACTCATCGAGCGTCTATATCGTTTTCTCGTGTTCGTGTTCGATGCGAGGGAAACGGAAAGCGGAAGGGGCGGCGTTACGGGCGACACCGGTGTCACCGCCGTCGTTGATGGTGTTACAGGCGATAGTCCCGCGTTATTATGACTCGTCCTCGGTGTATCAGCCCCCTGTCGAGCCGAATACGGGGGCCTGAGCTACCAAATATAATTCTCGGTCTGAGGTGCCCTCATCACACCTACGCCACCACCCAAACGTCTGTAATTCATGTAACCGCACAAACGCCACTGATTTTGCTCCGGATCGTAAACCTCTATCGTTTTCAAATAGGCCGTACCGTCGAAACCACCCACTGCGTACAATTGACCGTTCACTACCGCCAAACCAACCTAAAATTTAATATTTTACGATTAAACATTTGCAGTAAAACAAAATACACATTTTTAAGGGCTTGCAAATGACTAGAAGTCAAAAAGTGCGGTTTTCAAAAATATTTATATCCTCCATAGTGTCATTCTTTATATATAATTTCTTTAAAAAATGTAATTTCGTCTTGAAATTTTGCTGATAGTGGATTTATAAAAATGGGCTTTGTTACAGACTGATTTCATTTGTCAACTTCAAGAAAAAAAGTTTAATTTTTGGGTCAAAGTGTACAGTCCGAAACGTTGTTAACGCAAATAGCATTTTGCAAAAATCTGCGATAGTTAAACTACAACCACAGCTCGTCTTTTTTTTTCAAATAATTTTCAAATGTACAAAAAGTTACTGCAATAGACATATTTTTTTTAGATTTTGGCAATTAGAAGATAAAGAAAAATAGAAAAATTAGATAGTTCAACTCACTCCGCTTCTTCGTGAAGTCATAGCAACAATTGGGCTCCATGAGTTAGTGTGAGGGTTGTATCTTTCGGCGCTGGATAATTCCATACAATCATCACGTCCACCGACCGCGTAAATGAGATTGTTGAATACAGCACAACCAAGATGTTTTCGTCTGGTTGACATTGGTGGGACTTGTGACCATTTGTTTTGTCGTGGATCGTATCTCTCAACGGTGTTCAGAGGTGTCTGTCCATCGGACCCGCCGATTGCGTACAAATAACCTCCGAGAACCGCAACGGCAACACCTAATCGTCTTGACGTCATGGGCGACACTTTCGACCATTTGTTCTCCTTCGGATCGTACCTGGACATTAAAAATCATTTTCAAATGCTAGAAGTTAATATTTCCATTGTTTGAAAACGGAGCTACGTGAGCAGCCCGCGAAAATCAGAAAAAGTGATCTCATTGCTTAATTGTTTGCCCAATTGTTTCTCCATAAAGTTTCGATATGTTTAAAGTTTTAGAACAAATGTTTGAAAATAAAAAAATGAAATGAATCAATAATTTACGGAAAACAAATAGTATTTTTCAATAAAATATTGCGTGCTAAAACTAATGCTTCTTTTTGTTATTGATGCGTAGACAATTTAGAAAAAATCTCTGATTACCAAAAACAAAAACTTAGCCAGACAAATATTTTTTATAAATTCTTCCAGTAATTTCTCATTTTCTAATTTCAACAGTAGAAATGTTATGAGGGTTGGAATGCTCCAACGATTCGAAAGTTCACCGAGGTCCATCCTCAAATTATAATCAAATGATATGAACGATACATTGATCTAAGAACGACGAATATGATTCTCCTGATTATGAATTGTTTCGTCTGTTACCTTTCAACATGATTGAGACACTGAACTCCATCTTGTCCCCCTACAGCATACAGGAATCCATCTAAGACGGCAACTCCAACGCTAGTTCTGCAGGAAGTGGTGGGTGCAACATCGCACGACCATTGATTAGTTTGTGGATCGTACCTTTCGATACTATTTAAATAGCTTTGTCCATCGTGGCCACCGACAGCGTACAACAAATCGTTGAGAACGGTGACGCCAACGCCACATCGTCTTTTGCTCATTGGTGCGACCATTTTCCAATCGGCGGTGTTGGGATCAAAACGTTCGACGCTAGCGATAGCATCGCCCGAGCACCAACCACCAACTGCGAACAAAACTTCACCTCTTCTTGTAGGTTTCCTCGGACGTGTTCTCGGCCCTTGCATTAATGGTCGTTCCTGAGGCAAAAGAAGATAATTCTTCGCCTCGTCGACGAGATCCCGACAGGCATCGTCCGATCGAACCAGCAGATCAGAGCCAACCGTACCAACAAGAAACTTTGGACTCAGCAGTGGCAAACGTACGTGCTGCAAAACTTGTGCTAAATGCTGTCGACGCTCCGTCACATTGTACTTTACCCAATTCATCACAGCGCTGAATACTTGCTCCTCCGTACGTACGTTAAGCTCGTCCGACGATATTATGTCAACCAATTGACTCACCGGAAGCAATAGAAATTCTTCGCTTTCCATTACCTGTTTCAATCAAAAACATTTTATTTAATAGTCCAAATATTTTAACGTCATACCGTCATGAATATAAATACATTTTTCTTTTGTTAAAGATCCGAGGTTTAAGACATTTTATTTTTTAAATACAAGCACAAAGATGATGAAAATTTACCTCTTGGAAATTATGTTGCGTAAATTTATCAGCGATCCTTAATAATTCTCGGCAAGAATGAGTGTCAGCGAAAGCTCTGATACCAAGACAATTCGACGGATCCAATTGTCTTTTGAGAAATTCGCAGCATATGTCTTGTATCTCGGCGAGTTGGAGCAAACAAGCAGCTGGTAAAAGGGTCTGTACGTTTGATTCTTCCACGATAATGTGCGAGGTGTAACAAAAGTCGATCAGAAGTTCCATCGCTACTTCATCAATGTCTCTTATTGTCACTTCTGTCTGTCGTGACTCGGCAAGTTCTCCGGTAAACATTGCCCTGTTTTGTCAGATGTAGTACGAGATTTATATAAATTCGGCTTGCAATACAAGTTTTTATACTTCTAGTGATTGCCGAAAAAAAAGTATGTCAACGAAAAGGCGTTGAAAACATTAGATCGGTTAATTCGCAATAGATTTCCGATAAGTCGACGCATTTTTATATGCCTTTCGCGTTTGAACTTTTTTTCTAAATACTTCGCTTCGAGAAGCTACCGCACCTCGAGATGAAGTTCCATTTTGCAAATATCTACTTATATATGTTGAGTATACAATAATCGTAAATAATTAACAATGTTTTAAATATCATTTCCGATTATTGGAGAATATTTCGTATAAATTCAAGTAGTTTTTGTAAATTTTTATCAGAAATGACTAAGTTTTCTAGAACATTGCCAAGTCATCAAAATTGATTTAGTCTAGAATTTTACCGAAGATCGAAGAATACATAGCAAAATTGAGAAACATTTTGATTGATTGAGATTGCAGATTAAGCAAAAGATTTGATAAAATTTTTAAAAAAGTTATACAATTCGAATTTCCTCGCAATCTCATTTAGACTTAATTTTATTTGAAGTTAATGTTAAATTTAATATTTACCTGAAATAAGGACTGCACGCAGACAAAATAACTCTATGAGCGAAAATTTTACGTGTTCCAACATTGAGAACAACATCGCACAATTCACGATGTCTGCGTAAAACATTGAGTTCGGTGAGAGTGGCTCTGGGATGTTTTTCTGATGTGTGACTTAGCCTCGCGGGTGAAGGAGCCCGCTCGACCACCATTTCGCCCATCCTCTGACCAGAGGATTGGGCGCAATTTACCGATGACGAGGATGATGATGCTGCCGAGGAGGATGAGCCACCTGGTATACCAGCGGCCGCTGCAGACGAAGCCGCGGCCGCTGCTGATGATCCTGGTACAGCGACACCCGCTCCACCACCTCCACCCCCAACACCACTACCGCCACTTCCTGATGCTGTTCCTCGGTTACCCCCGGCTAGCTGAAGGCGCAGCGGGGGTGACGCCCAACCCCACACCGAGTCTATCTGTAATGTTTCAAACAAATTCATATATTTGAAAAATAATAAATAATAACAAATTCATAACTGATAAAAGAACAAATGTGGATGTACGTTCGTAAACTAGTTGTTCTCCTAACATAAAACAAAAAAAGAAGAAGTAACGTCTTAGAAATCCGAAAAAATCGATTTTTCAACAGACAGAAGTAGTGTTGGTCGGATTACTTTCAAGACGAAAAAATTCGACAGAAAAAGATTTTTTTTTTTTTCACTTTTCTTTCATTCTTCACCAAATATTTACAGCTTTGTAAACACGTTTATTGTTAACCACGTTTATTATTGAAATAAAAAGTAACCATTATATATGCATTGTGAAACTAAAGTATTGTACATTTTTCAATATTAACATTTGTATCAATGTTTCTAAACTCGCATAAGACTCATGGAATACTGTTATAGCGGTAGTTTTAATACCAGATAAAAAAATACGACTTTAGAAAATCGTTTGTACTTAACATTAGTTTGTACTTGCATTATAATGAGAAGCGGTAGAAAAATCAACATTTCACAGAATAACCACAAGACTTTTCAATAATTTGTTTTTCTTTTGTTTCTCTAATACAAAAGAACAAATGACACAGTTTGTCTAAAAAAATCAAGAACTTTGACCAGTTAGTATCGGAGCTATAACGATTTAAAGTATCAGCTCTCTGTATTCCGTATAGAGAAGGTGGTTATATTTACAATTTTAAACTCTGTATTAGAAAATTTTCTCAAAATTTATATGTATTGACAATCCTATGAGATATTAAAACTAACATTGTTGGATTATTACACAAATTACATGCAAGTTTTAAAAGAATAATCGGAACGTTAACCATTAACCACTAGGTTAGAAGGTCGATGAATTTTTTTTTGTGGAATGAATTGAAAATCGAGTCTTGTTGCTAAGCAATGGCGATTTTGAAAAGGTTAAACGTACCTTTGATGCTTTGAGGAACCAGGAGGTAAGAAACAAAGGATTCCTCCTTTTCTCAGTGGACGATCTTGCACGCCTAGAGAGATCCACCGTCGCTGATCATTTGGACTGTATATCACAATTAGGCTTGGTATTTGCCTATGATGCTTCAACTTAAAAGACGAAAAAAAAAAACGAATAGCACAAATTAGTTCGAGAAGAAGAGATGCATTTTTCGAAACTGGGTCAATAACAAAATTGGGCAAAAACACGATTGCAGTGAAAGATGATAGAAATTCCAAGGGCCGAAAAATGCACCAAGTTAAACATACCGTTAAAAGCCTTATGGACCCAAGAACTGAAAAAATCAGATAGCGAAATTGTTGTTCGTAAAAACAAAGCCTCGGGCTCAGGACGATCAACTGTCACGAATCATATGAACACACATTCCGCATCAATCTCGATTTCGTTGACACGGATTTGTCACATCAGCACTCACGAAGAACCTCTGGTAATTCATCGTTTGTTGTTCATTTTTTTTACCAACTTCTCTCGTCCGTTGTTTTTCTTGTTCTTGTTCTTCAAACATCAACGTGAACGGACGACGCCAATCGTAGAAGATCGATGGACCGTTGGACGGGCCCAAAAACGCGATCATGCGATTTTATCGGAATATCGCATTTTTGACAATTACGGTATGTATTACGCGATTTAAGATCCCGTGTTACATACGTATACATTATATATATACATATATACTCTTTTGCTACACGTATATGTGATAATATCGAGTTCAGAGAGAGAGAAGCAACTATAAGGACAGGGAGAATCGCAGATGTTACGATTAGTCTGTAGAACAACGAACTTCGTTAGATTTTTGGGTTTGGAATTCGACAGTAGCGTCCCTATATTACGAGTCTTCAAAAATTTGAGGAGATGACGTCACGTGATCGAGAGGAGAATAGCTCGCACGATAAAATGTATACTTTCAAGAAAGGACCCAGATACCCAGATAATCATCTGCAGGCGTACGAGTAACGTCCTCCGACAGTCTCGCGGTTGGTAGCAAAGTAGACACACGTTGTTCTTGGATGCGGTTGATATTTTGAGGAAAAGAAGAGTTCCATGTTATTCTGTCATTAAAAGAGAACAACGCGTAACTCTTTTTTTCTATGAATATCAAGCGTGTCCGACAACAACGTGTATCTACTTTTCAGTTATCGACCCCCCACTCCTGCAACTGACAGATCACCTAAAGGCGATGTAACAGTCGCGGGAGTGGGGGGTTGATAACTGAAAAGTAGGTACACGCTTTTCTCGAGAAGACGCCGTACTGCCATGACCGAGTGTTATCACTACGTACTGATGGTACTATACGACCGTTTTGTTTGCTGGGCCGTGCTTCTATATGTATAACGTCTGAGTTCGTTGCTGGGGAGAAAATGAACAAGTACCAACGGTCGGTAAAAAAGAAAAGTCTTGATTTCCATCGGTTGATAAGAAATTTTGCCTCGTTGCAATAAGCACTTGGAATAGAAAGAGTAATTTCACTCTCGCTTCCATCTCGCTTCATAACTTTTGTCCACGGGTGTAGAAAGTGGAGGAAAAAAGTTACAAGAGCGGGTACCGCAGGATTAGCAAATGGATTGGTGGAAAGGCTGGAGGGCGCTGGCTCGCGCTCCATAAAGTCCCAAGGGTCCGCGAGGAGTTCGGAGGTATGTTCGTACGTCTTGTGAAACCGGTAGCCACCCAAGAAGGCGGGGTGTTCCCTTTCACCGTGGGGAGCCGGCACGCGGCCGTTTAACGTCGCACCCACTTCAGCCTGTTTTAATCTCGGGTTGCTTTTGTTTTTCTTTATTTATTTCGTTTTTTATCCATCATTTTATTTTGTGTGGGTGTTTTTTTCTCCTCTTTCCATCGTGTTTTGTTTCTTTTCTCTCTTTCTCCTTTCATCCGCTCCGCTGGACGTTCAGTTCCAAGGCTGAGAGGGCTTCCAAGCATACCGATCGGCTTTCTCGCCATCCTCCTTCTCCTTATTCTTTTTTCGCTCAGAGGCCACTCGTTAACTTGACGACTCAATTTACCCTCCTTCTTCCCTTCGTACCTCTCGAGCTCACCACCGTGAAATCGAGAAATTAATTCCACGAACTATCCTTTGAAAATGTATATTTTGTTATTGTTCTTTTTTATTCCTCTCTCGCTCTCTCTCTCTCTCTCTCTTTCTCTGTCTTGTTCATGAGATCGGAATGCGTGCACAAGTGGCGAGGGGGCATTCCTTAATTGTCTAATGTTGCATACAGATGACCACACCTTCGTTAAAAAAATACGATTTTTAATCTGAATTATCATTTTTTGCATTACAAGCCATATTCTTCGTAAACATTTATAATTCATTATTTTCATACAAAAAAAGTTTATGGATAATGAGAAGCGTTGCTCGAGACTAAATATATGCTCATTAATTAAGATATCTTAATAAATTAATGAATAAATTACTGTTCAGCAGGCCTTCTCATTACCACAATTTTTTTTTGTATATATGTGACGAACTTGGAAGCAACCAGGCTCTTGAAAGTCACTTTGGAACTCAATCAATCTTAACTACAATTTATCCCGTCAGTAATTGCGTTATGAGACTTTTTCTCACACGTTTATTGATCGAGGTCATCTATCAGTCGATCGGTTCGTAAAAATCACATCGCACATTTTCTTTTTTTCGGCGAGGCTTGATTTTTCAAGCAAAATAGAGTGAATATACTTTTTAGTTATCCTCATGAGTGCGAAAGATTTAACTGTAAATTTCGAAAGTAAACATCTTCGACACTGTTCGCGCGAAAATGTTTATGAAGCCATTTCCGTTATTTTCTGATTGAACAAGTTTCTATTCTCAATAAAAAAGGTTCAAGCCATTTTCCTCATTTTCCTGCGTGGGCGTAAATTTTTCCATTTCGATCGGTCGAAAGATTTTGAAAAATTTGACTTTTGATAACTCGAGGCGTACTGGGGTGATAATCGCTTGGATTTCACTAGATTATTCTCTTCTTTGACTGAAGGGGTGAAAAAAATGTCATTTTTATTTATTTATTTAATGACCACAATGACTGTTGCGAATTTTTCTTAATTTCCTAATTTATATCAAATAACCCTTTCAAGGATTGTGGATTGCCATCTCTTTCATAAACATTTTCCAAGTGATGCGCATAGTTTTCGTTGGATTTTCAATTTTTTTAAGTGGGGCCCCGGGGGGGGGGGGGGGGGGGGGGAGTCCATGTAAAAGGCTGAAAAATGCACGTATTTGACAGCTACGGAATAAATCGTTTACCGCTATGTCGGTTCGTTGTTTCGTGGTTAAAATCCAAGAAAAAATAACAATTTTGTAACTCGTCTGGGTCATAAAGACCCGTTGTAGTATCTAAAGGAACTTAAGACATAGTAACCACCAAGGATTGATGAATACGTTATAAAAAAAAAGACTAAAGAAAGAATTGGAGCATTTTACGTATTTCTTACAATGCTGGAAAATTTAGAGATTTGGAAGAAAATGATGGTTGCTTCGGAGAAGAATCATGATTGTAAAATGTCCAATGTCAGGGCGTAATGTTGGTAGAATGTAGAGAGGCTTCCAGCGGAAGAAAAAGTATAGGGAAAAAACGTGAGGAAAGAGAATGAGAAATAGAGAGAGTACGAGAATCCTGTTACGAGAAGAATCACGAGAGATGGTTTTTCGGCTTTTGCCGTGGCAAAAGAGTGTGCTTGGTGGCGGCGGAAGATCCAGCATGGGCGAAAGGAAGGGAAACGAAGATGGAAGCCTTGGCTCATAATAGGAGGAGAGGTCGGCGCCTCTCACTCTTTTCCTTTCTGTCCTCTTTCTTCAGCCCCAAAACTCTCATGCTTGCTCGCTTTCGCAGCATCATCTACCAGGAGCCAGGCAACCACGTGGCATTCGGCCAACTACCGTCTTCTGATCAATATGCTTACGGGAACGCGCGCTCTCTAGCCACCAGCAATGTCGTCGTCGTCGTCGTCTTCTTCGTGGTCGTCATCGTCATCGTATTCGACATTCGCGTCTCCTTCGTCCCCCATGCATGACATGACATTGAAGAGAACTTCGCTAACGTACTTTGTTCATCCGGTTCCCTTTTTCCTTTAGCGATTTTTTTCTACAATCACTAAACTGCAGAAAAAACTGCATATATTAGGCCGTAAAACCAGTAATTAAAATTAAAATTCGAAGCATCCGAAGGTGATCGATCGACAAAGACCCAGAAGACGACGGAAAATCATTTACAAGGATTTTTTCATATTTTTTTCCGATTTTCTTGGTAGAAGTCAAAAAATTTCTAGACCCAGTGACATTTCTTCTGAATTTTTAGTTGTATACTAAATATGTCTGAAGGAACCTTCGTCACGGATCGCGAATACAGATGCTCAAAATTTTATTCAATAGTTCGATCGTTTTCTACACTTTTCGAGATTATTCTGTTGAGGACCAAAAGTTAGAACTAATACAGTGAAAATTTAGTAGACTATAGTTGATTCACTTCTGCTAAATATACTTAACCGATAGGACATAAACTTGACCTTCTGAGGCTACACAGCTTCGATTAGAACTTATAAGTTAATACACCGTCTCCATTTGACCTTATGTTTTTTTTTTTTTCGTTTGCAAGACCCAAGTCGGTTTGCAAAATGACCTTAGAAGTTCACACGAGACTTGGATATGACCTTCGACTTACACCTGACCTTAATAGCTTGATTTGACCTCGTAAGGTTGTACGGAATTTCAATATGATTCTGTAGATTTGAACGGAGCTTGTGTTTGCTTTCTCATGACTTTCGATTCAGGGTTTTTAAGATATGATCCCGTTGTCGATGAGGGAAAACCTTCGGATATTAAGGTGTCATCAAAATTTCATCGTAACATTTACAGAAATTATTCTAAAAGCATTAACAAATCTTGGGAACTTTCACTTTTGTGAATTTCGATCATAACGGGGCTTGGATCATTCGGGCTCGAATAATGTGCTTCGATATATACACCCCAGCAAAAAAGTTGGGAAGTAGAATAAAAGTAGTAAAGGCACGTTTAACTCATGCCACAAGCTTTCTCCGAGTACATACTTACTCAGGAGCGTGTCGCTGTTGAGTGGTGCGACGGTACGTCGATTAAATCGAACGTGAAATCGTCTTCAGTTTCAAAAGGAAAATCCCTTATGTCCTTTCTCTCTGCGCTTGAGGAATCCCTTTGCAATGGTGGCCAGGAAATATGTAGTTGGATGCAAAAACGATATTTCGTTTCTAACGAATCTCTAAAGTTACGCGATCAATTTGTTTATCCGGAAAGTGCAAAATTTGTAACAAATTTTAGTTAAAATTTATTGTTCGTTGAATAAAAAAGGTGTTTTCATTTATTTTTAGTGCATTTACGACATTTGTAGTATGGAACAGGCGTTCGAGAGCTTTTCTTGCAAAATTGAGATAATTGAATAATCGAAAAATCATTTACCTACTTCTTCGTGAACTTTTAGATAAAAAAAAATGGTAAAAAAATATAAAATATTGACGATCGTTAAGAAAAAGTTGAAAAAGTACTAATAGAAAGGCTTTTTTTTAGAACTTTTTCATGAAAATATCCTCATGGAAAGGATTTTCAAATAAATTTCACTTCCAAATTAGCGACGACAAATACTGGGATACGGTGGAACGTGCGGGGTCGAGCGAATGAATTGTATTTATTACTAAGCTTGATTGTGAATCTCATTACGTTCTGCCAAATTTACGAAGCATGCGATAAAATTTCAGTACCACAGAACTGTGCGTAACACACGGTCTAGAGAGAATTTTTACTGCGCAGTACGATAAACTTTACGCGATGCTTTGTCAATTTATTTCAACAGATTTTTCAGTAGAAATATATGACAGACGTGATACAAATTCGCATAATAAACAAGAAATTTTATTTACTTTTCGTTACAATGTGTTTTTTTTTTCGTTTTTTCAACCCTAGAACATTAAAACGGGGCAACTCGTTGTTACTCTGCAAGAGAATTTCTAATTCTTTTCATTTTTACATTCTTTCGCAACTTATCCTTGTTTATTGGAATTTTCATAATCATTTGTTCACGAAATATCATTTTATCGTAGATTGTTCTCTTAGTTATCAAAAAATGAAGGGATTGGTGTAAATCAAACTCAATTATCGCATACGAGAAACGTTTTACGCTGAAGGAAAAATTGGGGAAATTATAGTTACCCCAGGATTGTAGGGTTAATCACAATTCGTGGAATTTCGTGTTATCCTTTAATTATTAGCATTCGAACGACTATATTTTTCGAAAGTAATCATTATCCAGCAAACCTTAATAATCACATTTTCTTTCGAATCGAAATACTAAATAGTAAGCACCTGAAAATAATTAATTTGTCCAGCTATGTTGACCATCTCAACAAAACTGGTTGTAATTATTTTCCATTGCCTTCCCTTCATTTCCCTTCATTTCGGATTTTTCGAAATGTATTGATTTTCAGATTTTAAGTAGATTAACAAAAAAATTCACGTTCATTTCTGTCACTTTTTTTCACCTACCCCTTTGCACATATTAGAACGAAATAGTAGAAAGATATTCGGGTTGCATCGATTGATATTTTGACATTCAGTAGAATTTTTTTAATTTCAAAATGAAGCATCAAGGTTCATAAAACTTTGAGTTAGGGTAAAAAAATTGAAGCGATATTCTTGCCACGCGAGTGTCGCCACGTGGTTTTCATTAAATCGAAAGAGCGTTGGTACAATGATTTAGTAAAATTCGAAGTTGCGGATGGAGTGAAGAAAAAAAAAAACATTATTTGATTAAGACGCCGGTGTTGAAATTAGTGTTTTGTCGTATGTGATATAACGTCTTTAATCACGTAGTCTGTTGACGGAAACGCTAATAACGGAGGGTAAAGTGGAAAGGCGATGAGCAAGGACACAACAGAGATGATAAAAATTGGATGGTGAGGAAAATGAAGAGGGTAGCCGAGTGGTAAAGACAGAGGTTTTGCGAATCGTTTCACCGAGTCCTCTTCGTACCATCTCTTTCGTTTTCTCTTTCTCCCTCTTTCTCTCTCTTTCTCTCTCACTCTTTCTCTCCCTCTCTTCATCTCCCTCTCTCGCCCTCTTCGTGTCATTCTTTTCTTTTGCTTCATCCTTGTTTGCACCGCAACACCAGGAGTACGACGATAGATCTATATATGTGCATATATCTGTGTGAATGTATATATTCGTACACGTATGTATATATATCTCGATACGGGCATTTGGGTGGGTGGATCGGCGCTGTGGTGGAGGTGGTGGATGCCCCTCAGTGTCCGGCGCGCCTCCGACAAGCGTGTTTCGCGTTCGGGCTTATAAGATAGAGCTCTCTGTCTTGCACGTCGCGGCGGTGCGTTTGAAAAAGAGAAATAAAATAAATAAATAAAAACGTAATACTAATAATAATAATAATAATTGTAATAATATTAATAACATTAATAATAATAATAAAAATAATAAAAATAATAATTTATTACTTTGGTAATAATTGTTTAATTGACTTATTCGATGATAGAGAATTTATAAGAGTTTGTGATGAAATAAATGGGGAACGGGACTGAAAAGAACGAAAGACAGTTATTCAGCAACGTAACCCAAATATTGCCAGTTGTTTGCGACGTAACCGAATAAACATTTGCGAGGCATACAACAATAATATATGTACAATATTTATATATCATTTATATTTATATATAAATATAAATATATGTGTATATATATGTATACATAATATAAATATGTATGTACAAATCCGTAGTCTACTTGTACATACGATTGCGATTGAATAAAAGTGCTTTTGACGTAGGTACACGGTATCTGTAACGTCGGAAAGGTGGCTCAATTTTTACTGCCACTATTGGCCACAAGCGGCCACTGCATCCCCTTGAGGGTTTTTGTTTCTCGCCTACGCCGTCTTACGAAAAAGTGTGCTTTAGATTTTAATCGGTCGAAGATATAAACGTCGGATCGAAATCGAGTGACGGTGAGGATTGATGCTGTTGACAGAACTTGGTGTAGTTTTTCTCTGGTGTATGAAAAAAATAGTTATTACAAAGGGAAATATAAGAAGAGAGAAGCGAATGATTGTGGGATATGTCGAAACGGTTTCAGCAGGAGAAAAAGGAGTAAAGGAAAAAAGGGTGAGGATCGAGGAATGAGGATGTGGTGCGCGATGTCCTTGGATCAGTCGAGGAGTCGACTAAGATCGGTAGAGAGGAAACGTTACAACGGACAATCGTTGAAGGTCGTGCGTCCTTTTGACCTGGCAATCACGGTGGTCCGATAGAACGAGCAATATTGGACTCTCTCGCAATCCTTTGGCTATCTCTTGCCTGACTGCCTTCTTCTTTGCCTCATTGCCTCCACCTCGTTGCCTTCTCTACACTATACTCTATTCTTCGTGGTCACCCCACAGTCCGACCAACTGCCTCATTCTCGTCTCACTCTGTGTTGTAGTATCTATAAACCGCATCCGAGTGGCACGCGAGAATTTCGACGCTTCCACCACGTATATACACCTCGTCAGATTGCATAAACCATCGTTTTATGAACGAGCTGTTATAATTAAAAAAGAAAAAGATAAAACACAAAAACAAAAACAAAACAAAACAAAACTTAATCGAAACATCGCCAAGTTATTATTATATATAACGTTCTTCGATCCACGAACGTAAAACTTGTGGATTTTAGTGAAAAAAAGGGTCAAAGACCAGTCACCATAGACAAGAAGCCACGTAGAGGACAAATTTGTGCTTGTTTCGTTATAGTTTGAAAAAGCACTAGTTTTAAAAAGACGTGCGACGTTACATTCACTCGTGATCATCAGTTTTATATGCTTACTGTATCCTGACGATTCACACCATACGCATTAACTGGCATATGAAAAAATTTCTTAAATTCAAGAACAGTATTTAATATTGAACGATATATCGTTCGCATAACGTGTTTATTCGACAGAGACAACTGATCAAGGATCTCTCGGACGACGTTCTCTGCTTTAAATCGAGAAAAAGATAAAGAAAACAAAGATATTGGAAAGGATCGGTAGTGGCGTGTGCGGTAGTAAGTAAAGTGAAGAGTCTTAGGTAGTCGCGAATGGCCGATCGGGGGTACGCGTACCGACGCGTCGAGATCGATCTGGAAGTGGCTAAGGGAGGACGCTGGTAATGGGGGGTTTGGGCGATGATGCCTTCTCCCCGTCGTCGTCCTTACACGCAATCGTCGTCGTATCATCCGTCGTCGTCAAAATTGACAACAAACTCGAACCAATCATCCTCCGAGTCGTTGAAAAACTTATTAGCGTTGAAAACGCGAGATTTAGAGTTAAAATCGTGGAGATTGAAAAAACAGCCAATTCCTCGTTGCCAAAAGAATTTTCAGTGGCTGAAAATAACGAAAAGAGATCGGAGAAGCCCAAAGATTCGACGGCCGATCGTCGCGAAATCGTTACGCACGAAGAAGGAAGAGGTAGTGAAATATTTGGACGGAACATTCGTAGAGTCACGAATCAAAAGGGCAATATTGTCATCCTGGTCGCCGGGCTTAACGAAAGAAGAAAACTCGTTGAGGGAAAGAAAGAGGGTAGAATTGTGGATAACATCGAGACCAGCAAGGAGGAGAGAGCTTGGCGAGCTGGACGCGGACGTAGAAATTTTAAGAGGAACGACATTAGCGTCAGGTGGGAAAACGAAAGCCGTGAAATCACGTGTAGTAGGTGACTGCGCGTCGTCGCTATGCTATCGAGACGACGAAGAATCTCGTCATCGAGTTGCCTCAGGTGTAACGAAAATATCAGTGTGGACATCGATGATAATGGCGTCGGTAAGACTATGGGAACTCACAAGGTCGGCGCCATCGCGACCCCCGCATTACAGGCGTCGACGGAGACGTCGACGACGTCACAATGCGACAATCGGATGTTCGGACCATCCACGAGACACGTGGAATATCGTAACATGGTCAGAAAGCCAGAGGAGCATACGAGCGAAGGAGCGATTAAGTGCGGACGAGAGGCTGCTAGCGAAAATGAATCTAGCGAGATTCGATGTAAGAGAGTATCGAACGATATTAGCTTAGCGATGAGTTTTACGATTCAAAATAGTCGTAGATTAACGCAACGTGTCCGGGGGAGCTCCAGACATAGACGAAGAAAGAGCGTAGAAAAATTAGATAGAAACGTTGACGTTTTCCAGATATCTTGTTCAACAACAAATCAACGGTTGGCGATTGATTCAAACTGTAGTGAGATCACGCCATCCTCAAAACTCTCGGGAAGTCATGAGGAAATCCAAGATTTCCAAGTATCGGCTAGAATCTCGAATATCGATCGGTTGAACAGTCCTAGTTCGTCAATTTATCCGAAAATTCCTGATAAAGATAAGATAAGTAGAACAAGACATGAGATATTCGAGGCTAGAACTAGAATAAATTATCATCGACACGATGACACTGTGATGGAGCACAAAAATACGCAAAGACGAAACTCCGGAACGATCCCACGTGGTGGATCGTTCACTAAGGAAACGGCAAGATCGAAAAAGATCCGAACAATATGGTCGCAATGGGCATGTCGAAGAAAACGATGGATCGTTATTCTTGGATTGTTGATGTGGACGACACTGATGATAACCGAGGTTACGGGACGGCAAAATCATCATAGGACGTGTCCCGGCTGTCCTCATCAGCATGTACATACGATAAATCGTAAATCCGGTAGTTTTGATGAAGAGGCAGATGCTTCGAGCGAGGCAGAAACCGCACCAAGTCCAGATGATCTTAGGCTCGAAGCGATAAAGCATCAGATCTTAACTAAATTGGGCCTCAGAACGAGACCAGACGTTAACAGAACATTAGCATCGGTGCCACGACATTTGGCATTAGAAACTTTGTACAGAGCAGAGGCCCAACCCCCGGGACACTCGATCGAACCTGATGATTATCACGAAGGAAAACGAAGAGATCATCGTCATGGGGACATTGAGGACGAGGATTCTTTATCATCTCCATCATCCTCGTCCTCATCATTATCATCATCATCATCATCATCATCATCATCATTATCATCATCATTATCATCATCATCATCATCATCATCATCATCAGCATCATCATCATCATCATCATCATCATCAAAATCATCATCATCATCATCCTCTTCTTACGGACAATTTTATTACGACGGTGAGGAATATTCGTACAGAAACGTTGATCAAGGTGCCCTCGAAAGAGACGCGTCTTCTAAGGGATATGAAGATACGGGTGAATCACCGGAATCTGGTGCATACGTTAATAACGAGAGGCACCGAGGCCACGGGGATTATCGTAACGGTGGAAAAACTCGCGATTATCATGTGACAGATGACGACGATGAGGGACAGATTGAGATGGATGATTTTTATGCAAGAACCTCGGAAATCATCAGTTTTGCCGAACCTGGTGAGTGTTCTCGTGATTCTAGAATTTTTTTACTAATGACCCACGGCTTTTCTAGAATGCTTCACCACAAAGTTGATAGAATGCTATTCCACAAGTTGATCTCAACATTTGTCTTTCTCGGTTTCGATAAGTAATCACATTCAATTTATATATTAAAATATAATTGAAAAAAGTCGTGTTATGACGAAACTTAAGATCCGTTTAGCTCAAAGAACTGGATCAATGGGTGTAACTTAACCACGCTTGTGCGAGTGTTTTCGTTTGTTCATTATATTTCTCAAAACAAAGGGTTATTTAGAGAACTGGAGTACAGGTTACAAAAGTAATGTACAATATACGTTTAGAGAGTTAAAACAAAACAGGAAGTATTAAAATAAAAAGAATAGTAAGTCGAGCAAAGCTACGTGTCGTACGGTGAATGAGCGAATTGGAGGGTGTAAAGGAAGAAGAAGAAGAAGAATAAGCAGACGAAGAAGAAGAAGAAGAAGAAGAATAAAGAAAGTTAGCGGGGCACCATTGGTGGTAGCTCGTGCCCAACGAGCAACGTCCACCTTTCTCACTCATTCTTTTTTCCTTTATACACTCTCTTCACCTAACTCTCTCCTTCTCTCTCTTTCTCCATTCATGCCCTTCCTTTTTTCTTCCATACAACCCGCTATCTACGTAATCTCAGTGCGAAATTTAAACCTCGAGTTTAAATGGCACATTCGGGGTCGGTAGTTTGCTAACCAAGCGTTGCCTTACCATCGTTGTTGCGTTTGAGTGCGTGTGCTGTGGCTGCTGCTGCTGAACCGGTGGGATCGAGCCACACGCCGCAGGCCACGTGGCCCCTTCGAATAGTTCAACCTCTATGCTTCTCTTTGCTATTACCCTCAACAACTACCTGCCCTCTCACTATATCTACATTCTAGTCTCTATGTCTATATGTATTTATATCTATATATATATATACATATACATATGTACAGTGTGTTATGTATACATTGAAAAGCATACCAAGTATAATGTACCGTATGAAACTTAGGTGGACAGGGCACCCAGACGACTTTGTGAACGTCGTTGACGACGACGTATGGGTTCCGGCGCAACGTCCGACCACTGAGACCCGCTCCACCCTCCTCCTCAGCCCCTCATCACTACCACATATTCGCCCTCCCTCTCACCCTCTTTATCTATTTCTCGCGCTCCTCCTTTTCTGTCTTTCTCGCTAGTGCACCGTGTCTATAGTTCGGTAACTCTATGTTTAACATTAAGGCCTCGCTAGGCTAGTAATATTCACTGGGATCGGTGCCCTACGTCCTCCATGACGATGCACCAAACAACGAGGACGTTTCATAGAGAACCCGATATCTTGTGTGTGGCATTTTTTTTTTCCTTTTCTTTTCGCTTTTTTTTCTCTCGTCTCTTCCTCGTTCTATTTTTCCCTCTCCACTCGGGCATAAACCTACGTTAACAGCTAAGCCAAAAGTTTTACCTCGAAATTTTCGTTGGATTTGGGCCAGAAATAATAAATTCAACCGGAGCTTATATCTCTCATATACGCAGGCACATCCACACACACACACACACACAAACACGCACATGCATTTTACTGGGCCATGAAGATAGAATTTTTCAACGAAAAATTGTACCCAGGATCTGTCTATGTAACCTGAAAACCCGATTTTGTCAACTTCGTTGTTAGGAATTTTTTTTTTTCTTGTTCTTTTTTTACCCTGTTGCCAAATATGAGGTGATCATGACGTACGATCGAAATTTCATTGTTTCCTTTACAGAATATTGGACATTTTGAAAAAAATGCTTGTCACTGAATTTGCATTTGATTCTAAAGACTTTTTATACAATGTGAGCAATGTGTGCAATGCCCTTTGGTAGCCACAGTAATGGCAATTCCAAGATCTCAACTTTCGTGATCCTTCATGAGAAGTAAGATTTTTCGTTGCAAATTGTTGAGGTCCTTCGTTCCGTGATTTTTGCAGATTTTTAACAAAACCAAACGGATATGTGGTGAAGCTTGTTGCCGCTTATATAAACGCAAAGGAAGTAAAAACAAAAGAAAAAAAATTAATGAAAAGGAAAAATATGGCATCTTTACTTTCTTCCTACTTTGTAACGAAACAAGCACTTGGTTGTAATTCTCATTCTATCCAGCGTGTGTATCTACCATACTACAGCCATAGAAGTGGAACATGGATTGCAGTTAACATCCGCGTTCGCCTATTTGCATTTTCCGGATTTTGCAAAATGGTCGTGGTACTCTCCTTCTCCCTTCCTCCCTTCTTCCCTGTCGACCGCTCTCTCTCTCTCTCCTTCTTCGCTCTTTTTCTTTCCGCCATTTCTGCCGTTTCCTTCGCACGCGCACATCACCGGCACAAGGAATGAGCCAGAGACAGGAAAAGACAGAGAAGAAGCAATAGATAGACTGATACATTATAGATAGAGCAGTGCAAGAGCAAGAGAAAGAAAGAAATCGTACTGGAACAGGAATTCGGGGATCTGGAACGTGGGACACTGCGGATGGGTTACACAGCGTTGGGCGAAAGGCAACGACTAGGACGACTCTCCACTCTCGACATACAAGTTTGTGGTAGTGCTTTCATAGTGGCATTCGTAGTATACGGACCTACACTCTAGCTTGACTTTCAACTCGTCCTTCTTCTCCTGCTTACACCCTCCCCCCCGCCCTCCTTCCCTCCGCCTTTTTCCTCTTTCTCTCGATCTTCGCGTACAGCGATTGTGTATATAGATGTGTATGAAACACATTCCCGACCCAAGGCAAACGCAAAGATTCTTGGTCACGCTTGGGCTCTTCTGATGAGTGTCTCTTGCAGCCCAACAGGCGCCATGACTATCGTGTATAAGTTATCGGCCTGTCAATTTTTTAATTTAAAATACTGGTCAATCTTAAGCGCGGTGACAATCGCAGGTTTTGGTCATTTTGGGAGGAACGAAGTTTGGGGATAGACAGTGCTCAGTTGAAAATTGTCACTGATTTGGAAACGTTTCTACTTTTCTTACTTGTTACCAATTGGAATACTTGTCACTCACTCGATCAAATGCCTTCGGAACCTTTTTCTTTCGACTTTTTTTTCATGACTTTTTTCTATTTTCTTTTTCCTTGTTCTTTTCTTCTATTCTGCCTTATTTCCTATTTCTCTGTTCGCTGCATATATAGTCCGGCAATAAACTTTTCGAAATCGTTCGGAGGATTATTCCCTCGCCCTCTTTCTCTTTCACAGTCTTACTTCCTGCTACCACAGACGAATTTACGAGATTCGCTTTCGCTACTTCTATTCATCCTTTTTGCACAAGTATAAATATATACACCAGAACCACGCTATCATCACTGAGGCTAACATACGCGATCGATCGTTTCCGGAATTTTGAATGCCTCTGGCCAATTGTTGTCTCTCTAAATCTTCAAATTTTGTGCATTCTTATTGTGTTTTAATGTCAATTTTATATCCTTAATTTGAATTTCCCATGTTACTGCTGTTGTATGCTTAACGATACGTGTAATATATGTTATTTTTAAATATTTCTCTTTACACCTTGGGCCCTCGGGATTAGAGTAAAAACTGTTATGATGACTGTTGTTTAAGAGGATTTTTGAGTGTGTCTGGTGAATTGGAAAACCCATGAAAATACTTCCAATTAATGTTCGTTTGTATACACAAGCGCATTAATTGGTGATTCGAAGTTTGTCGTAAGTGAGAAATCCCTTCGTTGGAAAGGGGAATTCACGCACTTGAAAGGTTTCGTTCA
Organism: Campoletis raptor; assembly: GCA_948107755.1. Taxonomy (NCBI): domain Eukaryota; kingdom Metazoa; phylum Arthropoda; class Insecta; order Hymenoptera; family Ichneumonidae; genus Campoletis; species Campoletis raptor. Next base: position 4,827,510 of record OX403626.1, read on the forward strand.
AGTCTCGGATATTTTGCGATAAATCAGTCCCTCAATTAATTCCTCCTTAAACTCCATGACTCGTGTGCAGGCAAGCATTGTTGTTTTTTTTGTGCATCTTTCCTCTCTTTTTTGAGGGATCGTGGAAAACGCGCAGGGGTGGGGTGGGGTTGAATGCATATGCGTTTCAGACACGGTTCGTTCACCCTCGCGCAGCGCGTGCCCTTTCTCCTTTCTGTGTGTCAGACGATATGGGGAGAAAAATGAAAAGAGTGAGAGAGAGTAAAAGAGAAGTTTGAAATGATAAGGGATCGTTGCAGGCGTTCAAGGGAAAACAGGAATAAAGTGGGAGAAAGAATGAGAAGTGGCGGTAGAGGCGCGTGTTCGTCGTTAATTGCGTCACTTAATTGACACGTAGACGCTCTTGACATTCGTCGGAAGGGTTGAGAGGGGGTGTGAGGTAGAAGGGAAAGAGTATGTGAGTGCGAGAGAGAGAGAGAGAGAGATAAAGCGAGAGAGATAAAGAGAGAGAGAGAGAGAGAGTACGAATAAAGTTTTAATTGTGCCTGCTGTAAAATAAGTGGCAGACAGGCAGACACCCTTCCTTTTGCTTTCTATCGCTTTTTTCCACTCACGTTTTGCAGAGACCTCCTCCATGCCAACCTCACGCGCTTATCGATCTATCTCCCTCTCTCCCTCAGCTTCTGAAACTTCGATAGTCTATCCAACTCACCCCAGTCTGGTCTCGGATTCTTTTTATTGACGTTTCTCCTTTTTTTGTTCGTCGTGTCTTCTTTTTTTTTTCTTCATATTATTCACGTTATAAATAAAGACCCAAACGTGTACGGATAAATTTATTCTATCTCCCATACGCAGTATTTTTACATATAGCCAAAGTTTTTTAATCCTATCAACATATCCTGAAAGGGAGAGAAGCGTGAAAGGAACAATGTCGATTATTGTGAAACGTCAGACTGAGTTTGCCAAACTTTTCGACGATATTATACCGCGTATGTAAAGCTAATGTGCATCCATCGATGAGGACAAATGAAGCTCGAATCTTTCCGAATAATCTCGTGAAGAAAGGATCGAGAAAAGTTTCAACCAATATCTAATAAGTAGATAAATTTCATGTGCAATCAGACATGTATTGACCTTGAATAACCTAAAGAGGGACCACGCGACTCAGTTAACTTTGGTAAATGAGGTTGAGTCTTATCAAAGCGTTTCTCAACAGAATTATTATTTTTTTTTATTTTGAAGAGACATATTCAGGGCACTATTATGGAGTTACGTGCAAAATTTCAAAAATGTTTATTTCACGGAATAACTCCGAAGCTTTTGTATTGGTTTTTTTAATCTTATTTTTTCCCTCTCAATTACAGAGGAACGTGTGACGGAGTTTGTCTCAATAAATCAGAAATTTTGACCGTTTAGTTTAGGAGTTACAGTGATATAAAGAATAACTTCTGTGTAGAAGAAATATTGGAAAGTCGATTGATTTTACAATCCTATGAATAATGAAAACCAACATTACTGAATTATTACACAAGTTCAATGGCAATTGACTTCATTGGAAGATTACGTTGATTCAATCGCAGGGTTTTCGATTTTTAGAAGAAATATGTGGTTTGTTAAAAAACGAGTGTATTTGTTTAATGCTTTATTACATTGGGATGGTTTAATAATTTTATTAAAACACTATAATAAGACGTTTGATTGATTCAACAGTTTCTTTCTTTCGCGTACTCAGCATTAATTAGAGTCTAATTATTTGAACAAACTGAAGCAAAATGTATTTGTATCAACATAAAACAAATATGAATTACGTGAACCCAGAAAGATCGTTTCTGTAACGTACCGACCACACATGTCGCTACATAAAATAAGAATTCTCGTGAAATTTGTCGAAAGAAATTTACAGAAGAATTGTAAAAGAGGGAAAAAAGTATTATCGGTAAGTCGAAAAAGCATTTTCTATGGAAGAATTATAAATGAGCAATCAGTAGAAAATTCCGTGCATTGTCAGACGCGATTTGACCTCGAATATCATCATTACTAGAGGTCGAAGATCGACCTACGATTTGTAAATAAAGCTATACGCTTTTCTGCTTATATTAGACTCTCGTCTAATATAAGACTCCCGTCTAACATAAGCACAAAAGTCTGGAAAGAAGATTTTCCGAATGTCAATCAAGAAGAGGTTCGTTATCGGTTTGTGAGAATAGGAGAAAGCTCTTAGTTTGCCTTATAGCATTGTCACGAGCTTTTCTTTTTGCTAGTCGGTTGGGTGAGTGTGGCGTAGACAAGGGGGAGGTAAAGGGAGTGCGAGAGGGTGTAGGGGGATCGTGGCGGGGCGAGGGGGGAGGGGGTAGGCATTTGACTCGGGAGGGCACTCGCGCCGCGTCGTGCAGACATGCAGAAAGGGAGAAAGACGGAGAGATCGATACGACACGTGTCCGAACGGCTACTACGATCGGAGGGATGAAGACCTACGGCTCTTGTAAACCGTCTACTCTTATTTCCTAGCTATCAAATTCCTCGAAGAAAAAAGAATAATACGTATATGTATACATATACATATGTCTATATCAATCTAAAAAGTACGCAAGCCATTACTACTTTTTTCTTCACCCTTTTCCCTTCGTCAATTCATTTCTTATACTCATCTCTTCTTCGTGGCAGGTTTTTATTTTTATTTTTTATTCAATTTCAAGGACAACTTTTTCTTATGCACTTTTTTGTCTGGAAAAAAATACAACCGCATGGGGGAATACGATTGATAAAAGAGGGCTGGAGAGTGAGATGGACGTCTCAGGACTCGGAGAGTGAAAGCGATCGAAACTTTTAACGCAAATTGTCGTGTACCTATATATATATATATATATTTTTTTTTCTCATTCGAAAGAGACGAGGGGGCTGGAGTTTGTGTCGTTTTCTCGAAGTGGCAGTGAAATATCAAGTTTAAGCTAGAATACACCCGGAGACTAGCGGTTAGCACAGAGGGGAAGAGAATGCACTAAACCACACAGAAGCTTTTATTTAGTTTTCACATACCCTACCCTGCTCTCGTCTCGTCCCTTATTATACTCTTTCTCTTTCCCTCTCGTCGAAACTTTGCTTTAAAAATGTCAAATCTCACACCTTCTTCTTGTCTAGAAGAGCAACCAGAAAAAACATCCAGTTGATTTATCGAAGATCTCGTTAAATCACATAAAGTGCTTTTTTTTTTAATTCAAAACTTTTTTTAACTTTAATATCTTTAGGAATCTATATTTCTCGATTTCAATATTCGTATATTTCTGATCAATAAATAACCTGGTTTCTTGGGTTTTAATTGAAAAAGTTTGAACAAATTTAACGAACATAATGTTGAATTGAAAATATTATTTATCAAGTTATTTGAATCATATTCAATTATATATTATTATTTAGAATTTAAAAAATTTTCAACGATTTTCTGTTTTTAGACATAGTCAGTAGTCAGTCAGAATAGAATGCCTACTTTGATTCCCGCAATTTAAACACTTCGAGAGCGCCATTTATATGTGAGAACCACCTCGCGAACTTCTGCTCCATGTAGTGGTCGGAACGAGAGCCTTTAACGTGGCTAATTGAAGAAACGTTAATTTCAATTTGAAAATATCAAACACACGATCCTTGAAAATTCAAGTGAATTATTGTTTTTCTGGACGAGAGAAGTTTACAAAAAGCACTCCTTCAATTCTGTTTTATTCGAAATACTGTTTATTTTTTCATCAATTTTTCAATCGTCAATAAATGTAATGACTGCATAATAGCAATTTATAACAAGTGAACCTGTAATATTTTTTTGACAATTATTTTTGACAATGTTGTTTAAAAAATGGCTAAATTAACCCTACTACTTTGGGCGATCACCGAAAAAAGAGATTAATTTCGAGAGCCCTCGTGTCTTTTTGGCGTTGACTTTAAACGAGCTCTTCGCACCGAACTGTTCCTTTTCGGGGCTCCGTCGAGGATGGGAGATTTGTGTACCGCCCGAATAATCTCGCTTTTCCACGGAGAGGCTCAATACAAATTTTTTTCCCCTCGTTATTTCGTGTGTACAGCAGGCAAAAAAGCTTTATGTACACCACGAATAATCTCTTCTCTTTGCTCGTCATGTTTACCTTGAACCTCATCATTTTGTCCTCGGCATTTTCATTTCTTTTTTTCTTTTTATTACTCTCTTTTTCTCTGTACTGAGTTAAAAGATACGATAACTCAAGCGCACAAGACTCTTTAGCTCGAGTTTATAAAGACACAGTTGACTATTTATCGCATCGTTTGTTTTTCGTCTTTATTCTTCTGTTTTTTTTTTTTTGCTTTTTTTTTATGAAGGACATAAATGCACAACAGTAACAGAAGAAAAGTGCTATTTCACAGTCGTAATTTTGGCAGATTTTTATTACACGAGAAAAAAAAATAGTAAAGGAAAACGTCGCGGACGTGAAGACTTCGTATGGAAAGAACGAAGCGGACAGACGAAGATGGAATTTGTTATGGCAAGTAAAGGGATACGAGGACCAAGAAAAAATGGGTGTGAGATCCTTGCCATGCCTCTTTCGAGGAGAGGAAAACCATTATTCGTGAAAGGGAATTGCCAGGATAGTAGTGTATTACGAGAGTCTCGCGCCTCGAAACGAACGACCATGGGCTGCTCTAACTCTTTCCATTTCTTCGCTTTATCTCTCTCTCCCTCTCTCTCTCTCTCTCTTATCTTATTTCTCATATTTGCTCGGTGACATTCAGTGTACAACTCCTTGACAAACTCCCATATTTATTCCCATGTACAATACTAATATATACAATACGAATATTTTTACGTAGCCATCTGCATGAAGAGAGCCTACTTTGTCGCTCAGTGTTTCGGATATACAACCTTTTCCGGTTAACACAAAATCATTTTTCTTTTCTTTGCGGACATGATTCCATAGACCGTTTCATCTTTTTGTTAAATCATAAAAATTGTTTTTTTTTACACATAGTTTATATTTTTTTTTAAATCACCAAAAACTCACATTGCAATAAAACGAAAAAAAGAAAAAATATATTAACTGTACCGCTGAAAATCGATTGATTAAAAACAACTTTTTTATATTTGTGTATCTTTTTTTTTTTCAATTGAAAATCAAAGTATGATGGTTGATAATTTTTCTATTTATTGTTTCTGCTATACTCTTACGGATTTTTACGAAACCATCTCATCATTTTAACTTCGCCTCTACTGTACAGCATTTGCACGGGGTTCAAGAAAAACTGTGAAAAACCCGGCTAATATAGACGATTATATTTTTATTGAATTTCAGTTGATTAGCATTTTTCGAAAATCAGAAAAACTGTCTCCTGCTGATTGCAATTGATACGCAAGCCGGTGCATGGCTAAGTAGTCGCCCAACTTAGTATTTATCTCGCCCGAGGCTGCTCAATTTTGATAATCGTTGGTTATTTTATTTAATAATAATGATTTTCGTATAATAATTAGTGTAAAAATTTTGTATTTTGAAATTCTGATTGGGCCACAAAATATTTTCGTTTTGATATTCGTTTACAGCTCCATTTTCATTCACATTCCAAAAAATGTATTTTATGTAAATCTTATTTTTATTACATTTCAATAAATGTTTAGTGGAACTGCAATGAGTCCGATGTTCATGTTTTCCTGACTCGAGAAAACTAGGGTTTGTAAATTGTACGGTCTCTGATAATGGCTGGCAGTAGAACAGTACGTTTAAGCTTCTTAATTGGATAATCCATCAACTATCATCTGTGGTTCAAAGTCTAAAACAAGTTAGAACAAAACGAACGTAATTAAATAATCCACATATAGAGCTTCATCGATGACAGACGAAAAACGTAACATCTTGTATGTAAGATTTTTGTACTGTAATTATTTTATGCAATAAAAATAATACAGTACAAATGATTATTCGAAGTGCCAGTTGTATGATGCGTTATCAAAAATTTTGCTGAATATTGCATTGCGAAGTGGGTGTTGGCTTGATACAAAAATTATAGGACAAGTCACCCAGTAGATGATTTATATCGCTACAAATATAATTTGCGCTTTATTTCATTATATTTAAAGCTTTCTTATCGTAAGATTTCTTTCGAAATTAATACTTTATTGCCAACATGTTTGCTCTTACAATGAAATATTCAATCTCGGGTTAAAAAAAAAAGTATTATAGAACAAAGGCACTAGTTAAATAACCAAAGGCGATTGCGATGCCTTTGGTTATTTAATTAGTTATTTAGTTAGTTATTTAATTGCAACGGCTCGTATATCAATCGCTAAGCTTTTTCCCTGATGGAGCTAACCAACTGAAACTCAATAATAAAAATGTATCCGCTTGTATGGGCCAGGTTTTCCACACTTTTCTTTTACCCTCGCATGCAAAAGTGATACAGTAGTGCATTCAAAAAAGTGGCTGTGAGCAACACTCTCGGGGGGGTCTCGTAGGAATAGGAACAGGAACAGGAACAATGAGGTAGGGAAAAAGTAGGTAACAATAAAAATAAGAATTAAAGAACGTTAAATACGAAAAATGTAATGTAAGAAACGAAAAAGGAAATGGAGCACACCATGGAACACACTCCGCCACAGTAAAAGCATCCATTATCTTTTATTCTATTTTTTTTTCAAGAAAAAAGTTGTCCCGGCATTTTTTTGCACGCCCTACGAATTTTCTTTATGAATCTCCCACTTGAATGTTATGTTTCTAGTGGCGACTTTCAAGCTCGCTCATTCCCCGAGCTTTCCAGAGTTCTTAATCAACGAGAATGCGGACGCTCCGTTTTCCACGATTCTGCGTCGAGATTCACGAAACCGATACGAGTTATAACAACGTATACACAACACAACAGCGTCACTAAAGTGCGTACTCTATAACGGTCCATTGCGACCACACAGTAACCCGGAAGTATCGAATCTCGAAATACCCAAGAAAAATTCACATCATCCGAGTATCTCTGGAAAGATTTTCGTTTCCAGAGAGAAAACCATGCAAGGAATTACAATTCTTCTAAACGATTACGTGAATATGTTCTTTAAAGAATACGAATTTTCTTTCCTTCGTTATGAGAAATTAGAGAACATATTACGTTGAGTGTTATAAGATAAATGATTAAAAATACATAAAAATTAATGCTACTTTTTAAGAAACAAATATTTGACACTCTCTTTACATTAAAATATGTGACTTATTTGAATGCTAAGCGTGCGAATAATGTGAAAAAAAAAAAAAAAAATACTTGAAGAACAAAAAAAGCTCGATGTTGTAGTTGCCGTGAAATTTTCACGCGCGCAGACCCGACGAAATGAATAAGAATACTTTTTGATTAAGTGAAAAGTGGGCTTGAGCGTTTCGAGGCCATTCAACCTGCTTGCCACTTCGTAGATCCTCGAGACGACGTAGACGACGACGTAGACGACGAAGAGGTTTGCACTCGACCTTCCAGAAGACTAGAGGACGTGCGAAGGCTTTTGAAAGTCAGCTTGGGTGGTTCTCTCCCCATTTCTCTGTCTCCCTCTCTCTCTCTCTCTCTCTCTCTCTCTCTGTTATTCGGTCCCCTTCTCTCCCTCGTATAGGTTGTCTGAGTGAGTGTCTAGTCGCTTCCAACACCTGGGGGTGCTTCTTACTAATCCCAACACGCGCGGGAACAACGACACCGAGACGTCGAAGAACAATGTTTTTTTTTCTCGCACGTCTACCACATTGTCCAACCTCCGTTATCGTGTCGGGACGATCTTTTTTTTTTTCCTATTTTTTTTTTCGCATGCTGACTGTGCACACTTGGATGGGGTGGCCTTTAAGTCAGACACGAAGCATGAGTACCTTCGATCTTTGTCGTTAAACACTATATGGAGTCTATTTGTGACGGAAGAATTTTGTCACGCGAAACCCCTCCCTCTGCTTAACCATTTGATTGATGTTTTCAACGTTATATTCCCTTATTAGGTAAAATTGTTTACAAAAAATAATTCATCGTTACTATCCATATTTATTGTAATAAATATTTTTTTAATTTATTTTATTTTTATGAAGATTTCCTTGAAAATCGAACAGCAGTTTCTTCGAAATCAGAGTTCTGACATATTTTCCACACAAAGTGGATGACAATAAGAACGATTATTTATTCAAGAAGCGAATTTTGTTCCATACGTTAAAGTTCTAAAGACTCGGTGTACATAAAATTTGTATGTTATTCATTCATCCGTCTGACAAAGCACCGGCCTTAACCACTGAAAGTTGCAACCAACGTTTGGCCTGTCCAGTTTCATAGAGTTTCGAACGATTGTGAGTGTTCGTGACTGCGCTTACGAGGTTTCTCCATTTAGCATTGTACGATCAGTAACGTACTTGTTTCTACCATTTCTCGTGTATATACGTTTCAAGGGGTTCTTTAACAGATAAAATTGTCTTTTTCCTTTCCACACGAGAATACCCTTCGAGATAGAGGGCTGAAATGAAATAGAGAGAGAGAGAGAGAGAGGTATGAGATTATATTTATTTTGTTGCGCTCGCACTGCTAAAGGGCAAAAAAAAACCACTGGTTAACAGCATACATTGACACAATTTTTAAACATTTAATCGCCTATGACAGTAAAATAATAGTCTAATCCTTAAAACTACAAATTCAACTAAAACCTTAATATAATTATGTACATTCGTACTGCCCAGAATCAGTTTAGTGCGTGATAGAATATCACAAAGTTAAGAAATGTAAATTAAATTAAATTATGGGTGGCATACCTAAATATATAAAATGAAGAAGAAAACGGGCGAGAGAAAGAGAGAGAGAGAGAGAGTGAGTCGAAGGTTTATAGTTTCTCTCCGAAAAATCCTTGGTGTCTCCAGCTCTGAGAGTTGGGGGGTCATTGAACCTGAAACGTTCTCGTTCATCCCATTGGAGAGTTCCGCCGATCCACCCCAGTGCAATCATTCCGTTACACACAATCTTGCATTCAAAGACCGACTGCTGCGTTACGTTGAACTTCATTTCAGTTTCCTTGCGAAGACTCTCAAATTATATACGAATACATGAATGTATATCCATGTATGCGAATGTAAGACTAAGTCACGTTAAACACAATCTTGCCTTCAAAGTTCCGATTTCAATATTATGTTAAACTTTATCGATGTGCTTCCCTGAATCCCAAATTTTGCTCACGAGGAAATATAACAAAATAAATAAGAAAAATGAATCAATGTAGAAAAACGTTTAAAAAAATGTTGGTTTACATGAAAGTATATAAACTAAAAATTCATGCGAACGAAAACGTTTCGATTTTTTGTAATTCTGGTAAAAAAACATCCCCCTTTGACGAGGAATTCTCTATCGGAATGTAGAAGACATAAATATCTGTCCAGCGTACCCTTAATCGTCGAAAAAGTGCCCCCATGAGTCTTAACTATTGGCCATCCCCGCAAACGGATGATGATCAAATGCTGACAAAGCACAGCCTTTAAAAGTTTGACGGATTTACATCGTATACACGATTTTTATGTCATGATGATCGTAATATTAACATTTCAAGTGTCAATCGATAGGGAAAAAATGAAGATAGAATAAGGGATTTTCGTATGATATAAAAATCGTTTCTAGCCTATAAAAACACGGTCCAATGATTTAATAAACGAAGAATATGACTATTTTTATATCTAAGTGAAATCATTTATTTTCGCATCAATTAAAATGACAAATTAAAGTAATAAAAAATGTGATTGATGAAATCACATCTACAATAAGTTGTAATTTGTTTATTAAATATTAATTCTTATTGATAGTGAATAAAAAAATGAGGAATAAATGTAAAGAATTTGAAATGAGAAAGAGTATTTAGTTAAGATATAAATTTTTTTTTTCCTCGATGTCACAATGAAGAAGCTGACAGTCGCTGAGACGAAGTGTATTCGGAGTTGGTTGGATAGTATTGGAGTGTGATAGTAGTAGTGTAGTAGCAGTAGTAGACGTAGTAGACGTAGTAAAAGTAGTGGTAGTATTAAGGGGGATGAGGTTAGTAAGGAAGGATGGTAAGAGAAGGATAAGAAGGAGAAGAAGAAGAAGAAGGAGAAGCAGAAGAAGAAGAGATGAAGAAATATAAGAGAAGGAATAGGGGCGTAAGGGAGGGAATGAGAAAGAGAGAAAGAGGGAAAAGCAGGGTCGAACTCATGGACGAACGAGCCGACGGATAGGACGGCTGGCGCCTGTACTCAGATCGATGCACGTGGCTCCAGCTGGGCGCCGCTCTTCGTACATCTCCTACAACCTCATCCCCATTCTCTCGATCTCTCCTCCTCCCATCCCTGTCCCGTTTTCGTCCAAAGCGGATGGAACTGCGGGAAGAGGAACAGAGAAATGTTGCGGGACGATGGTAGCAAGTGAGAGAAATGCGAAGGAAAAGAAGAGGACGAAATAGAAAGAGCGGAAGAGAGAAAAAGAGGGGATGAGTGAGTGAGTGAGAGGGAGAGGGAAAGAGAAAAAGCGAAGGATGATAGGAGTGGTTGTTTTAGTACGCAACGTATACTGTACAGGACGATCGAGGAGAGAGAAAAAGAGAGAGATAGAGGGAGAGAGTCATTTATTGAGGAGAAGAGAAAGGAGATAGAGTAACGGGAATAGGGAAGTGAGGAGAGAGGGGGAGGGGACAGGGGGCAACGGAATGAAGAGGAGTTTGGGGTTGACCGAAGAGAAGGGAAAAATGGGGTATGAGGGGTTGTATAACGTACACTACTCCAGCATTTTCACCATAGTTGTATTACTTCGAGGCACCGACTGGACCAACCCACTATTCTTATATACTATTAGAGACGCTCTTCTCTTGCGAAGGGAAAGATCCCAACGAGAACTAAAAGGCATACAAGCTATGCGAGACGGACCAACCTTATGACCCGCAGTACAACCACCGATCACTTCTAACATTCCACCACTCTATGTTCTTCGATTATATTTCCAATATAATCGAAAATATTTCAATATTTATGCATGTGTTTTTTCATTTTTTTTCCTCTTTTCACTTCGATCTCATCACTATTTGGAAGATAAATTGTTTTAAGACGTTGCGTTAGGAACGACTTTCTCAAAAGTTAATGCCCACTATAGACACTAGAACATCATATTGTTTGGTATGATTCCGCGATTGATGATGTCTTATGTCAAATTTTTGACAAATTCTAGAACCCCATAACAGGGAAACTATTTATCTCAGGACAGTTTTACATTCTTGATTTTTCGAGTTTCCATAATCGAATGTTCTCCAAAATCAATTTTCTCGTACATCATTCTCTTCGTTATTAAAAAACCAAGATAATGGTGTTAATAAAACGTTTCTTATCACATACGAAGAACATTTCACGCTGAGGACGAAATTGGGATCATTAGTAACCCTTCTGATGAAGGGTTTATAATTTAATTTAATTTAATTAACTATCTGAATATCATCTTTATATTTTTCAAGAATATCGTTTTTAATACGGTTGCTCGTGATAGTTCTTTCTTAAACATCCTTAAAAATGAGTTCTAATGCATGTTCTTTTCAACATGATGTTCGGTCTCATTTCGAGTAGGATTATGGTTGGCTGTTTCATTAAATGCTAGTATCGGTAAATCAATTGATTTTTTTTGTGTCCTAGTCCTCTGATGTCTTTTACAGTATTCTGTATTCGTTGCATTCTTATCGTTGCTCTACGTATATAGGGATGGATGCGGACATTTGAGATGCCATTATTACGAAAGCGTTGTCTCTCGTTGGCTCCCTTTTCGCAGTCTCATTCGTTCACCGGGAATTTCACAGCACGTTTAATCCGTCGTTTCTTCTGTTCATCTCGTAGAATGTACAGCCACGTCCTTTACAAATGTTCGTAGATGGCTTTTTTCTATATATTCTTCGGTTCTCTGTTCTTGAGCTTTTAAACTTTTGACGATTTGTCGAGAATCATTAAGGCAAATCTGCTTTTCGTCGATATATCATGACTCCGTCGTATACAGAAATAAAGACGTTACCTCGTCTCTTAATGCATGCTCATTTAGAAAGTAGACTAATTTGACGGATATATATATAAGTTGTTTGAAGGGTAAGTTTCAAAGCTAAGCCCAAAATAAATGCTGCATGAAATCTGCCAAAATTCAAGAACATTGTCAATCTGAGTCGAAAACAAATGTAAATCTGATGAAAATAAGAAAAAGAAGAATCGCGTCTTGAAGCGGAATAATAGATAAATCTAAATTCAACCCGGAATTCAATCCCAACCGAAATTCAACCTAAATTGGTACGATTATCGGATGTGGTTCAATTCGTATGCGAATACGAGCTCCGGCTTCTCCCGATTGCGATGGCGATAAAGTCGCGGGCAATGAGAGAGGGCGAGAGAGACCACGTGGCTATATATGTGGATCAGGGTTAGCCCCTTGGGGTCTATATATGACCCTCTTATTTGACTGACTGTTCCATGTATCGCGGTCAATCGCTTCGCGTTCCATGTATTTGCTATCCATCCCTTTTGTAATAGTATTTTGCACATGGACACCCCAACCTCTTACCCTTTCCACTTTCTTTTCGCGTCCACCCCCTCAGTCGTTTTTTTCTTTCCACCTCCTTGACGGCCTCTCTTTCTATCTTTTCTCATTTCTCTTTTCCCCCTCTCGCCTGTCTGCAACACGTCAGTGCACACATGTCTCGTACCGTAATTAGATTTGTAATACCCGGAGCCCTTCGAGACTCTTGTACGGCCCTTACATCGATCAACTCCACACAACTATCTAACCCTCGATTTTCTTTTGTTTTTCGATTAAATCGTTTATCGTCCGATACAATATCTCTTTAATCTAATTACATTTGCATCTCATCTATTTGTAAATTATCTCATTTTTCCTCGGATCACGTTTTTATGATACACTGCCCGCAATTAATTGGATAGGACACACTGAGACAGATTTAATACATTTGTATTATGTACGATTTATCAAAAGCAGAACTCAGTGTCAGTGAGGGAACAAAATATAAAGTTTTTTTTTAAATACAAATCTATCTTTTTATTTGCTATTTTACGTGTCTACAGTATCAACCCCACGAGATATAGAATTTCCCTTACATATTGAAAAAAAAAAGTTTACATAAATTTTTTGGTGTCACCGATTACGGATTGAAACTAAAAATTCAAAAATAAGCTCAAGTTTTCAGACAAAACTATTTCTAATTTGGATCTAGTGCAGAAACGACAGTTTTTTGACAAAAACCACAGACCGGAAAATTTTAACAAAATTTCAAACAAGTCGTGGATTCGTATTGAAATTGTGAGAATTTGCTATTTCGGTTAGATTGCTTTCCGATTGTAGATTAAAAGAAGTTTTTTTTGTGTATTTTTCAAATTTTGTACAGACCATAGATAATTAAAAAACTGCCCAAAAAATGTGGGACTACGTACGTCCCACGATGGATCAAAGATTTTATGAACCCAAAGTTAATGAATTCATAATCATTTTATAATTTAATTAATGAACAGTTAATACGAAGGAATAAAGAGTATCGTATCATTTCTTCTGATGAGTTTTCATACAAAGTTCTCACGGTTTGACAAAATTTTTCAAGTCACGTGACTACTATCATATTTTTTTTTTCTCATGATCGATGTTAAGCACTTCTTCATATTTTACTGTCAGAATTCAAAGAGTTTCGAAATTCGACTGTGTCCCATATTCGACTGCACATACTCGTGTACAACTTTCTTCTTTCCAATATATACTGATCCATAATACACATATTTTTGCCCCCCCCCCCCCCTGCCCCTTGCAGTTCGTCCGACCTCCCACCGACTGATGCTACTTAAGGCAATATAAAGTATCGGATGAACTCGCTTCGATACTCGTGAAACTGTCAAATTCTTCAGCCATCCCCAATTTTTATGAAACTCTTCCAATTTTTTAAATATTCACGTACGAAAAAATTTAGAATAAGGATTCATAATGTTTTTTACTGTGAATTTTTCATTTTTCAAAGACAACGGTTTTGTCAATTTTTTGTCTATCAAAACATAGACGAATATTGATGAATTAAAAGTAAAAAAGAAATAATAATAAAAATCAAATTATTCGATATCACTCCGAGAATTGTAATAATGGTAAAAAAAAAGATGATGGCTCGATAATACGAGGGCTTCTTCGATTCAGCTTGAAATGTATAATAAACGTGAGCAATTCAACCGTTAAGGGACGTTTGCATACTTTCCATTCGATGCTCTATTATGTCTTCCAATGATTTCTTTATTTTATCTTTGCCTTTGCCTTTGCTTCTTTGTGTCCATCAGTCTGTAATTTGATTATGGCTGTACATGCAATTTGTTCGGTAAAGTTCTATATTGAAGGCGGGAACGAAATTGATAGTAAAAGGAACGAATATGACAAGAAAAAAGGAAGTTGAATTATTCTAAAAGTAGACAAAAACACGAAAGAAAAAATTGAAACAATTTGATACATTTTTCTTACCCATTTTGCAACAAAGTTCAAACATATTGTGTATTGAGTATGTCATTCGAGATAATTAATGACGGAGTGTTAATCAACCAAAACTTAATAAATGTGTAGCCGCTTGCATCTGCCAGGTTTTCCAGAGTTTTCTTTGGCCCTTGTGCAAATAGGAAACCGTAGCGCAATAGGGAAGAAATCTGTGTTACAAGAACACGAACACGAACAGTGAAGTGAGTTTAAAGTGATGGAATGGGCTCGTAAAAATCACCAAGAGCAGGAACATTAAAACAAATAATTATATTGTTCAACAATTCTTTTCGTATTACTTACTAAAAATTGTCAGTAAATATAGTGCAACGACTTAATAAACATTGCATGACTGTAACGATAATTTCGATAGCTAAATTTTTCACTGGATTCAAAGTTAAACAGCTAAAGTTGTGTAGAACGTCTGATATATTTGTCATAACAATGATGTGTATGAATGTAGTATAAACAAAGAACAAAAAATTTATTGCTTTTTACATCATCATTGAACGGTAAATTGTGGTACGATAATATGTTTATACATTGTTGTAAGTATGTATGTGTCTGTGTATCGTGTATTTGACTCGTTTGGTAGCGTGCATTTTTGCAATATTTCCGAGTCCATTCACTCGAGTTATATACTCGATCATATGTGTATATATGTATGTACGTGTATATACACATACACGATTTCCATTTAACAGTGAGTCGTGTGTGGCACGTTGCAGTTTTATCGACTTACCGTGAGACACGTATTACAGTTGCGGTTTTTTTTTTCGATATACACGGTGTCCCACCGTGAATTATTGTATACTTGAGTTCAAGATTGAATTCTATGTCGAAAAGTCTAGTGTCATTTTTTTCTAATTGATCATCTTATTGCGTAAAATCAATACGTTTAATAATTCGTGTTCATGGAGGCGTTGCCTTTAATCGTGTACCCTGTCCGGACGCGGAAGGTATACAGAAAAATACATAAAATTAATCTTGTAGAACACAAAATTTTCAACAAAAAAGTTCCCAACCATTATTTTGTATCTTTGCTGCTCGGCTTACTGTCATCCTCGGAATCCCCATCGGTTTCCGAAACGTTCCAAGGCCCAAAATACTGAAGATACAAAATTACTGTCAATGACTTTTTTGTAGGAAATTTGATACTCCACATAATTAGATATATACATTATTTCTCTAGCTTTCACCGTTTTGACAGAATGCACAGTTACAGTTAACAGTATTGTCAATTTTAATAGTAAACCGTATGGGAACTTGAATTCATAGTGAAACACCCTTTGTATAGAGACGTGCAGATTGGTGGACATGTAAGCTCGTGGATACAAATATACACCATGCGAAAAATGTGTATAGACATTGTGTTAAGGTATTATAAAGGTGGTATATGCGAAGCCCCCTAGTTCCCGTCGTGCATCGCATGGGGGGGGGGGGGGGCGTAGTCTGACGGTTGAGGAAAAGGCATGTAAATACATAAGCATTCGATCTCTACTATACTAGTGGAGTTTTTTTTTATATACATCTGCGTTATGTAATATATACACCTTAATTACGTATAGAAAAAAAAAACAAACATTTCGATTTGTGCCCTCTGATTAAAATCATTCTTTGTCACTTAAGACTTTAATCACTCGAACTAAAACCACGTATACGAATTTTCCAAAGGTCAGACGTCGCTAGTTTCGTGTGGATTCGGTTGACACGTCTGTTGAGTTAATCTTTTTGAAGCGTGGTGTCAAATGTAAATTGTTCTGAACTTTGGAACATTGTTGAAGCAGCTATTAAAAGTGATGAATGAAAGATCTGAGGAAAGGAATAAGCAAATCGAAATGACGCCAGGGAAATGAAGGTGCAAATATAAAATACTTCTAATCCTTTATTTATTTAGATGATTTGTATGTAAAACTTTACATTTTTGTCACATGTACATCGAAAAAAATGATGTTCCTGACATATGCAAATTATATAATTCATCTATAGTTATAATTCGATAAAAAATCATACAGAACGTACGAAATTTCTTAACCCGACACACGTAATATCGATTCGACAGAATATATTGACAGTGGTCTAAATCTGTAAAGTATCATTACTGCATATTTCCATCACTGGTAGCTATATTTTACAATTTTTCTTTTTTCTTTTTTAATTTAGTCTCATTTTCTAAAATAGGGTTCGGTTATTGTGTAGGGATCTCTGTTATGACCGATGACGGAAAATACCTTCTAAATTATTGCTACGTGCGTGTACTCAGCGCACTCTGTGTGTCGACGAGCGTAAATCTTGTATAAAGACTTTGTTCGTATTTGTACATCGACCAATCGTTAGCCACTACTTTAAAGTATTAGTAATCGTTTCATTAATAATATGATGATGAAAAATGATATGAATAATGAAAAAATAATGTTTTTCCATACGATACCATGAGTGTAATAAGTCACAGGTCATTTTACAATTTAAATTGATTCATTTAAAAGTTACCATTTTATTTTCAGCTCATTATTAACACTATAAGTGTCAGAGGCATTGAATTTTTGTCTATTTTTCTTTGTTATATAGTTTTTTTTTTTTTTCAAGGCATCATAAGTCATCGTTCTTCGATCACTCGATCATAGAAATCATATATTTATTGAAATATATATGTGTATATATGAAGGTAACGGCCCTGAACGTAGTCAAGTAGAAATGGAGAGCGACTGGTCAGACTGACTTGGAATAAATAATTCGCCTGAATGATGATCGATACGTCGATCACGTAGTAGAGTAGAAGGGCTTTTTTCATGCTTCACAGTTGCTTATAGTCACTTCATTCACCGGTGAATAAAGAAAGGCTTAAGAGAAGTAGAGAGACAAAAAGAGCAAGAGAAACGAGAATATTACCGATAACGAATTTAGCTCTCGTTCTCGTGCTGTCTTAATTCAATCTATAGATACAATTGTCTTCTCGTACATGACAAGTTAATGATAAAGAGAGTTATGCTTGTGCCATATTCACTGAGTGTAAAGCCCGCGATACACAATTCAAGGGCAATAAATGATTATCTTGAAAAGAAGAATAAAATTGAAAAAATCATGACAATATATCGGTGTTGAAATGATTTACAATCAACATCTCGACGTGTAAGTCTCTTTCATCGTTTTTTATTCACAATTTTATTCATTTATTTCATGCAGAAGTGATTATTTTTTTTATTTTTTTTTCACTCGGAAATAGTATCGGAATGAAACTCTTATTGGTCATTAGAATTTTTTGACAGTTATCCATTTTTATTCGGTCTTCCTTGAATAGTGATGTATAAGATAAGTGTCCTTGGAAACGTCTGAACGTCAAGACGAGGTGACGACTGTGAAAATGGGCAAAATAAAATCGAACAAGGACAAGGATAAGTGAAGTAGTTGGCGCGACTATGTATGTAATTCGACGAGCAGTCATAACGCATTGTTTGCGGAGCCAAACGAAGGAGCGAGGGAGGAGGGAAGAAGTGGAGAGTAATTATATTTTACGCAACCATCGTTGGACGGAGCCGGAGTAACATTCGAGATATTTGAATACACGAACGAAAAAGGAATATAACGAATCGGTAGAGATGACGGATGAATACCAACGGAGAAGATATATATTTTCCTTTGACTGTACCAGGGACAGGCGTATGAAGAACGAGAGGGTAGAAAATATGGAGGGAGGAAAAATACAGAGGGATAAAAGTGACAGGTCAAGGTTCCCTGACCCAGCCACCCTTCGAGAGGACAATAATAAAATATATGTATTCATCCGATGGAAAAATTTCTTTGAATCAACCATTTTTATTTCAATCCTACTTTTTTCACCAATTCTTTTCACTACGATCGTATCTTTCTACGAATATTTCGTAAATATGATACTAACGTAAAGTTTGAATCAATACGAATATGGATCAATGATTATTCAGAAAATATTGTAAAAAATTGGTTATCAGGATGTCGTTCACTTTTCGTCACTATTTTTTGGACCCAAATTAAAGAATTTTCGGCTTTTTGTTTGAAGTAAATTACTGAGAGAAAACGTTTCTTTATTATTTTTGAATAATATTTGATCGTTTATAGTATTACGTAAATTTGTAAACTTTCTGTATAAATACATGTCTGGATATTCTTGAAAATACTAATAAGATGTTCATGTAGCTCTTGAAAATTCAAGGACTCTGAGCCATTTAACCACTTAGCAGTTTCTTTACGTATTTTCACTTGGATGAACCTTGGCGATACTTTTACAAACCCTTTGGAAATAACTCCTCGTCATCGAACTGCGAAATTCAAACGTTCCAATCGTTTCTGATACGGAATTATCTCTACAAACTACCATCAACCTATTTTCCCTTTTCATACTTCTATTTTACTGACGCGTTTTCCAGAGAAGCCTGGAAGTCAACTTACACTTTCCTCGATCAAAATTTTATCGTCGCTATTTGTTTCAGTCTCGTAGCACAAATGTTCCCTTACTTGAGTTTTATTTTTTCTCTTGTTCTTCGATCAATTTTTTATTTTCATTTCACAAACTACGTGCGAAATTCAAAAAAAAATTTCACCTTCTCGTATTCAACATTTTTTCGATTAAAAAATCACATTTATAACGAAATAATTCAGAAATTTTTCTACACATTTTTTTTATTCTTTTTTCTCTTCTTTATCACTGAGCAACAAATGACAAAGTGTGTCTTGAAAAATCAAGAATTTTGACCATGAGCTCTCTGTTTTACTTTTGAGAAAGGTGGTTATTGCTCAAACTCCTAAACTTCGTATTAAACGTTTTTCTAAAAGTTTATATATTTTTACGTTCCTATAAAATATAAAAACTTTAATTATTGGATTATTTTGCAATTTATCTCTAAACTTTGAACTTTTGAATGTGAGTGGAGCGAGATTTTGTACTACCTTAAAAATCATAAATTATTAAATAGTTTGTTATCTTTTGCACGAAAAATTCATTTATTTCTTTTTTATGTCAATTTTTTCATAATAGTTTCCAAGCTCCATAAATAACGAGCTTGGTACCCAAATCTCAGCTCAAGTATTCATGGGTTCTCGTTATATATATATGTATATAAATATATAGATATTCAGTGCGCATGTCTAACAGGTGCCTCATGCTGGTTCCCTTGCGTACAATCAAATCTAACAGGTGCCACGTGAATGTGGCATTTATTCGTCAGAAACACTGAACTTTTTTTTCGATCCACCTCTTCCACTACGAGATTATTCATTTCTACCATTTGAAATTTATAAGAAAGATTTCTGATTATATGTTTTAAAAATGTTAAAAGCAAATTTGTATGTAAAATGAATTAAAAATTATGTTTACAAATACAAAAGTTTGATGATGGTCAGGGAGAACGAACGTAGACAAAAGTGTTCGAAATTCGTAGCTCACGTAATGAGAATCAAAAGTCAAAAGATGTTTTCCATGAAAATGCATTGTTTTTTTTATTTCGGTTTTTTTTGCAGCATTTTTTATAAAAAGTATCTAATGATGCACCAAAAGAAATTGAAATATTGAATTATTCATTGTAACAAATTAGCCTTCGTTTGAATGCAGTCAAACAATGACGTGCAGTATACTTTCTCGCACTTTGATTTAGCCTGCAAATCGTATGGAGTGTGTGAGTGTTTATTATACGAAATAGTGATTTGATTTGAAATTTGTTTACTATAGCCTCGTAATAGATGTAAAAAACGGATTTGTCAAAATTTTAAAAACTTGGTACCATTTTTGATGCAGGTCCCAAACATTTTCAAACAACAAATTGATTTTCTTGAAGTTAGTTTTGAAAAAGAAAAAGGGCGAAGTGAAGATAAAAAAAAAATGAACGTTGATTAATAATAAAAAAGAGAGAAGAAAATCGAAAGAAATTTTGGGGATCGAAAAAATTTGGGAAAATGTTGTTTGTCGACTTTTGGTAGACAGTTCTTATCTGGATGGTGGATTTTTTGCAAGTATCTTTTTTGTAATTTCACTAACCACTGTTCGTGAATATCATACGGACACGGCAAATCCCACCCTTCTTACTCCAGAGAAAATAGTGGAATCTTTCTTGCTCTCTTTTTGTCTCTTATTTCTTTTCTTTCTCGTATTCCTTCATTCTCATTCTGTCTGTCCCTCTCTCTCTCTCTCTCTCTCTCTCTCTCTCTCGCTTTTTCTTTCTCATCTCTTCTTTGGCTACCGCGAATCTTTATCTCGACAGTACTGGCCGTTCGTACCACTATGTGTTTAAATGGACGACTTGGCGACGAGCCCTTCTCCCCCTCCCCCTGCGCGTCCTATACAAGCCCATGCTCCGCACGCCATCTCGAGCCTCTTGATGCGCCACACGAAAATTTACGATACTCTCTCACGATTGCGTCTCGTCGATTACTAGAAGTTAGTCTATGTCTCCTGTCTCCTTGAACTCTCCCTTTTTTTGTATTTCTCAAAAATTTCACTAATAGACAAATTATAATATAATGCAGTATATTCTATTAAAATTTTTATAAATTTCTTTATATTTATGATAATTTTACAATGAGAATGAAAAACAGAAACTTTCATTTCATAAAGTGAATCGTATGCAAAATGTATATTAAATTGCAGTAAATGCAACAAATTTAAGAACAAAAAAAAATGCATTATTTTACATCCTCGTTGCAATAACGACAGCGAATTCATGAGACGACACGAAATTTAACATTCACAATTACATCGTTACGATTTTAGCAACCAATTGTAAAAAAAATATAGGAAACAAAAAGAAAATAATAATTCGTAAGCTAAAAAGGATTTTAGTGTCGAGGAGACATAAGGGATGAAAAAGAGGCTTGGGGATGAGATTTTTTTATGACGAATCTAATGTGCATAGAATGTACTTGAAGAATAAAGAGGTTAAAAAAATGTTTTGTCCACGAGAGTTGAGGGATGAACGAGGGTTGAAAGGGCGAGGTATTGGGGGCTCGACGGGGTCGCAGGGAGGGTGATAACGCATCTTGTCTCTACTTTACGAGAAAGAGTGGTAGCGACGAGGATGGCGACGAAGATGGGATCGTTTTCTTTGTGGCAAATTCACGTTTTGGGCTTGGATATTTGGCATTATTATGATATAGGATACGCCATTTGCCTCGCGCCATTCCTTAGCTCTACGAGTCTTCACTAGCCTAGCCTCGAACACTCCTTTAAGCTTCAATCCCCCTCCCCCTTATACACCCCTTCCGCCCGTTTTCTCGAGGCCGTACACGAAGCCAAGTTTCTTACAGTTACACAGTCAACGGTACGTAAATCTCAGCGGATGCTGGGACGCGAGTCTGTCCACCACGACATTCCACCACCAACCCCTTCCCCTTTCCCTTCTTTTCCCACAAACCCTGCGTCCTCTCGAGACTCCCGTCTCGTTTCGGAGAGCTTAAGTGCAGCGCGACACGACGAGTCTCCATCGTGTCGGACTCATCCCTCCTCCTCCTTCCCTTGCCTAACATTTTCTCGCTCTACGTTTTTTTTTTCTTGAAATTTTCTTTACATGCATCCAATGTTATTTATCTATTTATCTATAATTACCAATCCTTTAGTTTTTTTCATTACCGGCGTCTTTCTGTCCTGCTCGATTATTCGTTACTAACTCTCTTTCGGTCCGAATTTTCATTCGATTGCTCAATGCACTTGGTCGATTCAATATAGATTTATCGGAATGTAATAAAATAATAATTCCATTATTTGGAAATAATCATATCGCTAAATACTCATAGCCGATGACCTTGAATGTTCGGCTGTTTTTACCGTGCACAGGATGCAAATTTTCAAAAAATGGAAATAAAGTTTGATTCATATACGAAAGTTTTTATTTTTTTTTCATCTAAATTTTCTGCCTACACAGTAAAATATCAATTTTTATGAGATAAATATTTATGTGTGTACGAGAAATTTTATTTTATTTTCATGAAAATTTACTTTCTCCGCAGGAAGGATTTACCAACGTTCAAGTTCAGTCCTCGTTTCTATTATGTAATTTTTATTTTTTTATTCTCTTTGTGCAGAATTAATAAATATGAGTACAAAATTTCATTAAAAAAAAAAACTTAAACAGCTTCAAATATATTTTAGAGTAAAAAATTCTATTGGAAAACAGATTTTTGTACAACTGTACTGTCCCTTAAACGAAACGAAAATAAAGTAAAACTAAAACAAAGCTGTACATAAACAGACATTTATCTTACTCCTCAATTTATCTCCATCTGTACAAATATTTATTGATTTTTAACGATAAAGTTGCGAAGCTAAATTAAGGGGTAGATATGAATTCGAGAATGTATTAACGATATAGAGAGAACGAAAGCAGAAAATTCGTTTGGCAAATGGAGCAACCAATCACGAGAATTCACCAATCGGCTGCTCATTCGTTCTCATCATTCGAACCCTCGCGCGTGTCGTCTCTCTCGCTCTGCTTCTTTTATTTGCTGAAATTCGTTATTTCGATTACGAGCAAGAGTAAAATATATATATTTCTGGATGAGCGGATATCGATGTGTTCCGTAACTCCAAAAGGTTCGATTTAACAGAAATTCTATCTGTCCGTCTCTCGGTACTTGTTCTTCTTCTTTTTTGGACTCGCACAAGTCACTAGTGCCCTTTTTCGTATATTTCTGACAGAAGTTTCGTGATAAAAAGAATTGCTTCATCCAAAGCCCCCTGTTTAACGTTCGAAGAGCTAGCGTTTTTTTTCTGTTGTGACACTTTTGTTCAGTGCTTTATTAAATTGATAATTTAATAGTTACTTTCTTTCTACACGTTCCTTATTTGCCAACTTTCAAACTCTTTTGCTCAACTCTTGGAAAAGTTATTTTTTTCACCAATCAATCATTTACTTTATACTTATAAAAATATAATAAAAAAGAAAAAAAAACACGGCATTAGCTGTGAATAGTACAGTTTTTAGTTGAACCAACGTAATGTATTTCGTACTGACATATTTTTCAGTCCTAAATAATGCTCAGTTCCGAAATGTAAAACTTTCCGTTTCTTTGGTTCGTGTCCTTGCTCGGGCCGCAGTAAGAAGCACGTGTGTTGTTCACCGTGGAGAATCGTCAATCGATGAACGATATAAAGAAACGGTCTTGGGGATATGGTTGAACGATCGCTCGCGTCCTTGAGAATCGACCGAGTTGTAAGATATGGAATAAGGGGAGAAGAAACGAGAGAAGGGTCGCAAAGTGAGCGCGTCTTTTTCTTTCGTTGCAATTATTTAATTTACATACAACTTGACCGTATACATAGAAAATTTCTATGTAATTTGTCAAGTTTTCTTTTCGCGTTTCTTTATAAGACGATAAATTAATGAAACTATAGAATGATTTGAAATCTATATGAAAAAAAAGTGACATATGGTAGGATCGAGAAATGGATCTGACGCGGCCTATAACACTCGAACCTTGGCCGTGCTAATAGGCTGATATTCGCTCGATAACTCTCGCTATCGTCGCAAACTGCCAAGCACACAACACTTTTTCTCATCCCTCTTTCACACTTCATTCTCACCCTTGTGTTACCAACGAACACCCCGCTATTAACCTACCCCTCCAGCCCTTTGACCAACCGCTCTTTTCTACACTTGTGCCACTTTGTGGATTCTTTTAAACGCTCTCTCACGCCATTCTCAAGTGATGCCAGCAAATCCGCGCCATTGAGATTCTGGCGTTATTACGGCCAATTGCCTAAAATCGATTGACAAGAAGAAATAAATCCTCTTGGAACTTTAATTAATTGAGTGCTGGCTCAAATAATTCGTACGAGGTTATATCAAAGTTTTTATTTAAATGAAAAACATTTTA
This sequence comes from Campoletis raptor, assembly GCA_948107755.1. Taxonomy (NCBI): domain Eukaryota; kingdom Metazoa; phylum Arthropoda; class Insecta; order Hymenoptera; family Ichneumonidae; genus Campoletis; species Campoletis raptor. Next base: position 4,851,837 of record OX403626.1, read on the forward strand.
CGAAACTCTTCTTTTTGGGTAGTCAGGAAGTTTTAAGGAAAAATAACAACGTTGACAAATTCGACGAGTGGATTTAAAAGAAGAGCGTGAAATTTTATAGGACTACCTAGAAATGTTTTTATTTTCTTTAAGAATTCAGATTCTTTCTCGGTCATCGATAATAGCCGGTAGAAGGAAAAACGTAACGACAGGAAAGGAGAGAAGAACATGACTGTATATCCGGTGAAACACTGTGAGATAGAGAAGAAGAAGAAGAAGAAGAAGCGAAGTGCGGCGCGGTTCGCTACTCTCGTCGAGTGTGGTTGTCGTGTCGCATTGCGGCGCAATCGGCAATAGAAACCACCCCCCGATGCCTCCCCGCGTAACTGAAAAATCATTTTCTCATCCAAATCCCTTTTTTCGCTCCGCTTTATTTTCTACCCTACATTTTTCATCGAAATTAAATAAAAACATTATTTTTCCCCTTCACTGCAGCATCTTTGTTCTTATTACAATAACAGAGACACAGTTCGATATTTTTTTGTGTACATATTTCGCACGACATTGAATAACTAGATTGAAATAAAAAAGTTGCAAAAATTTCATATTTCTTGTTGTTGTATTGAAGATTTTTGGTTTTTCTGTTTTTCTTCTTTTATTTTTACAACGTTTGACGCTTTCTTTTTATTGGCAGAATAGTGAGAGTGCCAAGAACAATGGCCGAGAGAGAAACGTCTCTCGCGAAATCAGTTAACTGGGTCAAATTTTTCTTCAAGAGGCGATAGAAAGAAGGAGAGAAAGAGAGAGAGAGAGAAAAAAGCCATGTGAGAGTAAAATAAAACAAAAAAAAATAACTGGATATAGCGAAGCAAGAATATTAAAGATATAATCGTAAATTCGGGCCCTCAAGGATATTACCGGATAACCAAAACTACTTTCGCTGTTTTTTTCCTCTCACATTCCCCTTTTCCTACCCCGCTCTATCTTACATTACTTTGTATTTTTCTAGTCACTGCGCAAAAGGCGCAATCACTTTTTTTTTTCTTTTGCTCTCGTATTGTAAGTAAAGAAAAGTGTGCAAAAAAAATTTGCCTCTTATTTTCTTCTCGTCGCTGACCCTCTCGGCAATATCACGAATATAATCCTATTTATTCAACGCTTATGGAGATTCTTTTGTAAACTCGAATATTCCTCGTTCGACAAGATCTCTTTCGATCGTCAGGCTTTTTCGTCTGTGTGGCTTTATTTTGCTGAGGGTTAACTCGCTAAAACGCACACAGAAGTTTTTGTTGTAAGTGATGAACAAAAGGAGAGTGGAAAAAACTTAATTTTTTTCCAATCCACTCGGCATAAATGTTTTTTGGCCTTCGCAAACTAACAGTTTTTGTTGGATTTTTGTTTAATGGAATCGTGCAAAAGAATTTATTCTATAGATTTTGCAACGTTGTAAAGAAATAAGACTCATTTGTCCATCAGGATAAATAATATCCGATCACATAATTCATTTTGTCTTATCCCTTGAAACCTTGGAACTTATTTTGTCGAACGAAACCAAAGAATACGAGAAAACAGTAGTACGAGTCGGCTACAGTCAGACATTCACAGAAATATCTATTGCGAAGTCTCCTGTACGTGCCTTTTAATTTTTAATCAAACTATAGTGATTTCATTGGATCTTCAAAGTCATTTTTACGATAAATATTAAACTTAGTAGTACGAATTGACTCTGGTCAGCCATAAATAAATTTACAGGTTTGATGTACTAATTCGATAAAATCAAAGGACCATTTACGTTGTAGGAGTCCAACGATTTCGAGCAGTAATCTTGCATTCAGCCAGCAGCTTTCTTATCATAGAAATAAGCAGTAGTTCGACTCATTTTTGTTCAGACATAAAAATATTGGTTCGATTCGATCTTTTTAACTTTTATCTTCATTCTTATGGTTGACTTGTTTGAATTCGTATAAAAATGAAAAATAATGTACAAAAAAATGACACTCAGTTGCAATCGTGAAGCTGTGAATATGGAAGAAGGGTGTAGGGCTGGTAGTTTTCGAAGTGTACGTTTTTGTTGCTGATCGAATCACGGCATCAAATGTATGATGAAACTTATGGAAAAATGAAAAATTCAGTGCAACAAATCGTGTTTTTGCTCTCACTTGGTTATTGTTTGAGTGCCGAGGAATATGATCAACAGAGTAGGTTGAAGCACACGCAAAAGTTAATGTACTTTCGATTTATTGGAGCTCGAATAAAAAATACAACAAGATGATAAAATCCTCTTGACAAATATGTCAAGAGTTTATGTACTTTTGACTAATCGGAGGTCGAAATAAAAAATATAACAATAAAATGGAAAAAGTGAAAAATGAAATACAACAAATCACGTTTTATCTCATTCGTGAAAGGGTCAAGGATTTTTGGAAGTACTCGAAGTTGATGTACTTTTGACTGATCAAAGGTCGAAGATAAAAATTCTATAAAACAATAATTGAGAGAAAATAAAATAAAAATGAAAGTACAAGAAATGGTGTTGTGTCTCATTCGTGTACTTTGTGAGTTAGAAAAAGGGTGATGGAAGGGTGAGTAGACGAAGTGGATGCAGCAGAGTGGCAGTCGAGCAAGCTGGCTGGCTGGCAGGCAGGGAAGCAGGGAAGCAAGGTGACTGGTTGGTTGGTTTGCAGTAGCTCGACGAAGAAACTAAGAGAACGTATAAGCCATGGGAGAATGAAAGAAGAGAAGGAACCGAAGAATAGTGTAGGGATGAGAGCGAGAGAGGAAGGAAGGCGGAAGGCAGACGGGCGGCAGACGCCCCATGCTTATCCCTCGTCGTCTCTTTCTCGCTCTCTCTTCGATCCCCCTCGGGCTTTTACAGTGCTGGGGACGTCCGTGACTCACCAAACCGTTATGGGATGAAGCCGCCCTCTTTTACATGTATTCTATCTCTTTTACGAGACCGATCGCGGACGCTGCACCCCTGCCTGGCTCTGGGTATGTTTTAGCTTGTGTATCTTCATCCCCTACAATATCTCAGCGAAAAGAAATTCCCCCACTGAACGTCACACACATCATTTCAAATATTTCAATACTTTTTTTTTTTTCACTTTTTATTATAATCACCAAATTTCCAAAAACCATGCAACTTTAAGGAGAGCATTTTTCACTCGTTGTCCATCACATTTCAAATTTACAAAACGTGCAGATACGATAAATTATATATGTGCGGGAAGCTGCAGCAAAATCAGACACAGCTGTGAAAAAAATGATTGTTATTCTTTCAAGTTGTTTTGCTAATATTTTTTATTTGATTTTAATTCATAATTGACACTTGGCTGGTTCAATAAAATACTTTGATGATTTATTTTTCATTTTTGTAAGGGCGTTTGACTATTTTCTTTTTGACAACGACCCATAAAACGTAATGTTTTATGAGATTTCTTTATATTTATTTTGTTTTTTTGTTGTTGTTGTTTTTTTCTCTTTTGATACATGGTGCCCTAGGAAAATGTATACAATATTATCCGACGACAGCACTTTTTGTCACTCGACAGTGGGCTATATTTTTGTGAAATTACTGAACGACCCGAACGAATGGGTGTCAAAGCTTTGCCAAAAACGTACAGTTCACGAAGCATTGTAGTGGAAAAGCACGATAATGCTTTATAAACGCTCTTACTAGACAACCCAACGCGATCAAATTCAAGATTCTGTACATGTCCGATTACTCTTTAAATTCGTGCACGTAGTATTAAAATGATATACGAAGTCGACTTAGCATTTATTCAGTGGAACGTCCTGAAATGGTCAGCCAAACAAACAAAAAGATTCTATCGATACAATAGATACGGAAATTATTATTATTAACTTTGTCGATTGAAGTAAAAAAAAAAAAAATTGTAATGACATTCAATCTCTGTAATGCAAACATGTGTTTTATCGCTTTTTATAACATTGCAATGAATTGTTTTTCCCAAAAATACAAAAAGAAATTGACTTCTCTTTTATTTCATATCAAACTTGAAGAATTGATCCATAATTGAAAACAAACACCGACGCATCACTGTCGGTGGAGCTTTAAATTTCAATGCTCATCGAGAATATTGTAAACTCAATAAATATAACGTTTCTGAAAGTATGATTTTTTTCAAAATAATCGACAACTTCGAGATTGATATACATTTTTCAACGAATACGATTGTGCAAACAATGTTGAAATCGGTGTTGACAAAACCGGTAAGAATTGAGATTCGATGTATAAATTTTATTAGATTTTTATGTGTCATGTTTTGTATCGTAACGCGAGTTCTTTGGTACAAGTAGCCAGAGCGAGGGAGGAAAGGAAAGGGTGTGTGAACATTCCTCTAGAAAGACGGCTTGTGTAGGGAATTCCTCGTGTTCGTAATTTCCGAGTGCAAGTGTCCAGAAAATATATACGCCTTGAAAATCCTTGGATGGAGTTGAACGGATGAGGCGAAGGGGTGGAGGGCAAAGAGGGTGGATTTTATACCTGTAAGTGTAGCGAATACTCACTGTGCCGAGAATCGTTGTCTTCGTAGTCGTCGTAGTCGTCGTTGGCGTCGTCGTCGTCGGCGTCGTTGACGATACGTAGTGTTTTACGATCCGGTGTATAGCAACGCGGGATACCCACACAGACTCATGCTCATACTATATTCTTACACATTCATTGCCTTGGAGATGGTTTTCTAGCTACTGTAGCGTTTCGGAGCCAGCAAATCCGAGAACCACGCCTGCGAGAGATGGAACACAACTTCGTGACGAAAATTCTTACTCGTTCGTGCAGCAGTAAAAATATTATTCGAGATTCTGTTTCGTTCTCATAGAAATATTGCGGTTGTTGGAACAGGAGCTTCTTCCAAAATCGTATGAAAAAAAAAAAAAAAAAAAAAAAAAATGGAAAAAATGATCGACCAACTAAAAAAAAGAAGAATGAAACTTGTTTCTTTGTTGAAAAATGTCGCAACCGTTGTTTCAACCTTTTTAAAGCCATATAGTGGGACTTACGTTGTCCCACTTTTTGCATTTTTTGATCTTCAAACTTTATAGTTTAAGGATCAAAAAAACTTCAAAGTCAATTACAAATAGCGATTTTTTTTTTTTGGTTTTGAGACATTCTTAAATGCGAAAAATTACATGAACACTATTTATCTCATAATTTAACTAATACTACGTTTAAATAAATGATCGAATTTCATACTTTTTCATGAAATAATTGATATTCTACAAAAAAATTATGTAAATCGGAATGGCTTTTTCAATGTTTCTCATGCTTTAGTTATTGTTCTAAAAAATAAAGAAGTAATAAGTTTTTAATTCATAAGCTACGAGTTTCAGACTCGTAATCTGCGATCCAAAAAACACTTAATTACCAAATTTCAAATCGATAGCAAGGAGAGAAAAATGTATGGCTCAAAGGGTTGAATGGCACATGCAACGTGTTCCAAAACAATTGGAACAAAAAAATCTGTTACGACTATTTAAAAAACTGGATGCACCTCAAATTCGACCAACTTAAAAAAAACAAAAATGATATAGTTTTTAGAAAATTTCTACAGCTTTTGAATAAGACTTGTTGCATCAAAAATGGCTGATTCGTCAAGTTTTCAGAGCAGTCGAAAAGAATCATCGTATTCCACTTGTTTTGATCATGAATGCATATTTATAAATAGACAACGAACGTGAAAGATTACAATTATTTTTCTTATTTCTGAGTGATTGTCATTGAACTGGAAATGAATTCTTCATTTTTGCTTTACAAGTTACGAAAAAGGGAATGAAAAAAACTGAAAAAACATCGAATTTCTATCCATAACACCGTAGAAACGTAATATCTGTTCACAAAAAGTTTTCGCTATGTAACATAACGTGGTTGGGGTTAAATGTAATACAGAGAGGGTTGTATATCGTCCAGTGACTGGTGAACGTGAAAGAGAGACGTCGAGAAGTCGATGTTGGTAACGCGCGAATAGCGTAATAATGCGATAGCCTGACATGGGGAGAAGAGGCGACGGTTTTCGTATAAAACGCCAATATAATAGCAGACTGCTGATAGAGAAAGAACGAGAGAATGAGAAAAAGATGTATGAACGAAAAAGCTGCACTCACATTGTTGGCTTACAATAGATTTATAGCATAAAAGAAAGAAAAAAACTGATAAAGGATAAGAGAGAAAACAGCCTTGACAGGGTACTGTCCGAGTCTATACTCGTAATAACTACCATAATTGACTCGATAGTCAATGTCCAACGATGTAATATCAGGCCACGTTTCATCGTATTTATTGCAAAATCAACCAACATCTTCTTTTCTCCTGATTTATGTCATGTTAAGATTCTCACACTTTGCTTGCGAGTTCGAAAACCCGATTAGACCAACAGTTGGAAAAATGAATTATTTATAATGCGATTGTTGCCTGTGCCTTTATTTTATTTTTGGAAATTGTCATAAAAATGAACATGACAAAGAGCCATAAAATAAAGACCATTTCAATTACTTTTTTTTTCTCGTGTCATTTTAGATTTTGTCTCAAAGATTATTTTTTTAAATTTATACTAATTATTAATAGAAAAATTCTTCGACAAAGACCAGATAATTGTATAAAAATCTAACCCAAATTTCATTTAAATCATGTAAAGCATGTTTCAAATGAGATAAAAATTCCTGTCAACAACCTGTCAAATTAAGCAGCCTTGGACGAGGCCAATAATGGGTTGGATGACCACTTAGCTAAGCACGAACTTGTGGATAAATCGCTGAGCAAGAGGCAGTTTTTCTGTGTTTCTGATAATGATTATCAACAGAAACTCAGTCAAAATATCGTCACCCCTATGTGCCAGCCAAGTTTTTCACAGTTTCCTTCGGCCCTTGAGCAAATGGCATAGCAATGCATTGCGAAAGATTAGTCCTGAGCACCAACTTCTGGGAGCTCTCACAGAAACAGGAACAGAAACAGAAAATCAGGTCTAAAGTCATGGCTCGTAAAAAGCCACAAGGGATTACGAAAGATAATAATTTTAAAAAAATATATCTGAAGGGCGACATTATCGTTTTTTTTAAACGCTTAGAGCCCTTAATGTGTTAAAATGAAAAATGATCTCCTATTTCGAACACGATCATCATCAAAAGGAATGTATTGTTTGTTCGTTTTGTAGGACGTACACTGAATGGTCAGCCTTTGTTGGAATTTCCGCAATCCAGTGGTGATCCAGCACTTGAGCCACTAAGAATAAAAAGGGCAACGCTGTGGGCGAGAGTCGAATTCAGACACGCTCATCACTATCAACATCATCGGCGAGCTCAGGCTAATCAGAGAAACATCACGTTGTGGGTCTTTAGGGTTCGATGTGGCAACGTTACCCATTTACGCGGAAAGGTTAGTAATCTTTCGAGGAATTTCTGTTCCATTTTTATTTCTTCGACTTTGATCCTTGCCTTTGATCTCATTTTGGCTGTTCTGGCCAATTCATGATTCGAAAATAAATAATAAACCTAGTTGTAAAATAATAAATCATTAAACTACTTCCATTAACACATTTTTTTTTCTCTGGATCTTTTTCATATTTAGGAACTAGGTGAACATCTAGAAATGGTGACATCGTTAGGAGTGAACGTCAATCAATTGGGTTGGCAAAAGTTCGACGTGACAAAAGTCGTCAGTAATTGGTACAGCGGACATGAGTTAACTTCAACGAAAAATGAAAAACTGACGCTACTGGTCGACTGCACAGGCTGTGGAAGTCACGTACATGTCTCGACTTTTGGTGTTCAAGCCCCCAACGTGGTCGAATCGTCGATTAACCCAAAAGGTGAAATCACAAATGAATCACAAATATGTTTTTCAATAATATGGAACTTTTTGTTCAATAATATTTTTTGATGAAATTTACTACTACAATTATTCGAAGCCGATATTTGGGAGAACAAAAGATTGTCTTCTGATAATGATATTTATTGAAACAAAGAAAAAAACTCATTTTTGTTTCGTTACAGGAGGAGAAGATCCTGATCGACCATTTCTCGTGGTCAGAACTGACCCCGCAGCTGTTAAACGAGTTCGAAGACGAGCTATCGAGTGCAGTGGAGCAATAAAAGGACAATGTTGCAAACAAAGGTTCTACGTCAGTTTTTCACAGCTTGGCTGGGACGATTGGATAATAGCACCTCAAGGGTGAGTATACAAAAAATTTCGTCCCTCATTTTGCTTTGATTCCGAACCACGGTCGTTTTTTGTAAATTCTTCAGTTTAAAATGAGTATTTTATACTTTTGACTCTCAGGAAATAAAAATCCTTGCATATCATTCTATTCCACGTGTCCAAAGTACCTTCATTGAGTGTTAAGTTCAATGAAGGCTGGTGGCACCTGTTACTTTGCACTGTTTCAAATGTCTTTGAAAACTGAAGAAACTTCCAGATTTTACAATGGAAAATAATCTTGAAAAATGCATGAATTAATCTCGAATTACGAAAACACTATATTTTATATTATTTTCAAATCCAAATTGACATTATTTTTCCGTCCAGTCCTTTTCTCTGCAACCGGAAATTTTTAGAGGGACCTGTTCTGCTCGTGTCATTGTATCCTCACTTTCGAAAGTTATCGACAGGTTATTATGTAGTTATTGAACAATTTTAATCACTCATTTCTCGTACTTTAAAAACTTGGAAAATTTGGAACTTTGGAAATTTTGTCGTGAAGAGAAATAATTTTTTTTCGACAATAATCATACGATTCCTGTTCATTGTTCCACGATTCTTTTATTACTTTCTATATCGCTTTTTTATTTGTTTATTTAGTCACAGGATCCTTAATGTAGTTGAAATTTGATCAACACCTCCTGAATAGCTTAAACAGCCGTTATTATTATTATTATAAAAAATTATCGTGCCGAATATGAAAACGTTCGATGTGTGAGACTTCTTGCAAAGTACCACCTTACTAGGTTTTTTGTTTGGATGATTGCAGATATTATGCGAACTACTGCAGAGGGGATTGTGCAGCTGGACATCGAACGCCTGATACATTTCTAAATTATTACACTCACGTGATCGAAGAATACAGAAAAATGGACAGACTAGCGGGTATGCAGCCATGTTGTGCTCCTCTCAAATTTTCACCAATGTCATTAATATACTACGGACCGGACTCGAACATCATTAAGAGGGATTTGCCAAAAATGGTAGTCGACGAGTGCGGTTGTCCCTAAATTAGTCTTTATATCAAGAAACGACAAGATTATTTCATATAAAAAAGTATGTAATACTTTGAAACGAGAGAGAACGAGAATGAGATTAGGTGACACATATGTCGAAGAAAAAAAAAACGGAAATCAACCACGAAATGACTCTTTGCGGATCTCGGTCATGAAGAACATTTCTTCACGCGATCGCGGTCATTATCTTCAAACTTTTTCAAATTTCAACTTCAACTTCAACTTCTTCTTCTTCTACAACTTCTCATAATTCTTATTCTTACGGTACTCATTCTTCTTCTTCTTATTCTCTTCTTCTTCTTCTCCTTCTTCTTCTTCTTCTTCGTCTGCTCCGCCGCTCGTAAAAGCTCGGAGCACGCGTAGCGCGGTCACGAAAAAAAAAAAAAAAAAAAAACAGAAAAAAAATGTAGCGTCTTCCCTAGTTCCACGAACGGTGACTGTCGTCTGTGATTGCTAAAGAGTCAAACTGGGAATCCCTGCGTGTAACCAGCGGGGACCGGAGGACTCGATCGAGCTCATTCGTTTTACCGACACTCGGTAAGTGAAGGAAAATTCATTAAAACAAAAAAAAAAAATATATATATATACATATATATTAAAACAAAAGATTCGATAGGAAATTGCGAATGAGAATACGCGAAAATTTAGACACTATTTAGCAGAGTAAACGCGTCTCTCGTTCGTGGGCCGTTCGTGGAAAAAGTGAAGTGACAGAGAGAGCGTGCGCGTGTCATCATAAGAGGAAATAAAACACTAGTTAGGATAATGAAATTTTCAAGAATAAAAAGTTTAGGAGGATGTGAGAAAACAACAAAAACAACAATATTAAAAACAATATGTACATAAATAAATAAATATATATGTGTGTACATACTGTTTTTAATAATAAATATAATTGAACGACAAGAAAAATGAGACTAACTCCCGTCCGCGATATAATTGTAGGATACAAACATTTGTTTCTACGTTTAAACTTTCGTGTAGACAAAATAGTGGGACGTTTGACGCGTGTCCAGTGCATAACGAAAAGAATTAAAAATAATTCAATTAAATAATTAAAATAAATAACAACATTAATAATAAAAACAAAGCTCTCTTTTATCGCGAGCTTGAAATTTTTCGTTCTTTCCAATATTCGGTTGCAAAGATAAACGAATTTCGTATAAACAAATAAATATATAAATTTAAAATAACTTCACGATTATTATATTATTAAACAATGTATATAACGAGGTGATTTCTTTCACCGGAGTAATTATATATATATATATATATTCATAATTAAAAAAAAAAAACAACAACAACAAGAAAAACAAAACAATAAATAAATGAATGAAGGTAAAGACGTTAAATGACGATTCGAAAGATTACACGTGTGAAACAGTGGAAAAAAAAAAAAAAAAAAAACACTCAATCTAATTGCCTTGTTTTTTATGCGAAACGTATGAAAGTATCGTAATTACGAGAAAAAAAAAACAAACTAAGCGAAAAAGAATGTGGCATTCGTAATATAATACTGAAAAAGATTCGTTATGTGTGTATCGATATTTGTTACAAATATTTCGATATATTTATAACATGTAAACAAAGAAAAAAAAAATTCGTACACGCAGGTATATATATATATATATATATACTTGGGTACGCGAGGGAGTGATCGAGAGAGAATGAGGATGATGACAAATTTAGCGAATGCCGCTAGAAGAATAATAATTAAGAGTTCAAAGGCTAAAAAAATAACAACAGGAAAAATTATATAATTAAGACTATTATTATTACAGCGGAGTTTCAGGAGAGGGGCAATAATGAAAAAAAAAAAAAGTAATAATGATGAAAAAAAAAAAAAAACAAAAAAACGAATAAATTGGGGAGGGGATTGGGGCTTCTTAAAAAAGTAAATAAATAAATAAATAAATAAATAAATGAATAAATAAATAAATAAGGGCGCGAGGAGGATATTGGGTAAGTTTCGAAAATTTTACAAGCATGTTGAATTAAACGCGACATCTCAAATGAGTTTGTACTATAATCTTAGGGCATTCAGTAAGTTAGTCAACTTACGTATATATACATATATATACATATATATATACAATATACATATATGTATATATATATATAGAATATAAACACACACATACAAAAACTACTATCTATTGAATTGAGCAAGAGATTGAAAGAAATGAAAAATTGGAGGGCAAGCTAAAAAAAGAAAAAAAAAATACACATACACACACACACAAGAATAACAACAACAACAAGAACAAAACCGTATGGACTTAATTACGTGACAATAATGAGAGAATGATAAAAAATAAGAGGGAAAAATTGAAAGTGAAAAAAAAAAAAAAAAAAAAAACATAAAGTGACGCTTTATTATGTAGATTGGCGCGATTCTCTGTAATTTCGATATTAAAAGAAAGATAAAATTGAGACAAGTATTTTTGACTTGGTCTTGGAAATTAATTGAAATTTTTGTTCGTAAGAGTGAAAAAAGCAATAATATTTAAGAACTGAGAGCTTTCATTAAAGATCGAATCGACTTTTGGCGAGACAGTTCAATGATATTTGTGAGAAAAAAACAATATATATGTAAAAAAAAAAATTGTTTTCTTCTTTGTTTTTGTTATTGCGTTGAAGTGACAGACGTGACTATGACTTTTAGGAGCTTTTTGGACAATATGAAAAATATAAAACTATTGAATTTTGCAATGGGATGCAGGTGGCAAGAATGTGTGGGAAAAAAGATAAAATAAAATGATAAGAAAAATAACAATGATGAAAGTGATTTTAAAGGTATATTCAATTTTGTGGGGGGTAACTCTCGTAACCCACGCAGCCTTACTGGGCCTTATTAAAGTTATAATCGCATTAACGAAAAAAACGAAACGAAAAGAAAAAAAAATTACAAACAAAACAAAAAACAAAAATAAGAAAAAAACACTTAATCTAAATTTAACCAACTAATGGTTTAATTGAAAACGAGCCAATGAGGGGTGGAGGGGAACGAGAAAAGAAGAATTACATTAAAATAACAATTATGCTATTTGAATATCCCAACCAATTAAAAAGTAATTAAAGGAAACAGCAACAATAAAAAAAATGAAATTCAATTTCAACGATCGATCTTTCTGCAAATAAGTCATACTAAACGAACGAAGAAACGAAAAAAAAAACCACATAATATTAAAGAAAAAAATAAGAAAATCGTCAGAATAATTGATAAACGAATTAAGATGCGAGACAATTGGTAGGGAAGAAAAGAAACAAAATGCCATTTTTCAGCCATCCAAGAAAAAACTATTGCGTCCAAGGAAAAAAAATTCAAAATTTTGCACGTAATTTTTATTGATTGCGAAATAGAATGATGTAACTTTAAGAATCTTTTCTTCTCGACGAATTAGTAAATGGAGCAGAAAGAGGGAAAGAGCGAGAGCAAGAGAGAGCGAGTAAGAGAGGAAGAAAGAGTGGAATAATTAACGACAAAGTTGGTGGCGATGTTCCGACGAAAGTGAAAGGCAGAAAGAAAGACAGAGAGAGAGAGAGAGAGAGAGAGGAGAGAGCGATAGAGAGGTAAAAAGAGAGGGGGAGGAACACAGCAAGAAAGTAATGGATGAAAGTACCACGAAATAAATAAATAAATTAATTAATTAAATACATAAATTTAAAAGATAAAAGAAAAAAAGTAACGACGAAGCCTTTACCAAGCTCAAGTTTACGATGTAACAACGCCGTCTTATTGTGTAAAAAAAATGATGATAATAATAATATTAATGAAACGTATTTAATGAATAAAAAATTGGAAGGAAATTAAGGGCTGCCAGTTAGAGAAAGAGAGAGAGAGAGAGAGAGAGAGAGAGAGGGGGAGGGAGAGAGAGGGAGCGAGGGAATGAGAGAGGAAAAATAATGAAAAATAAATATGGAAAGAAAAGGAAGGAAAACAATACAAAAACCCATGTTTTTCGAAAAACTACATAAACCTTCTTAAATATAATGGAAAAAAAAGGAACGTATTCGCGCGGCTTGAGTAATTTTCACGGCTTTTGAAATAATTAAAGAATTTTGATCGTGGGATAAGAAGAATGGCGAAAAATTTAATAATGAATTTGAAAATAAAAAAAAAAACGAAAAAAATAAATAAAGAAAACATGACAAAAAAGTTTAAGCCTCACACACGAAGTACTCTCAAATATAATAACGATAATAATTCATAAGATTACAGAAAAAATGATCGAAAGAAGGGCCGGAGAATGAGATTTGGCGAGCCCAAATGCCAATTTATGCGTGAGTGTGTGTATCCGAATGACGGAGATGTAATTAATTCATTAATTAAGTTCTTTCCCTCTTGTATCCAAGAAGTCACTTTAAACGATACCGAAACCCCTTTCATCGCTATATATACATTTACATAAAAATATAAAAATATATATTTAAAAATACCGAAATTCGGGACTAAATGAATCATTGTTACGTTAATTATCAACCATTTAATCTTGTTATCATTATCGATATTATTATTATTATTATTATTATGTCATTATTGATATTATTATTATTATTATCATTATTATCACTATGATCATTATTATTGCTACTATTAAATAAAAAAAATGTCGATCGATGCTTGTAATTTATTGATAATAAAGGGTGCGATTGTAACGTAAAAGACTTGACGAAAATTTGTTAGCATATACAATTCCTGAGGAGAGACGAAATGTTTGTGTGAGAAAAATTAAACGAATAAATAAGAAATAAGACCCATTGGATATTTGCAGAGCTGCGTCTTGTTTTGTTTTGTTTTGTTTTTTAAGTTTTTTTTTTTTTGAGCTTGAACGAAGTTTTGAAAGAATCTGTATTATTAATACAATAGTTAAAACATGTAAAAACAGAGTTGTCTAAATACAATGGAACAGCCACAACTATATACAAAGAAATAATTGAGTATATAAGTTTGATGTCCTCGCTCTTATAGACCCAAGAATTCCTGATCGAATAAAATGTTTACTATTTCCATCTATAGACGTAAACAAGTCCATGGTGACGGTTTCCATCTCGGAATCAAACATCGATACCGCGGCCGTCAATCGGTCAGTTTCTTACGGGAAATGCTTCTCCCTCGGGACAATCCATTGGAACTCTTTCCCTTCACTTATTTTTCACCCTTTATTTGCTTCTAACAAACCACCGAGAATACAGTTGTGTTGCTTATACCTCAAACGCTCGGAAAATGATACCTTTCTCTTAAACTGTTCTTCGTTTTTATTTGCTAAAGATTTATGAAAATAATAGTTACGAGTAGATCATTGAATCGTTGATATTAAACACAACTCTTACACGATTCAGTTTTCGATAAATTCAATAAGATCGCGCTGCGAATAAATCTCAAGAAAAATATTCGTTAACGTGTATTTTGTCTTTTTTCAATGATCGTTTGAGAATTTCTGCAATTTTTTAATATTCTCTGGAAATGCTCATCGAAACAGAACAAGAAAATCTTGTATACATCGATATGTTAATCTTTCCAGGTTTTCAGATTTCTCGGAAAATCATCATTTTTCTATGAATAATTATCAGAAAGACAATTCAAAAAGAAAAAGTTTTTTTTTTAGCCTTTTGTTAGATCCAACACATTTCTTTGGATTATTACAACAGCGCAATCGGTTCTACGGGGAAACGCCCTCGAACATCGAGAAGAAAAACCTAGAGGGGTATGTATGGAAAAATTGGGTAAAATCGATCGAAGCCTCCTCAAAAATCGAAGGATGAAATTATTGAAAAGAAAAAGACAATGATTTCGAATAAAATTGTTATGAAAATTCCATGTGGTGATTTTTTGAAAAAGTAATTTTGAAGAGGATTATTTTGATGTATTTAAATGAGATAAAAGCACGAAATACAACAATTTTAATTTTGACCTGAAATGACGTGAGATCGCTTCAGAAAGCCACTTTGTCAAACACTTTTTCGACGCTAATCCAGGTTGCGACTAAAAATCGAAATACTTCGTTACGCTGGTCAGAAATGTCATTGAAAGTCAAAGATAAAGTGCCAAGGTTTACCTAAATATCTTAATTTTTGAAGCAACGACTATACTGCGAATGTCAAAAACAAATGCCCATCCCTTCGAGACCGCTCTAAGAGCCTCATTCCTCGAGAACGTCTAATACCTAAGATTACCACAGTTGTAAACCTGAACGAAAACTGAAACGTCGTCCTTCTCGTCACTTTGAGACTCACGAGCTTGCCAAACCTAAAATCAATGTTTTGCGGAACAAAACCTATCAATCTATCGAAAAAAATGTAAACAAAAAAAAAAAAAAAAAAAAAAACGTATGCGATAAAAATTTCGTGCACATATCGCTTGTATAATTGTGTGGCAAATAAACAAATAATTCATTGCCATGTAATTGATGACAGTTTTTGTTTTGTTTTATGGTAGTTCGCAGCCTCAAATTACTCTGGAGAAGGTTATCAACCTGGTTCATAGCATCGCAGATCTACGCACAGCTCGCCTGTATACGTAGTCACTGCATGTCTACGAAAGCATATGTGGTATACGTTGTATGTGCATTATTTTGTAACGCGATAAGTCATATCGACCAATTCTCCTCCTTCTCTTCCACCGCCACTCAGTCTCAGTTTCGTGAGGCAAACGATGCTGCTCGGCAAAATGTGCACACACATATACACATGAACACGTTACACATAGGTTAGGAAAAAAAAATACAGATTTTTCTGACCGTGCAACTACTTTTTTCTTCGCTCTGGTGCGGTCGTAACAAACTTCTTGTTAAAACATAAAGGTTTCACGAAAGAAGAGAACTAACTTATATATTCTCATGAAAAGTTGTCAACATCAAAAATTATTTTCCTCGTTTGAATATATCTTGGAATAAATGATGCCAACGAAACTTTAAGAAATAATATTTATTCTAGACACTTCCTTTATTATTATCGCGTTGACGGCATATGAATTGGTGTTACAAATTAATATCAAATTCACTTACGAATCCTCGTATGTCAAAAATCCGTGTGAACAAAACTCGTGAACTAAAAAGCACGTGTGGCATAGCGATCGAGGACATCGCCGGTGGTTCCCTCGTCGCGTGCGCGATTACTTATTTGCAAGCCACGTTTTCAGTCACAGAACTTTCAAGGTAGCGCAATAATAATAATTGCACACATATATAGAACAACAAAGCAGCACAGCAATGTCACGTAGGTCGTGTATTCGAGGGTTGACTCGTAACGTAACTATTTCATCGACGCTGACAAATTTCCTCGCGAGAGAACTATTATCGGTAATTCCGTGAAGGCACAAAATCGTGTTATTAATTAATAAGACAAAGTACTACGTTAATAAAGCGACTATTTTCTGTAATATACTTCGTTGTTTTTTGAAATATGGACGAGTGTTAAAAAAACCACAAATAACCTTCAGTCTGATGATAAGTTACCGACCGATGGTACATTATCGAATGACAGCATTTTATCGATTGGGATCATTTTTTTAGCATACATGGACTATAGCTTTACCAAAAACTTCTTTACCGGAATAACAACTCAACCCTAAAAAACAGTACCATCACAGCTATGCCACAAATAAGCACTACCTCCGAACAGCTCTACAGTTGTTACTTCGGTAAAGATATTTCTGGTAGAGCTGCGAGTGTGCCGTACTGTTTTATCTCTAGAAATCAACACATTCTTCCAAACGGACAATTTCCACTTTTATTCCAACGCAGCTGGCGGTAAAAACGTGTTTACAATAATTTGTCCAGAATTTCAAGCAGAAATTTGACTTTCAATTAAACGTCACGCTGCTGCTGCTGTTGCGGCTATTTCTGAAATTTATTCATCGATACATCGAAAAATACACAAGTTTTTCTGAAAACAGATTGCAGCAGCAAAGAGAGTATTTAACACACTCGCGTGTCAACTCATCGCGTTGAGCGTTTAACGTCGCGTAGGTCACGTGGCCACACGCTCAGCTGTGGCTTTGGTATTTTATTTTGACACTTGTCTCTGCTAATCTAAAGGGTCATTGACTTTTGAATAGAGTTCAATGAGCGCGGGTTAAAACGTTTAGGGTCTCGATTAAATGCATTTTAATTAGATAATAATGCAATTTTACGATCACGTGTTCAAGATGACCCTCTGTATAGGTCTGATTTGGAATTTCTCTTGCAATAATAATGCCTGACTGCGATTTTGCCCGGTCAGCGAAAAGAGTCGAAATTTTCATGTTCATAAATCGCATTTTCAGAATACCGTGTATATATTCTTTATTTATTTGCGTCTGATTTTATATACATCCAAACATAATTTATATACGACGCAACACGATTACCCAAATTGACGACTCACGCCAGAGTGGAAAGCGCTCAACTCTCCGGAACGAAAACGGTTTGCATCAAATTCGAGATACACGCATCAGAGAGTACATGAGATTTCACACGCATTACGCGAGAGATACGTAATATATCGAAGGTTATAATCTATATGTATAATAACCGTGACGCAATGTAACGGGGAATACTGGTTTTGTCAGATGTAAAAAAATCACGGAATTTTTTTTTAAATCATGAAAAACGAGCAATATTACATTCCGAATTGGTTTAAGATATATTTATACAAATGCGTTCCAGACGTCATGAAAGCTATGTAAAACATGTTGAATCGGAATAAACATTATAATACATTCGAATTATTGAGACCCGAACGCAAATTGAAAAGAGATGTTTATATTTTATTTTTATATTTCGAGTCAATAATAAATCGAAATTAAAGAAGAAAAATGCGATTATTATTATTTTTTTTTTTAATTCGACGTAAATTCGAATCGCCAACACAAACTTGACTACCGAGTCTTTTGTGCACCTGTAAGAATTTGTTTATACACATCCTTTCCGTGGGGTTAGATTTTATTCCGCAAAGTGTACTTGCGTGCGTTACAATTAATTTTCTCATTACTTTTCTTTTGTTTTTGTTTTTCTCTTTAATTCTTTCGACTCCCTATAACTATTTTAAGAGAGACACTTGGTTCTCCGAAGGAGTTTATGCACCTTGTGTGAATGACCGGGGGAGAGCACATGACGACGACACGTTGCCGCGAAACGGGGAGACCCCGTAGCAATTCCTACGGGGTCTTTCTTCGTCTCTCTCATTCTCTCTCTCTCTTTTTGTTTCGGAATACGGTGGCGTGGCATGGTCGACAACGCATGGAATAAGGCACGAACGACAGAGGGAACCAGAAGCAGAGTAGAGAGTGACACAAATGAAAAAAAGGGAAAGAAAGAAAGAGAGAAAGAATACGAGTAGCGAGCAAAGGGAGAAATGAAGAAGCGCTCTGATGCGGTTGCGGGCACATACGAAAGAGGACACATTGAAGCAAAGTGTCCAACAGGGCCGTATGATATTCCAAAAAAATGGCGACGTTTGTTGTCAAATTAGTAACAACAATAAAATTATCCCTTCGTCTTGCAGATATGGAAACCTTTTTATTTTTTTCAATAAATACAATTCCATCAACGGCAGACATTTTTATAACTGTCCTGTTGGATTCCAAATTTTTTGCTGTGTCTAAAATTAGCATCTTCTTTGAGCTCACGCTCTTCAACTTTCTTTGTCAATATATTTAGACTGTTGCTATTTTATTTTAGCCCTACAGTGATTTTTCCAGTTTTAAAGCCTCTTTTCACACTCCCATCACAATCCCCTCTCACGATCTTCTATTCCTCAACGAACCCTATTCAAATTCGTAAATATAGAATAATTTTTCAACCTCATTTTCGCCCGCTGCTTATTCCGAATGTAGAAGAACTTTTAACACTAAATCTAAATATTTTTTCAGTCCACTCTCTTCATTGTTGTTTTTCCTTTCCACGTTTATAATAAGCCACGACAACGATCTTTGAACCTACTATTTCCATTTTCATAAATTACACATTATATAATTACGATTCGATAAAATAATCACAATGTCAATATAATCCGAACGAAAACAACAACCGTAAATAATAACAGTTCCGTGGGACCCCTGTCCTAACGTTATTTTTTTACTGTCACGTGTATCAACAACTATAACAATAATAATAATGATAATAAAGTATTTTCCGATCGAATGTAGTGTTGGCAATTATATATTTTTCGGGTATTTGTGATATTTATCTACGGCCCTGTGAACTCACGGTTATACTGGTTTTGTGGAGAAAGAGAAGAAGAAGACGAAGAAGAAGAGGAGGAAGAGAGCAATGGTGGACGATGAACGAGAGAGAAAAGAAAGGAAGGGAAAACGCAAGAGGGAGCGCGAATGGGGATCGTTCGGCGCAAGCCCCGCTGAAAACTGGTGCTATTCAACCTGTATGTGTTCTACATGTATTTATAAGTATATAAATATATAGATATACATAGAGTCGTTTACATCGAGATTTGTAGCGGGCAAAAAGGGCCTAACGGTCACGATATTACGAGTGGACTTGCGTCGACTACGATCTTTTGGTTGAGAAAATTACATAGAGGTGTACGAACGGCAGATAGGTGGCGCATGAGGAGCGGAGTGGTAGGTTTTGTATGTGACGGGTAGGCTACGAGGATCGAGAGAGGGAGTAACCCAAGAGAGGCCGAGAGTTTGTCTCTTGATCAGTAGTACACTCACTGCTGGTGTACCAAGCGGGAGTGCGAAACGAATCCTTCGTATTCTTTATTTCACAGATAATTTTCTCATTTTTGTCCCTTCTCTGTCTCTTTGTTTCGTTTCTCTTACTCTAATACGTTTGATTCCCCGTGAGAGTTACAATGTCTCACATATTTAAGTGATACGAATATTATTTCGTAATGCTGAATAACAGAGAGTGTCGTGATTAAAAGCTACGAATTCGGACGCTTGAGAGAAGAGGAGGAAAATAATAAAAATTACAATCTAGTGACATAATAATATTGAGTTTATATTTTATTGTGGATGTGAAAGTCACTACAGGTGCAACGATTGTTAATGTATACTGTTTAGTCGATCGCTAGTGAAGAAAAGAAGCTCGAAAAATAAGGATTTTCTTCCCATGTGTCACGTTTATGGGCATCCGTACGTGTATGTGTACGTTTAAATATATATCGAGTTCTCACGCCCCCACGTGGTTCGATGTGTTCTTGGAGATACAGGATTGCAACAGTCTTCGTAATTTCAAGTAACAACTTCGCCCTCCCACTGAGAAACAAGTCTACAAATATGTAAATAATGAAATCGTAATATTCACTGCCAATCGCGGTTGATAGAAAGTGCAAAAACAAACATTTCTTTGTTATTACGAGAAAGAGGGAAAGCTCGGAAGGGGGAGAATAGTCGACAGATGTCGCAGGTGCAAGATTCGAGAGAGACTTAAAAATTCGATGAAATGTCAAAGGGTATTTAGCGAAATCGTGTAGATTTGAAATTTTTTTGAAAAGTATGAATATCGAGACGAAATTCGTTATCAAGTTTCGTGAGCCGTCAAGATCTCTTCCTATTTCGAATCTTTACATTGGAAATTTAAAAAAATAAATAAAAAACCGAGAAAATAGGGTTGACGTGGAATTTAAGACGGAATATACCGAGAATCTCTGGTTGCCAAGGGCGACGTGTTCTCTCGACGTCTCGAGCCAATAACTCGTGCGAGGGTAAAGTAGTAAAAAAAAGAGGATTGGGAGAGAGCGGAAAATACTATGAAATCGTAAGAATCGTTGAGAATACGATAGAAAATAAAGAAAAAATAACATAAACAAAAAATAGCATTTTCCAACGAGTGTCAAGATGAAGAGAGTCGCAGAAAAATCGTTGTCTCGTGTCTCAATCTTTCCTACTCGTAACTCATTTTGTACTCGAGGTGTATTTTCGAATTTCACGAGTCTAGTCGCTGTGACTCGTGACGTACATTGTTGACGGAGTTCCTCTCCCCCACGTTTATCCATCGTCGCCATATTTGTAAATATATAAATACGAACACTGAGGGAGAATAAAAGAGCATTGCTGATTTTCCGTTAACAAGTAAATGAACGGACGACGATTCAATCGCCAGAATTGTATATAAAGTGAAAGAAAAAAAAATAGATTTAAATTAATTCTTCCATCACTGTAAATGGATGGAAAGAAAAATCATCGAAATATTAGAAAATAAATTGATTTTCGTGTGATCATCGACGAAAAAATTGAAAAAAAAAAAATGCCCTGCGACGCTGCAACCACGTGCGGTATCGAAATAGTTGATTCGTCAATAATAATAGCGGATGGAACACCACGTTCCGAAACCGAAAGAATCATAGCACGTAAAAAAAGACGTCATTTGCAATCGGAAATATTATCAAAAACGGGAAACCGTTACAAAATGGCGTCTCGACCAATGGACGTAGCGACAAATTCATCAGCTTCTTGTTCATCTTCTTCCTCTTCTTCGAGTTCTACGTCCTCCTCCTGCTACGATCGTCCCCGGCAAAACGATTCGACAAATTCGTCATCTTCACTGATTCTCATACTGGAGAGGCCCGAGACAAACGAAGAAATAAGTAATTATGGAAAAATAGTGGGAATGAATAAAACAAGATCGAGCAACGAAGAAAATGAAGAAGGTTTCGATGATTCTGATAAAAGCGAGAGCCTCGGGAGGGTTGGATCGTCCGGTGGTTTTTCCGGCAAGGTAACGAGTTCGTCGATCGAAAATTTAGCAAAGAAAAAAGCTACAACGCCAACGACGAGATGTCGAAGAAAAAGAAGCACAGCGAGTCCGAGAACGAATAGCAACAGTTCGATTATAATTGAGGACAAGACTTCAAAATATAAAAATACATCGTTCGAAGCGAAAACATTGGCGCACCAGCAGCATGAGACTTCAGGTTTCGTGGCAACGTCAACGTTGACAAAGAACAGCGATTGCAACGCCCTCTTGATGTCGAAAAATGCGTCACGTTCAGCAGCGAAATTGAAGCTTCAATCGTCGTGTGGAGATTCGACAATGTCATCAAGGAATTACGAGAACAATGCAGAACGTTATTTCGATAAATCGCGACGGGAATCAAAAAATGTTGATTCTCATGGAACGCTTAAGTCACAACAATCAACAATATCCGTTGCGGCGATTCGAGCTACTAACGTGGCAATGGAATCGCGTCAAAGAAGAAATAACGACGATGCTACAAGGATAGGAAGGAAATTTAACGTCAGTGCCACGATACGGTAGTGCATTCGCCTCAGCGCCCTCTCTCAACAACAACAACAACAACAACAATCATAATGATAATCATAAGAATCAAAACGCTCGTACGAATCGTGAATTCTCGTCGCATTCTACAAGTACGCGTTCCTCCAACGTTTTACCATTGGCTGTTGTCTCTACGCGTCCACTGTCCTCCTCGCCCTCTCAGTCCATGAATACATCAGTTATATCGAAAAATAATAAAAAACCATCGGAGAGTGTAAAAACGTCTGGGATGCAAGTCCAGAGTACCGTTAAATCCTCGCCCTCTTACGTTCTCTCCTCAAGTCGTGATTTATCGAGAGGCTTAACAACCGTTGCATTTGCAAATTCGTTGAAATCATCCTCAAGCTTTACAGCCCCAAAAGCCATGCGAAAAAATCGCAATTCTCGCGTTATAACGTCTTTACACGCTTCCCTTGGACAATTGCCAATAACAACTTCATCGTGCGCAACAAGCGCCACCACTACCACCGTTGGCGAAGCTGCGAGTCTCGAAAACTTAAAAGACTTTGCAACGCCACATGAAAACAACGAAGACACTACTTTTGTCCCGATTACACTTTATTCGACTAATTCGTCGCCGGGTGAAACGAAAAATTGTTCTATTCAAGCGAGGAACAGCTTGGAACGAATTTCTCATGCTAATGGCGGTTCCACTAGTTCTTCTTCATTCACGAAAATCCCGTTGAGGATTGTCGCTCTACCAGAAGTTGGAAATTCACCGAACAATGTCGCCAATGCATTTAGAAACAATCTCGTTTCTACGGGTTACAATAATAATAACAATATCAATAATAACAACAACAACAATAATGCCAACCCAAGGTGCAATCACTTAGTTGGTACTTGCGCCTGTTCCGCAACAACAACAACATCCCAAACATCATCAACACTGACGAGAACCTCTAATCTTGCCAACGGAATTGCTACATCGTCATCCTGGACGAACAACTCTGTTGAACAGGAAACGGATTATGTCGTCGATCCGGTACAGGGCAACGCTTATCACAAAGGACAATTCCTTGGAAAGGTGCGTTGGTTCATGATTTTCTTTCTCTTCTTTAGTATTACGATTTTAACGGTTGAGTTTTGTCTCAAACAATAATATATGGACGTCTGTAGACTCTGCAAACTACTGAAGATAGAAAAATGTTAACTGAAACTTTTTTTAAAGAAATTTTATACCGTACAAGATTGATTCAATGCGTTTTTTCTCTATTTCCAACCGTTTTGATAGTATGCGCGATAAAAGAACCCTCGTTCTACAACTTGAATCATTAATGTTTCAATGTCCTCAAAAACGTAAGATACTGGAGATAGAAAAATGTTGTTTGGGACTTTTTCGTTGAAAATTTAATGGTCTACAATAATGGTCCCATACATTTTTGCTGTACCTCCTACCGTTTTGCTTGTACCTGCGATAAAAGAACGCTAGTTTCTTAATATTCGATTATTTGATAACTCATCAGGGTGGATCCTGATTAAAAACTGTTACGGGAATTTTTAACTCGGACTTTGGTCCTGAACTCAAGTCTACGGGGTCGATCGTTCGTGGTAGAACGTTTCGTTCCTTCATAATTTTTTTTTTTTAATTTCCATCGACTTATTTATTTAGAAATCACAATGTGAACTGATTTTGGAAGAGCAGAAAACATTCTTGGAGACGCTAACCTTTAAACTTAGATTCTTGAACGATTCATGAATGAACGTAAAATGTCTGAAGTCTCGTGGTGATAAATAGACTTTGCTTTACGCATTTGTGTACTACGAAAAGGTTTTCTCTACAAAAGTAATAATTTGATTTAGACCACCCGCAATTGCATATGTTTTCGTCGACGAAAAGTATACACACGCATTCTGATTAGTTCTTTTTCGGTCTCTCTTCTCTCCACTTCTCGCGAGCATTTATTTTTAGTACTCGTGCCACTCGTACTCGAGCCAGGAAAATCTTCCTACGCGTTCTCCATTCCGCTCTGCTTTTTTTTATTTTCTTGATCGTTTGCTATGCGTGCTACTTTCGCCATGAGACAAGTGTACGATCGAACGAGTCAGCAAATTGAAAATATTCACCTCGTTTATATGCCATTTGCTTTGATCTCACTAATATATTCTTATATACGTATATAATGTTCCAGTCAACGAGCTTATTTTCTCTGTGACTATTTATTGGCTTTTTTCTTTTATAATTCATTCTAAAGGAAAGTAGCTTTCATTATCTTTCATTTTTTTCCTTCAATTTTTCATCTCCAGCTGTTCTAGACCTGCAAAACCTTCTTAAAAGATAAAATATTCAAAAGAAAATCAATCATCGTTCAAAGACTTCCAAGTGGATTAATTATTGGGAGAACATTTTGTGAAATATAAACCTTTTCCATACTTTTTATCCAAAGAAAACGAAAATATCATAATTAGTTCTATTTGTTATTGTTAATCGTGAAAAATAAATTGAAAAAAAAAAAAAAAAAACTCATATCAACACAAATAGAAATAATAGAATTTACCGTTAAACGTTCCTCGTAATTGGACAGGCCGAAGAGCCAGACAGACTAATTTCAGAAAATTTACAAATCTTGGCTCACTTGCCCGAGCGAAGGTCGAACTTTGCGTCACTAGACAAGCGGAGGGTCAACGATATAAGCGTCGGTTAAATAATACTTCACATAGACGAGAAGCATTATTAATTCTAATGAATTTATTCTATGAATTTATTCTCCTGTCATTCTTACTATGTTCCCGGTTTAATAAAAGTTCATTGATATCTTTAGAGTCATATGAAAAAAAAACATACTTATAATTCTGTTTTGACATCATAAACCTCGTCGTCAAAAAAATGAGCTTGAATGAAATTCGGGTATTGAATTTTTATATCACAAACGACAAATCTCGTTTAATGAAATAACATTGTTATGGTTGTGTTTTTTTATTGGTGAGGTAGGTTTATTTTGGCTGAGATTAACATTGAAAGACGTAAGAGAAAGATAAAGCCAAAGGAATCAGGGATTACGAGTCACAAGGATTTTTTTTTTGAAGGTGAAGGGACTCATAGCCTTTGTAGAAGGAGAGAAAGTCACACATCTGTCCCTTCGGATCTCGCAGGTAGCATACCAATACATATATATAGAAATATATATATTTGGGACGGAAATCTCGGTCTCTTGAAGAAAAAAAGAAAGAAAAAAAAACGTCGAAGCTTCTCAGAACGTTCCCACGATATGAAAAGAGTGATGGAAGATAAAAAGGCACAGGGATGAGTCAAAGTACCAATGAAAAAGCGTTTCGAGATGGATTTACAAAAATATGATGAATTTCTTTTCGCGACTAAAAAATGTACTTCGTTTTCATAAGTAAATAAATTTTTTTAGGCATTCCGATGAATCCAAAACAAAAATTGAAATAAATTAAAAAATCATGATATTAACGTTCGCACACTGTTGGAATGCAGCGAGGAATATTTTCTTTAATTTTTGGAACTTGGAAATTTCTCAAATAGAAAAAACAAATTACGAATTATCGTAGACAAGAACTGCGCGTAAATATTGGGCTTTGCTATTTAGAAAATGAGGAAATTTCGTAACTTTTCACTGGTGCAAACTTCGGAATCATTAAAACTCTTCGTTTCAATAATTATTTCGTGTTTTCGAAATAGGCACAAGTTGAGTATTAAAAAGGAAGTAGAACACATGAAAAGAATTAAATTCACCGCGGAACGAAGAAAAAAATGGCGTTTGCGCAATGCACAAAGAAAAGAGGCGACCTCGCTCTGTTGGTTCAGCCAGAGGGAGATCCGGTGGATTTTTCTATTCAGCGAAAAGGGAATGAAAGAAAAAGAAAAAAAAGACTCATAGAGTGCAGTATTCTGGAACGCATGTAGGGTCTTGACACAGTGTACATTGCCGTGCAGGTCAAAACGTTGGAGGGACTGTAGTGTGTTCGCTTATATTACGTGAGGAATGAACCCAAGGAACTTTGCACCTGAGCAACTGCCTGTCTGTATTTTTTATCGAAATTTATAAAATCGAAAAAAAAAAAAAAAAAAACATAGAAATAAGCAATAATTCGACAAGTCCATAGATTTGTGAACGAATTCAAATATATATTTCTAATTAATTAAAAATCAAAGAATAACTCGAATCGAAAACACTTTTAGACATGAAATTCGTCCCTTGAACGACCAATAATACGTTTCGAACACGTTGTCTGTGTATTATATTCGTGAATGTTGACCGGCGCCCAACGTCTGACTGTTTCCTCCCCATTCCCATGTTTCATTTCTCTTTCCCCCTCTCCTTTCTTTCTCTCGTCAATATTCTCGCTCTATCGTTTTCTTCACTGTCCGTTGCTCTGTCTCTATGTCTCTCTCTCTCTCTCTCTCTCTCTCCCTCTCGACGTATTTTCATTCTCTCTTTATTCGTACAGCATACAGGTGTCAACAGTTGTGTTCAACGTCGATTTATAAACACAATTCTCGTTTTACACACTATTATTGACGCATAAACACACATATCACGTCTTACCAAGCGTTTCCGCTTTTGTCAATTCACCTCGACCATATATACATGAAAAGACTACGGAAAGCAACGGGTTTCCCATACATTCAATCTTCCACTTATGGATATAGATATTTACATATGTAGAGGTCGATTCAGTCGAAAACTACGAGGCCGCGTATTATCTTTTCGACTGAATTTCCTGTACATTCTTAAACGAAAGTTTGACATTATAAAAAATGTCAGCAATTTTGTGATTTTACAGTAATCAAAAAAGCATCAGCCAGACTTGAAGAAAAAAAAAAAACAATAAGCAACAGTTTTTATAATTAATCCAAAATTATCGTATTTTTTACTAAAGTCTTTTGATTAAACTTTTCAATAAAGTGAAATGCTTACAATATTATTTATTATTATTTTTTAAATAAACTCTCGTAGTAGTTTTTCATGATTTGAAAGAACTTATTTAGCTTTTTTTTGGCGAATAAATTGATTATGCATTTAGCGAAATGCACTAACGAGATACTTCGATAATCGTGAATTCCTCATGACGAGCCAGTGTGTAGGTTTCATTTTTTTTACACGTGTCTTATCGTAATTTGCACTTTTGCGATGACACAAGGCTTTCGAAGAATGTTTAATTGGTCGAAAGAATGATTTACACGTGAATGCTTCTACTCGTCGAAGGGGAAAAAAGTGATCGCCCTAGCCTTAAAAAAGATAAACATCGAGGCGACTAATGCTGCGAGAACACAATTTTACGTAAATACGGGAATTTCGAGGGCATTCATTCGAGAACGGATAATAACAATGAAATTTTTCGAGACTTTGTTTACATTCGAACGTAACGGCATTGACGATTTGTATTTATCGTTTATTTTTGAGAATTTCGAGTGAAAAAAAAAAGATATATATCTCTCTCGAAGTTGGAATTTGTTCGATAGTCGTTCTCAACTGTACATCGGGTTTTTAAAATCGTATATTTATACGTACGAGCTCACATATGTAACATGACTATGTAGATATTGTGGCAGGGAAAATGCACTTCGCTCTCACGGTGAAGAGGCGTGGAGGCAACAGGCGAAGAGGACGATAAAAAAAAGGACAGATTTCACGAAGGTAGCTGAACAAACCGGCGCGTCGGGACTTCTCTCTCTTTCTCTGTATATATTTCTCGTTCTTTCACTCGAGAAGAAGGCGGTTCGCAGATTCTCCCTGGGCATAACTGGATTTCACACGTGTATGCGAGCTCTATATAAATATATACGTAAATATATATATAAATAAACACGATATGAAATACGTACATTTACGACTCAAGCGGAAATGTATTTTTTTTTCCTCTTTTTTTTACAGTGAAAAATAGAAAATGTAATTGCATACGAAATGTAGGGAATAACGTGTTACTAACTGTGTGCATTTCGTCATACAAAATGCCACCAGCTTAGTAGCTACTTTGAAGGTATTACGAATGCCGAAGATGTGAGCAAAAGAAGAATTATTATTTGTCATAGTGAATATTTTTTCGAGATCGTTTCAATTGGCTGTCAAAATAATTTAATTTAATAATTTATTAATATAATTATCGATTGATTTTTTAATTGTCTTTTCTTATTTTTTTCTTGAATATTGAAGAAAACGCGATTTAACGATAACTGCCATTAGATTTAGCGAAAGTTGGTGAATGGATTAATATTTAATAAACTTTCGAAATTATAGACAAATAAAAAGCTTGGAAGTTGTAAGCTTTTTTGAGATTCTGCAGCGATTAGTCAGCAAACGGGTTCGCTAAACGCTCCGGAGATATATTAACGTCAGCACAACGGGTTTTTGCGACAGTGAAAAAAATAAAAATAAAAATAACAACGTCACCCGGTTTTTCGTGTATATAGAGATATTTGTAGCGAACGTTTGAGACTATGGACTCACTCCTGCTCGAGGATAACAGCTGACACACGTATTATAATACTCAAGGAACAATATTTGTATACTCGTATCGTTCGCGTTCACTCAACCGGTCTTAAGCCTCTCTGGTTACTTAAAATAATAATAACAACATTAATATTAATAAGATACTTGTGTTGATAATATGCCGCACGAATTTAAACGCTTAATCGTCGTGTAATATGTGCATTCCGAGTCAACGATTTTGTCTGTCGATACAAAAATGAAATATCTGACACTTTTTTCATTATTTTTTTAAATATTTTTTTCTTTTTCTGTTTTATTTTTAATATTTCATTTGAAACGCACGTTATTAAAATGTTTCTCAATATTCTGGATTCAATGAAATGACACAAGTTTCATTTGCAATAATTCAATAAACTGGGTCGTTCGCACAAAGAACTCGGTGTTCTTCAAGTTGATTACATCGATAGAAAGACACCAATTAGTAGGAGCTTGTCAAAGTTTCTGCAAGACTCCAAACACTATGAAATGGTTTATATACAATTGACCTGATTAAATGTCACTTTGAAGACTTCCATCTAATTATTTCTTCAATTCATTATTTTTGTTATACTTTTTTAAAGAAATTCATTGAAAAAACTAATTTTAACTTTTTGAGCCATAGTGGAACATTCGTTGTCCTATTTTTTTTATTTTTATTCATTTTTTGAGGAAACAGTATTGCTTAAGATTTTTCTTCAGAATTTTAAAAAATTTTGGAAACACGTCCAGGGCAACACTATGAAAGTACGTGTAAAATTTCTAAAGGATCTCATCAAAAAATTCTACATTTTTACACGCTTTCTTGTCGGAAACAGTAGAAAAATTCACATTTCACGGAATAACCCCAAAACTTTTTTCCAAATTTTGTTCCTTTTGTTTCCCCCGATTACAGAAAAAACATTTAACGTATAAAAAAGAAAAACATATAAATGAGGTCCGGAGGCGTAAAACACGAGATGAATCATAAATGTCACGAAGTGTACTCTCGTTTGTGTATTTAAAAGCGATGACGAAGTTTCATTTTCTCTTTTTCCATGAACTATTGTTGTAAAATATTTATACATCAAACGAAGATCTCGCAGTGTCATAGGTCAGTAAATAAAAATAAAAAATTGCATATCATAAAAAAATAAAAAAATAAATAATAAGAAAAAAATGTGCTTTCAATTATGAAAAAATTTTGTCGAAAATGTCTTATCGCGTGGGAACTTGTATCGTTCGGAAGGTAAATATGAAGGTATCGGTAAATGGTTGATAGAACGAATTGAGCGAGACTCTTGGTACTCACGGAACAAGGGAAAGGCGATTAGATCGTGAAACGAGAGAGTTACGAAGAATTCTAAAACGACCTCGAGGAGAAGTATAATGTGTGGGCAGAAAAGCCTGTATATGAATTGTATGCACGAATGAATTTCACGCAAATTATTCAAGACGTTGTCACTTGTTGCGAAAATTATTTTACTTGGTTATTGCACATAAAAAAAAAAAATTATCTTAAATATTTAGGAGCAAACGTTCACCTGGAACCAGGCAATAAAATCTTGAACTGAAAAAAATTAAAAATCCCAATCAATCGATCGAGTTTTTTATTTTTTGTTTTCATCTGTTTACCTAGAATTTTTTTTTTTTTTTCTAATGAAAAATCATTTCTTCGCGTCCATTGTTCTTGGGCTAATAAATAACTGTGGATTATTTTAATAAGAATTGCCTTTGATGATTTTCCACTCGATCGATTTTTTGGTTCACACAATCTGGCGAATGGATCGAGAAAAAAAAAGATTGAGGAAGAATGAAGCAAAAATGTAGAAAATTGGATGAAGGTTACGTCGAGTTTATATCATCGAAACGAACACACTCGTTCACATTTACATTCTGAGACGAAATATTCGCGACACACCCTTCAATCTAATCCTGGAGAAACGGGGTCGAAACGATATTATTATATTTCGACCTCGTGTGGACTCGTGGCTCAATTTAACGAGCATAGATAAACCGAGAATAAAAAAGAAATATTTAAACCTTTCGAATAATTAAAATGAGATGATTTTTTCTCATCAAATTATTACGAAGACTCGTACAAATGTTTTATGACAAATCTCGAGAAAAATGTGTCCCATTATTTTATCAGAAACGCCTGGAATTGAGCGATAAAGTGGAGCAGCGTATCTCGGTTCTTAATCGTTCGATGCTTTTTTTAGGGTCGGTCCACGAGCAAAGAATTTTATTGATCTCGCTTATGTCAGGAATTTCTTGCGTTTCATACTCCGCAGCTAGATAACTCGTGAAACGTTCGAGCTACAATTCTGAGGTTTCAACTAGTATTTTTTTTCTTTTATGAGCCCATAACACGGATGTAAAAAAAAAAAAAAAATGGTTAAGAAACAATATTATTTAAGGACTCTTCGAGTAACAGAGTGGTTCAGCACTTTTTTTATAGGACAGTTTATGGGGTGTTGAAACGTGGGTTTAAACGATCAGAATAAAAAAATCTTTTTTTATTTTACACTCTTTTTTTTCCACAATAGTTCCAGCAGGAGGCCAGGAAAAGTTTTTTCTTCTCCAATTCTGTGACACAAAAAACACGAAGGAAGAAAATGTATTAAAAAAAAATTCTTCAAGTTTTCAAAACACTGTCAAGAAATTTAAACTCGATCATATTTTTGGGCATGAGAATCCTTTTGACATACTTTCGTACGTAACTCCTGGGTATTTTTCGTGTTTTTTTTTCTCTTTTTTTTTATCGAATCACATACAATCTCGTGGGAAGAGATTTGAACCGAAATCCTACGAAAGTTGTGCTTGAATTTCATGGACGCATTTCACCCCAACGTTCACATGGAATTTCCGTCTTTTCAACGGCTTCGCGAAACGCTGGTGCAAAACATAATGTAAACGAGAGAAAGACAATATCTGCATATATTTATTTCTCGATAAATAAACATTTCTTAACATAGACGAATTTTCATCGATTTCGCTCGTCTAATAATTCGCATTATTCTATTAAAAAAATTATATTTAATATTTACTCGATGTAACTCTGCACGGAGATGACAAAAGTAAGAAATTACCGTTGCAAGCAATTTGAATAACAAAATAAAAAAAAAAAGAACGGAATCTGCTTCGTTATTTACGAAATTCTTCTTCCTTTTGATGAAAGTTTATATTTTTTAGAAAATTCCTCAAAATGCAAGGCTGTACTCTTGCTTATAACGCTGTACCGGTGATTTTTCAGTTTTGATTCTCTCCATGTTGGCCATAAATTATAAAGGTTTCGAAATTATAATGAATTTTTCATTTTTTTGTTTTTCAGGGTGGATTTGCGAGAGTTTATTTGATGACTGATGTGACTAATGGTAATCAATACGCTTGTAAAATAATACCGAAGAATCGTATGCAGAAAATACACATACAAAAGGTACGTGGCTTCTTATTGAGTTCATAAAAATTGTAATGAATTATAATAATCAATTAAATAAAAAGAAAAAAAAATTGAATAATTAAAGTTAAGAAAAATTTGAATATTTTGAATAATAGAGTTTGTAATGTTGATTATTTCTTCGAGCAAGAAATATCGATTGAAATGAAAGGCAAGAACAATGAAGGAACGTTATAGAATTTCGCAACAATCACTACAATCAGTGTCTCAACCATATGTCGTTTATGTGTCACGCGTATTTTTCTGTTCGTTGTATAGATCGCTCGTGAGATCATGATCCACAAAGAGCTAAATCACGTCAACGTTGTTCAGATGCATCACTACTTCGAGGACAACATAAATGTTTATATGTTACTCGAGCCTTGTCCAAGAAAGGTGAGATTTTATATTTTCATTCATTCTAATTTATGTCTTAGAGGAGTTTTATCAATTGCGTGAGTCCGCGAGAGGAAAGTGAATGAAAAAAAAATTGATGTTTTTCTCGACCACGTTCGATATTCCGAGAGAAAAAAAACAAGTTCAATTTATTTTCTGACGAGATGAAGATTCTTTGAAACAAATGTGCAGCTCGATTTTAACTGACTGTTCGAATGATGGATTCCCTTGAGTCAAGAGGCTCTGTAGAATCTCAGGACAAGTATACATTTGACAGCTCTGTCGTCTGCTGGCCGGAGGTTCGCCCGAGTGTATTATTTTTAAATAAAACGAATTATGGCGGTGGGGATAAAAACGGAAAGTCATTTTCTTTAATTACGAATCTTAGGAGACTGATTAAGAAATTCCTCTTCGCTTGGGTCTCAAACCAACACGATTCAATGATATTTGCCAATAAAAATTCAGATTTATGAATCAGAACCATTTTCAATTAAACGATTTGTGATTTTTATAACGTTAAATCATGCAAATATAAGGATACATGAATTATTGAAATTGCATGTAAAATGCAAGGTTTCTATTGGTACAAATAACACAAAGGAACTTTAAAATATAGAACGTTTGAGGCGAATCCGAAAATAAACTGAACGAATCGATATCTCGTTATTTCTCGTAGCTCAAAACTTGTAATTTCTCGAAATAATTAGAAAGTTGTACGATGGCATTATGTAACTGTATGTCATTGAATAATTTTTGTCTTTGGAATCAACGTAGCTCGAGCGAAAGAGGAAAAGAAAGAGAGAGAGAGAGAGAGAGAAGGGGTCCTTCCTGTTCTATTCATTTTACCTGAATAAATCGTAGTTGACCTTGAACAAAGCTCCTTTGTGAGATTTCTTTAACCTTCGAAGCTGTTCACTACACGAATGGCTATTCCACTCGGTCGAAGAGTCAACGAGGCTTGAAATAAAGTTTTCTGAACAAGTTTTTCCTTTCGTACATATACATAGGTGCTTGTTATTGTAATAGTAGCTTCAAAAGTAAGAAAATCGATAAATACTGACAGATATTGGGCATAGCTATGGTATTACGAATATCAAAGTGTCCATGAAGCTTTTATTCCCTTCTCGACACTCGAGATAAATCGGGTCACACTTCTCTCAATATACAGAACAGACTGTCCCAGATTCACCACGTGAGACTGTTCCTGTTTTTTTATTTTTTCTCGTAATTTCAAAGACGCGTGTTGGTATATTCCCCACCATTTTATCTTTTCCTACTACGATGAAACTTGTACGATCAATAATAACAGGAAACAAAAATATAGCCACAGCATTACAAATGTATTTTTGGAAATAAATAAACTCGTGAATCAAAAGTTCTTTGCATCGTCGAGAAGAAAATTTGAATTTAAATATAGAACGAAAATTGATTTAATGAAATTATCGAAAAAAAAATAATATATAGTTATTACTTTGTTTTGACGATTTATTTATGTTTATTTTTATACTTATTTTTATTTGACAGAGTCTCATGCACGTGCTCAAGTATCGTGGCAAAGTCACGGAACCGGAAGCTCGCTATTACATGAGGCAAATGGTAACCGGTGTTGCTTACATACACTCGCAAAAAGTTGTGCACCGCGATCTCAAGCCGGGAAACATGTTTCTGTCGGACGGTATGATTGTCAAGATCGGTGACTTTGGCCTGGCAACAAGACCGGATGGACAACGTCGACGAGTGTAAGTAAACATCAATACATACATAAATATTACGTTGGAAACTAAACTTTTCTAATTACTTTCCACAAGCTGTGACGTATTTATTCATATCAATTGTTTACCCATTTCTTTATTCGTAATAGTCTCGCCACGTGTAATTACTTCGAGGTTAAAACGCACATGTTAAATAATTTTATCCCATTTGACATTTTTGTCTCGAATTTTTTCGTACAGTGGTTTTTGTTTGAAAAAATAAATGAACGATTAGTTTTGAATTTTGGAACTTTGCAGCTGACATTCTTTAGTCGCGAATCTCAAAAATTCCAAACACCGAATCTCAAGTCAACTGAACGTAAAGGAAAATGTATGACTCAAAGAGTTAATTTGTATTTACGATATAAAATCCTTGCCAGTAACAAGTTATCTTGCAATTGAGAAATTTCCTAAAAAAATGAAGTTCGAATTCGTCATTTTTTCAATGATTTTTGTAATTAAATTGAATTTTTTTGTCGTAATGTGTAAAATTTTATAATTTTCAGAACAATATGCGGTACACCAAATTACATAGCACCTGAGGTGCTCTACAAACAAGCCTACAGTTACGAGGCAGACGTATGGGCCTTGGGTTGCATACTTTATGCTTTACTAGCAGGACAGCCGCCATTTGACACGTCAACATTGAAGGAGACTTATGCTCGGATTTGTAACAATCGTTACAAAAAATTAGACGATAGTGTAGTGAGTCGTAGCGGTCAGGATTTGATAGGTTGGTTATTGCAACCAATACCAGAGTTGAGACCGAGTCTCGAGAGAGTAAAGGAACATGCTTATCTGACGATGGAATACGTGCCATCAAAATTGTCGCACACATGTTGCTACAGAATTCCAGTGACAAATTCTCTCATGTCCGAACAAACTTCGTCGATGGGTCAGCAGCAAATTGGCACTTGTGTTAATTCAGCAATTTCACGTGGAATTATCTCCAACGAGAATATCGATCGAAAGAGTGATCTACCGGTTGCAAATTTATTAACGAAAAATCAACACCAAACCAGCAACGTAACTGCCAGTCAAATGAATTTGGATCCAAGTAAAAATGTTGCACTAACGAAAAAGCCTAAAGTTGGAAACTGGCTATTTAGAAAATTACCTAAATTGCCAAGATTCCGTCAACGCTTGACCAAATTATTGTGCCCAGAACATAAAAAACCTGACAGTCTCATGATGCATCGTGCTATTGAATCCTGTCTCTCAGAAATTCGATGCACACGCGCACAACACAATCCTATTCTCGTCGATCGCATTACTCCTTTGTTCGTCACCAAATGGATCGATTATTCCAACAAATATGGTCTTGGATTTCAACTCTCTGATCGTTCCGTTGGCGTACTCTTCAACGATAGCACTAAAATGAGCTACACTCATGACAGAAGGTTCGTTATACTTGAATCAATATTTTTTCTAATATTTATTTTAAACGATTACCTCGAAATATTTTGAATTTAGGACTTCTTTCGTTTCAAGGTGATCTATCAGTCGTTCAGTCCTTGAAACTGGAATTTTATGTTATTCTCAGACATCTTTCATATTTCAATAACAAAAATAAGTTACACTTTGTTTTCCTATAACGTCAGAGAACAATCTGCAATGAGATTTTTATTGACCGAATATGACTGATGGATAATCTCAAGGAAGATCGAACACTGTGACGGAGTGTCTAAGTGGGGAACTTGAAATATTTGTATTATATAGACAAACACTTGATGCACTTGGTCCCAAAATTTTGAAAACTTCGATCGTTTCCTTTTGGGTATATTAAAATTTTTAAATCGTTGGATTTTATTTGTTGGAGCATATCGTTTTATGGAAAAAGTCGACCGGAAGTTCAAAAAACATAATCTTGCTACATATTTATCAATCCGAGGTCATAAAAAAACGTCAATTTCGTAAATTAGACATAGTAGATCTTACGAGAAATCGAAAATTGTAACTTTACCGCGTAGTGATCGCCAAAGCCATACACCGACCACGCACTCGTCGCTGACGATTCCATATTATTTGTAAAACTTCATACATTTCATAAAAATCTTAGACTCCTTGTAATTCGACAATAATTGACGACTTACAAAGTAATAAGCACTGAAACAGAACGAAATTTCTTTCCTTTTTTTTGCCAATAAAACACAACATTTGTTCACATCTTTTGGGGTTGGAAGAATTTATCGTATTTTTGTAAATTCCAAAGCATCATGTGCCAACAATGGTTAGAGAAACGGAAATATTAGTGAATCAATAAATAAATTGAACGAAAACTATCTGCACAATTCATAAAAGTGAGGAGTTTTAAAAAAATGAGTACAATCATGAATTTGAGGGAAATTGATCGATGAAGATAATGTAAAAACTACAAAAACTGATAAACAAACAAAAATTTGTAAAAAAATCTCAACAACTGATAAATTGATAAATAAAAAACGTCCGTTTTAAGGTTTCAATCATCATTACTTGAAACTCTCTTAATAATTGTCACGTTTATTTTCTCGTCCAAGTGCCATAGTTTATAAAGACGTTAATTTGTAATTTATTGGAAATTTTCAACAGACGAGTGGAGTACGCAACGACAGAGGACGAAGTAACGCGATATCGTAATGAGAACGACGTGCCATCCTCGATGGAAGAGAAACTTGAGTTACTGCGTCATTTCACACATTACATGGACAATTTTTTAACGAACGGTGGTGAGGTGCGAGAACAGAGAACGACGAAATTCTCAAGAACGAATTCGAGCAGTGTACCGAGGATGAGACGGTGGTTGAGGACGGATAAAGCAATAGTAATGGAATTGACGGTGCCGTTGCTGCAAGTAAATTTTTTCGTTGATCATTCAAAGATCGTGGTTTCCGAAGGTACACGAGGTCGTGGTTATTTAGTTACTTATATAGATGCGAGTAGGCAAGCCTCCTCGTACTGGTTGAATGATTTACGTGATATAGGTTGCACGACTGACCTTTACGAACGTTTGAGTTACGTTTCTAAGGTCATCGCCGAATTGGAGAACGATGCGATTTTTGAAACCGCCACTAATTTCCTCCAAAATCGCCCTAAAACATTGAAAACATGAAAAAAATACCTTCTTTTCATGATTTTCAAACGTCAATCGTTATTCTCGTCAGCATCAAAGTGTTCTTTCGCAATACGATTAATATCTGCCGTTAGAATTTAAGGGCTTACGAATTATAGAAGAAAATATAGGCAGTAGGCTAGTCTTTGATAGAAACGAAATTTGGCATGAAACATCCTCTAAATAAATAAATAAATTCAATTCTCCATTCAAATTGGAACTTAATATTGTTAATTTAACTTATTTACGTTAAAATAATTGAATTGATGTTTACAGCGTCGAACGCATAAAAATTCTTTCTGTTTCTTTATAAATTCTTTCAATTAGTCAATATATGCCGTTACTTATTTGTCTAAATTTTTAAATATTTATTCAGAAACTAACGAGAGGTATTTGTTGTCAAATTTTGCTAATATCTCGTAGATAAAAATAACCGTAGTATGAAAATATACACATATATTTAAAAATACATATATTTTTCATAATCTGAGCAAACGAAAATTCACATTTAATATTCGATATAGAAAGAAGAGTATGAGAGTCAGTTATTTAGTCTACTATATATTTGCATTTAGAAATCGCAGTTCACCCGCAGGTACTATCAGAAGCAACGATCTGAAAAATCGAATATTTCATTCCGGTTATTTGCTAAATTGTTAGAAAC
Source organism: Campoletis raptor (assembly GCA_948107755.1). Classification (NCBI taxonomy): domain Eukaryota; kingdom Metazoa; phylum Arthropoda; class Insecta; order Hymenoptera; family Ichneumonidae; genus Campoletis; species Campoletis raptor. The sequence continues at coordinate 4,890,018 of OX403626.1, forward strand.
AAATAATATACATTTCTCGAATAAATACATTAATCCGATGAAGAGCAGAAAGAAAATAGAAAAAAAATGGCTTCAAAAAATTTCGTTGTTTTTTATTCTCAAAGGTCAAGTGTTTCAACTGTTTCAAAAACAATGTCGACTTTTCGAAAATTAGCAAAACTGCATTTTTTTGTTGATACTTTTGGAAAACTTAGAGAACCAGGAATCCTTTGAAATTCCGTAGAAAGAAGAGACAAAAGTGCATGGAGAATTAGCGAAGAATGGAGTTTTTAGAATTCTCCATAAAAATGCAGCAAATATGAAAATACTGAAACATTAGCAAAAAAATCGATTTTTCCTTTCCCTGCGAAATGACGATCTCATCTCGAAGCAATTGTGATTGCAAAAACCGATTATTTGTTGGAATAGCACAAATTAATGCGAGCCGGATTTTCAACCGTGATGGTAGGAATATGATTTAGTAAAATGTAGCATTTGTATCCTCGGTGATCCTAGTCAGGCTATAAGAGCTTTACGTATTAAGGAATATTGAAGTGAGAAAAAGAAAAAATGACGAAAGATAATAAGAGGAACGTGCGATCGTTTCAAGAGTCAGGACGAACACACGAGGAGCTTTGTTGCTAGTTGATCATTGTTGTACAATTTGTAGCTTCACGTTGTCCAAGAAGGACAATAAAAAAACATATATATTTATGCGTAATGCGCAGCAGAGCGACAATAGGAGTATTTTCCATTAATTAGCAAAAAAAAAATTCAATTGAAAATTTTCTCATGTATATTATCGTCGCACATTTAATAATTATTATCAAATAATTATTATACTATGATTATCGATTGTTGATATGTATTGTCCTGATTATAATTATGATATAATTATATCATTATTCAAATATATGTCTGTAGCTTTTGGAAAAAACGCGCGAGTGCAGAAAACCCATGAATAAAATGAAAAAACCAATGGGAAATATTGTTGGAACGAGCTGGATGCCCGCTAATGTTTTTTAGTTTATTATCATGATTATTGTTATATTTGCTAGGTTATGAATTTATAGTTTAGAAGATTATGCGAATTTTCTCAAGTGTTTGAGTCATGCAGGGAATATTACGTTATTTATTTAATTCGAAATATTTTTTCTTCATTTCTACCATGATTTTGTCTCGTTGAGTGTGATGAAAACCATGTGCCACCCACGAGTTGATTAAAGCAATAAAAGTATGCAATTCAGATCTCAATAAACACTGTCGTTGTGTCAATTATTTGTTTCACTTTTTATTTCATCCTGAGCTTTCACATTCACTGAATTAACACAAATTACATGTTTTTTCAACCTACACTTCTCGCTTTAGGTTTTTACAACTTGGAATACGGTTTCTGAACAGAAACGCTATTGTTAATTTTTTATTTTCTTCAAATTTAAGTAATACTCACGCTTGTGTTCGCTTTTCTGGGAGAATAAAAGCAGCGCCGGAACTAAGTGGCACTTTTAATATCAACGTTTTTTCGCTCTCGATTTTTCAATGTTCGTTTTTCACTCTGTCCGTAATTCGTTTCGACGATATATGTCAGATCAGTTTCAAATTTTTGTAATCATGACTTCGTGATTATTAGAACTTTTGTGTCCATTTTATACGCAAACATAAATTTTTGTTATGAAAGTGTTGCGGGTTAACGGCTTTTCTCACTCATACACTCGGTCTATCGTTCTTTCCCGCGCTTTGCTCTGTTTTACATGGTGTGTGCGTGTGTGTGGTTGGGGGTGGCTCTGATCTGCGCCCTCTGGCGCGGAGATCATACGGCTGCGTTCAACTTTTTGGTTTGAAGTACTCAAAATTCATATTGACTAACAAATATAAAGAGCTTAGCAACAGCGCTTCCGGCGAATGCAGCATTGTGGTAAATTTCCATACTAAGATCAAGCTCGATCTCCTGCGGACCGGGAATACTTCGCGTTAGTACAAGAACAGCCTGCGATGGCGTTGGTCTTCTAAGTGCGAAACAAGACTCAGTTGCCCTTGTGACTCCGGGGGGTGCACGCGCGTCGACCAACGCCATTGAGAATTGTACCGTGGATCCGGGTAAGTGCGTTCCTCTCATCGTAAATAACTCGAGTATTCCGGTTGATGGGATCGGCAACATACTCACGAAAGTTATGAAATTGTAAGAATAGTGAGACGGTGCACGGAAACATGCGAGATCGCCGCTCGGACAATATCGTGAAGTTCGCACACATCGACTACAACAAAGAAACATAAAAATTCATTAATACAACAACCTTTTTTCGTCGAAATAATTCATTCGTTTCGAGTCTCACTTTTTTCTTTCACGATCTCTGTAATATCCAGTCGGACAATTTATCCTGTTGCAACGAAAACTGCCACGCGTGTTTTGACACATTTCGCTAGGATCTCTGCACGCACGGCCGGAAGCACACTCGTCAATATCTGCAAAACATGTACAGACATTTTTTCCGAAGTCTCATTTGCAGTTTCAATCTCGAAAAACCTTTTACCTTGTAATATTTCCGATATAAACTTTTTTTTTTCGCAAATTATTAAAGTTCAAGGTCAAAGTACTGAAATCTGATTGACAAATTGATTAAAATCTTTATGTCTTTTAAAAAAGCATCTCGAGTTACGAAGATGATGCGTTCTGTGAATTTGTACGTGACAAAATTATCAACAATATCCGGATAAATGAATCAACATAATTTCAGTGTCCACGATAATGAAGAATGAACTTTTTATCGTTCGTGTTGATGATCAGACTCACAGCAAGTATATTTTTCGAGTTTGGAATTTTTTGACGTATCTTCGATGCTACGTAATTTGGATCATTGTTGTAATTACAAAATTGGGAAGAAGGGAGACGTGAGTTTAAAAAAATACAAATCTAAACTCGTTTTATGCAACTGGAATATTTTAAAGTTTTTCTACGAGTAGGATTTTGATCGCCTTTTCGAATCAGCTGATAAAGAATGTGCAATTTTTTCCTCAAAATTGAGAGGATTTCGTTTTAACCATGAACCCCTACTACGAGGTCAAAAACGACCCGAAAATTTTCAGTAAGAAACTTCTTTTTCGCATTTTTCGAAACGTTTTTTCGTTTCGTAGAGTTTTCATGATTGAATCTCCATTAAATACGACTTTATAATACAAACGAAAATAATTACAGTTTTTTTTTTTTTAATCAAAACATAAAACAACGAGTTACTGAAAAAGAATTCGACAAAAATCGTAATTTTTTTAAATTTGGAATTCACACTTCAAATGATGCTCAAACGATTCCTAATCGATGTCGAAATCTCGTAAAAGTGTAAATACGAGAGCCTTAAAAAGGAAAGATAAATAAATAACTATGAAAACAATTACCCTGACAAGTTCTTTCATCGAGGCTGAGTTTGTAACCATTAGGACAACTGCAAGCATAGCTTCCAGGAGTATTTTCACAAATTCCAATGCATAAATGATTTTCCTTGAATTCGACACATTCGTCGATGTCCGTGCACGATCGATTGTCATGATTAAGACGAAATCCTGGTTTGCAAGTGCATCTGTAACTGCCCCAGGCGTTGATACAGTCATGTTGACACAAGCCAGGAGTCCTGGTGCACTCGTCAATATCCTGACAAACACCGGAACCACGTCCAACGTTTTCGAAGCCAGATTCGCACAAGCAACGAAAAGATCCAACAGTGTTTTCGCATCGAGAATTCGTTCCGCAAACGCTGCCATAATTTTGTCCCGCGTAAATACTACACTCGTCAATGTCGACGCAATCTTTGTTCGGACCAGCCACGTGACCAGCTGGACATTCACAGATATATCCACCCTGTCGATTCTGACACGTTTGACCTTTACCACACTCGTGTGTTCCTTCAGCACACTCGTCGATGTCGATGCAATGTGAACTGCTGGTTGGATCCAACGTGTAACCGTTGCCACATAACACTCTCGAAACGCACCTGAAACAGCAAAAGTTATAGATATTTGATTAACTGATCCCAAGTGGAAAAAAAAAAAAAATGGACTCAAAATCTCCAAATATACAGATACATGGCATCACTACTGCGAGTTTCTATTTAAAAATTTGTTACTTTCCATCGAAATATTATTCGAAATAAGAAAACAGTGAAATGTGTGACGAAATTATTGGATAAAAATTTACTGTGTGGTGAAAAATGTCAAAACGACGTTATAGTACCAGAAAACTGTAAATCCTTAGAAAAAGTAATGTACCTATAAGATCCAAGCGTGTTGACACATTTCTGCAAGGAAGATCTAGCGCAAGGGTTGACAGGCCTAGAACATTCATCGATATCGATGCATTGGCCATTAGGACCATCGACGAAACCACGTGGACAAATACCACGTGGTCCACTTGTCAAAATAGAGAGAGGAGTAGTAGCAACGATCTTCGAAGTGACAGGTGCTGTCCTTGGAGGAATGACAGAAGCTGATGAGCGTGGATTTTTGTCACATCTGTAAGAACCTAAAGTGTTACGACAATGGTAACCACCGCTGCAGTCGTGTGTGCCAAGGACACATTCATCATCGTCTTCGCAAATTTCAGTTGCTGCGTTTAACGTGTATCCTGTTCCGCAGGGTAAATATCTGACGCAATTGTAACTGCCAAGTGTGTTGTCACATCTCTGAGTAGGTAAACAATCGTTTTCCAATAATTGACACTCATTTATATCGACACATGCCTGCGTCAAATTGTCACGACGAAAACCGAGCTTGCATTCGCACGTAAAACTTCCAGGTTTGTTTATACATTGCTCGTTACTCGAACACGCTTCCTCGTCCTCTTCGCACTCATTCACATCCTGACAACCACGATTTCTCACGTATCTCATTCCTGCCTGACAATTTTCATCAGCAGACGGATTTTCTTGATTTACTGATGGACGACGAATTGGCTTTACTGTTATTGGCGCTAGAGCTCGCGCACAAGTATAACCACCTGGTTGATTGTAACAAACCTCGTCCCCACAACCGTCCAATCCTTCGGCACACTCATCCACGTCTATTATAACAATATAAATATGTTTATCCTTTTATCCTCAAAAAGACGAGATAATTAAAAATGAATGACACATGAATGTTTCTTCAGATGAAATTCCATTTTCGGAAGAAAATTCCAAAAATTCATAATATTCGAATATAATCCGTACTACTATCGATCTTCAGTTATAATCATTTTAAAACGTATTCAAGATGTTGTTAAAACGAAACATACTTTGTCTGACAATTAATCTATGTTTTTTCGTTACGTGGAATACGTTTCATGATTTTTCTAAATGGGAATAAACTTTTTTTTCAAATATTCTCTCTGTTTTTACATTTTTCCAATAAATCAAAGGAATCAGTAAAAAAAAGAGAAAAAAGAAAAACTAATTAAAAAAAATCGACGAATTCATTTGGAACGACGCACGAAAAATGATCTGATTATTCGTCGAATGATTTCTTCGAAACGATATCTTGATCATTTTTTCATTATTAAATTATTCCAAATTTCGTAATTTCTTTTCCATCACGGAACAACGTGTAAAAAGGTTCGACAACAAAGCAAAAGCACATTATATATTTTGCAGTTAAGCGAGCATTGGTTCAAGCACGACAGTATGAATAAATTTGAAATTTTAATAAAGCAACAAGACACAATGTACATCCTGAAAAAAAAAACATTTTTTTTTTTTTTACATTGTGTTTTAATTTGGTTTGAAATAAGATCCCGAAAAAATAATGACATATGGTCAACAAACTAAGTAAACTTTTAAGTGCAAAAAAAAAAACTCGAATAATAATGGAATTTAAAAAAGATCTCACCAATGCATTCTCTTCTAGCACTATCATATCTGAATCCACTGGGACAGGCAGGTTTTGGTCTTTTTCCATGTAAGCTGGGTGTGGGCCTTTGGCATTTGTACGAGCCAGGCAAATTGACACATCTCTCATTGAATCTGGCATCGCAAGTGTATTCGCCCGTGGAGCATTCATCAATATCCTGGCAGTTTCGAGATCGCAAAGAATATTCATATCCTTTGGAGCACTCAGGATAGCGAGTGACACATTCGTAAGTACCTTCTCGATTGACGCAATAGCGATGATAGTTCAATTGACAATCATGAAGATTTTCCAGGCATTCGTCAATATCGACGCAACTTCCATTGAACAATTTACGAAAACCGGAAGTGCAAGGAGGTATTAAATCGCAGTTGTATGTTCCATTGGTATTTACACACCGATGAGTACTTTGTGGACAATCGTGAAGACCAAGAAGACACTCATTGATGTCCACACAACCTTTGCTCGACGGATCGAATCTCCAGCCTTTCACACATAATGGCTCGCAGTCATAACGTCCTGCTAAATTTTTACAACGCTCATGCTCGCGACAACCTGGTCCTTCGACACATTCGTCAATGTCAACGCAACTTCCGTTGTATATTCGACGATAACCGTTTTCACATGATTCCAACTCTTTGCAAATGTATGTACCATTTGTGTTCACACAACGATGAGTATCTCGAGGACAATCGTCACGAGCTTCCACACACTCGTCAATGTCCACGCAACTTCTTCTCCTCGACTCCCAACGCCAACCATCCACACACAGAGGCGAACATTTATAACCGCCTGGAAAATTCTCGCATTTCTCGTTATCCTGACAACCAGGACCCTCAAAACACTCGTCAATGTCCACGCAACCAAAATTATCACGCTTGTAACCCAACTGACAAGAACTTTCCACTGTTGCTTCCGAGTACGTTGTGAATTTTTGTTTCGTCGAGTTTCTCAATGGATCTTGAAAGAAAATCATTAAGAAATTTACGATTTTTATTAAAGTAAAACATTTTAATCATCGTTACACAATAGAAACGGGCGATGACCCTGAACGTTGGACAATTTTTACTGTGCAGAATGTGATATTTATATGAAATTTCTCGTATATACTTCAAATTTTATTTTATTTTCATGACAATATACATTCTGCACAGTAAAAATTGGCGAACATTCAAAGTCGTTGCTCCTTTTTAGTATTTTGTTAGACGAAAAGTTTAAAAGTTAGACTTCCAAAGTTATGCGGAGGGTCCCTCTGAAAATGGCCACAAGGAACAACATACCTCGACATTCTCCATTAACCGGATCAATTTCGAAGCCCGCAAGACACTCGCAGCTCTTTTTCTCCCTGTTGTAAAATGCACCGAGAGGACAATTACTCGGGAATGTTTCATCCTTCAAAACATTTCTCATTCTTACACTCGCATCGGAATATTTTCGATCTTCGATTACAAATCTCTGGAAATCACTACTCGCTACGTCCGGTTCTTTTCTCAAATCTTCTTCCCTCATCATTTTTCCTCCTGATATCTCACGGCCAGTGTCGATCAAATTATTCTCCTTTTTACCCGAACAAATATCTTCACCCTTTTCGTTCGTACATTCGTCCTTCGCTGTATTATTTTCTTTTGCTATAATTTTCAAAACGTTCAGCACTTTTTTTTCGATTTTTCTGCACTCGTAACTTCCCACTTTGTTTAAACAACGAGTCTCCGGATCGGGACAAGGATGCAACGATTCTGTACACTCGTCAATGTCTGTTTTTACAACAAAATACTGTTAATCTCTTTTTTTTCAATGCTATATTTGAAATTTTGGATATTTTTGAAATTATTTAATACTCTGACTCACCCAAACATACAGCGAGTCTGTGACTGTAATTAAAACCCTTACGACATTTAATATCACATTCGTATGCACCTTCGATGTTCCTGCATTCTTCAGCTTCCGGTAAACATCCGTGTATTCCTTCGGCACACTCGTCCACATCTGTTTTTCATTAATTTTTCCATTAATCAATAAATCCAAAAAAAATAGACAATTTAAAGTCACCAATATGATAGGTTTATGAGTTTTTCGAATTCGATGTAGTTTTTTTTACCTTTGCACACTTTCGTTGAGACGTCGAATTTAAATCCTGCTGGACAACCTTTCGGGCCACTTAATTCATGGCAAGTGAAACTTCCCTGAGTGTTGACACACAAATGTGACTCTTCGTTGCAAGCTTCCTTCAGTTCAAGGCACTCGTCAATGTCTTGAGTTGAAAAAAATAAATTTCAACATTTAAAGAAGTTTTTACCCTAAAATTTACAATTTATAGTTTTTTTTAAGTTCTCAAAACTCACCTGTACACAATTGTTTCACAGAATCCCATTGATAACCGGGTGGACAGCTTTCCTGACGTGATTCGTATCCCTTTGCGGTGTTCATCGACCCCGGCAGACACTCGTACGATCCAACGAGGTTTTTGCATTCTCCGGGACAGGGATTTTCCGCACACTCGTCGATGTCTTGTGAGAGATGATTTTTTTTTGCGACGCAATGACAATTCGGCAGTGAATGAGGGTGAGATGAAAAAAAAGCGTCACAACACGAAACGCATATAATGTGCGAGATAGACAATGATGATTGAAATTTAACGATGCTGTGTGGATGACATTCGCAGGCAAAAATTATGTTCCATCAGTCACCGTGTAGTGATTTTTTGCTGTTATTTTTATTTCGGATTTAAATACGTACCATCGCAGACTTGAGCAGTTTTGTTGTAATCATAACCAGCAGGACATCTCGGATCAAGTTCATTATCTTCTGTTGGGGCTGCAAATCGTTCTGTTATTGGTGAACAAGTGTGTTTGTCCGGGCCAAGAATAAAGCCTGGATTGCAGCTGCATTTTATTTCGGTACCGGTATCGGTACAACGTTGCGAGCAGGGATTATTAGTTTTGCATCTGAAAGGAAAACAACAAAAATTGCACCATTTATTCATTTTTATTAATATTATTCACATTTAATTTTCCACTTATTCTCAAACATTTGATTTTTAAAATTTTTATCAATTTCATTTACGTTTAACATCATAATTTTGATGAAACGTTTTGATGAAAATTTATTTGCTCAAAAATTGGACAAAAATAAGATAAAAATAAAACGATAATGGGGAAAAATTGACCAGGAACCACAGACTAGTAAAAAAAAAAAATGGAAATATGAAGTTATATTTTTATCGTTTTTTAAGTCATTCTGGAAATTTTTATTTCTACGTATTTACCTGTCTTCGGGAGTATTTTTTCTACAAGTTTTTCCATCTTCCAGAAGAATGGAATCGTCTGGACATTTGCAGTAAAAGGATCCAGGCGTTGGAACACAAATGTCAGAGCACAGAAGACCTCTCATCAACTGGCAAATATCGTCGAGAGCTGTGCAACACAGGAATCGAATATCACGTCTAAGTACATGTACAAATATAGACAGATGGATGCCGCTATCTCACGTGGCTGTGAGGGAAAACGATCGATGGATGTGTCAATAATTAATGAACAAAAAACCAAAAATAAGTCCTAGCATCTGACCTGGTGTGGGATATTCTTGGGACGTTGAATCCGATGTAAGGTCTGATGAGAGAGAAGATGTGCTTGTTGTTATGTTGAAACTACTGGTTGTATCAGTGGAAAATATCGGCGTTGATGACTCGTCGCTATTGGTCGTTGTTGGGGACGCCTCTTTACAACATTCCATAAATGCAGGATCCCACGGTTTACCAAAAGCAAATGATTTGAAACCGCAACCCTGGCCCATTGAGCCCGTCAAGATACCTGAACGTTTACGATGATAAGAATACTATTTGACATCATTAGATTTTTCATACGTTTTATCAACGATTGGTTTTTTGATGTGACCTTCAATATATATATATATCAATTAAATAAGAAAACATTTTCCTCAGTTTTTTAAGTTGAAGATTGCGTACTACTTTATCGTGTGTTCGATCGAAACGGTTGGAGATAGAGCCTAAATGTATACAGGCAATTTGGTAGAGCATGAAATTTTCAATAAAAAAGTATTCAAAGAAATTTTTCCATCTTCAGTAGTTTAGTCCCTAAAGCGCATCGAACTTGGCTTTCGAGAGTCGCCCGTAAAACAACCGTTTTTTACCTTTTGCGTTCTCGGGACTAAACCAGCGGGGATACAAAAATTACGTCTGGGACTTTTTTGTGGGAAATTTCATGCTCTACAACATTGATTCCATACATTTTTCGTCTATCTCTAACCGTTTCGCTCGTGCGCACGATAAATCAGCATGCTAATTTTTCAACTTTCATAATTAATAACTCATCAGCAGGGAATCTCGTAGAAAAATATCACTAGACCTTTTAACATCGGAATCAATTCTGAACTCAAGTTTACGAAGATCACCATTCATGCTGAGTCACTCGGTATATTTATTATTATGTTATAAAACTTATATTTTCTCATGAAATTAATTATAAATATTACTTTTTGTTTTTTCTTTACCTAGTTTACAACCCTCACAACAATCTCTATGTTGATCTCCGGGACAGGATGACTTTTGGGAATTTTCTCCTTGAACACAAGCAAGTCCAGCCCTGGCGTCTGCTTTTCCTTTCTCGCAGCTTTTCTCGCGATGAGCACGCACGCAACAGATGTCAACGGCCTCAAGGCACAATCCTTGTTCGACTCGAGGCACACCATTTACAGGTCCAGTAAATTTTTCGCATCGTAAATCCTCATTTGCCCATGATGTTCCAAGACCGCAGCATCTTTCAAATTGACTTTCCATCCTCGCCTCCACCCCCAAAACTCCTACGTAATTATATAGTTCCAAATATTTCACAGTTTTGCTCAAATTCCATTATTTTTTCTATTTTCATTTCAAAAATCTTTACGTTACAAATATTTTTTTGGAAAAAAGTGTTACATTTATTCTCAGACTTTTATCTAATGCACCAATCACGATCTACGCGATAGACTCTATCATTTACGATACCGTGAGATCACACCCGAGATAATGTATAATAAGATGATGTATCAGGAGAAAAAGTGGGACAAGGCCACGGCCGAGTGTCCGACCACAATTTCATGATTGTTCACAACACAGAAATGCTTTTTTTGTTTTTCGTTGTAAAAACAATTCCTCTGAACCAAGCAGTCTCGTCAAAATATTTTTCTACAAAATTTTTAAAATTGTTAAAATATTTTATGGAATAACTCCAATACTTTTTTACAGAATTTTTTCTCTCTTTTCTCAATTACAAAGAAACATGACGAAGTTTGGACGAAAAAATTCCAAAATTTTGATCATTTAGTTCCATAGATGAAAGAAAAAAAAAACAGAATATTCGAAATTGATGAATTGTCGAACATTAATGTTTTTCTTTCATATTCGATAATAGACATTGATGAAATTTAATCACAAATTACAACGAAATGAAATGCACATTGTACACATAATTTTTCCTCAAAATGTCACTCTCGACACGTGCATTCCAGATAAGCAAATTCACAAACAAGACTTTATTTGTACTTGATATCAGTTCCATTACGCTACACGAAGCAAACAACGAATAATTTCTCGGGATTTTTGTCTGATGTAAATAAAAGTGATTGGAAGGAATTATTCAACCTTCAGAGGTCTAGAAAAACGAAATATAAGTGGAAATCGTGACAAGTACTTTATATTTGATGATATCTGCTGGAACACGAGTTTGACAAATTGTAGAAAACTCGGAAATTCTAAGTTTTGGCCCTTTAATGCTCAGAAGGAAACGCACCAATTAGTTTAAAATTATGAAGAAAAAAAACGTGATTGGAGTATTAGACGAGCGCACTGGGTCAGAGTCATTGCAAACTCGATCAATTGTGACCTGTAAAGAGGGGAAAAAGACTCTTACTCATAGCACTGCGCGAATTGATACGTAGATGCGTTGACATGCAGATGTAGATCAAATCTCATGATTAGATAGTTGAGAGGGAAATGCGTGAATATTTTGGAAAAAAAATCAATATCTAGAAACATTTAATTGGGGATTCAATAATCTGTCAACCCTAGTTTCCTACTCGGGGTCAATTTGCCCGCTTATTTTTTGCTTATGCTCTTTTCAAACTCAAATCATCGTAAAACCAATATTTTCATTATTGAAGACCATTCATGAAAATATTACTCATGGAAATATCTCGAAAAATATCGATCTCACTAAGAGTTATCTACTGGCTAAGTAGCTTAAGTCAATTTGTCTCAGTGTAGAAACTAGACGGTACAAAAAAAAACACTAAAAATCAGGAGATATTTAAATAATAAAATGATTGAAAAAAAAAACTAAAACATTTATTTATGGACAAACTAAAAAATATAATAAAAAATGTATAATTGCCTTCAGGTATCCGGATCGTTATGTGGAGAAGAATAATAAAAGTAGTCGAAATCGATGGACTTCGCGCGAGCCACGAGCGTCCCCGGCGTTTTTCCATCTTCTTGCGGAAACCGCAGACCGGTAAAGGTGCTTCTTAAGATTTAATTATTAATCATGCAGGAGTAGTGAAAGAAAATGAAAAATTTTGCACATTCACGATTTTCGTATCTCTATGATAAATAGTATGACTAAAAAAAGGTACGAAATTAGATCGATGCTTTATAAAAGCAACCGGCGACGTAGTCGATCCTCGGTAGACTGATCGTGTGTGGCGGAACGATATCCGAGTAGCGAAGAATCGAGAAAAAGATGCTGAAGGGGAACAACACGTGTTTCTTGCTAACAGCTTAGACGGGGGCTCATCGACGATAGGGGAACCCGGTATCTCCCTCTCATTCTTTCTCCTTTTCGTAGACGTACTTTGTAAAGTATTTTAATCTCTTTCTCTCTCCTTCTCTGTCTATAAGATACTTTGAAGTATATATTTTTTTGTCTCGTGTGCATCTCATCAGTTATAAACGAAGTGGAAAAACGAGAAAATGCACACGAAACACATCGACAAACAAACATGCACTGTAAACGATGCATACATTTCTTTAATCACTGACACAAGCTTTACATTTTTCAAGTCATTTACCGCAAAAAAATAACGCACTTTTTTATTATCTAAAATTGATATTGACGTGACTATTCTTTGATTATTCTTTCTGATTCAATATTTTGATTAGACTATATAAAAAATGCAGTAAAAAATCATTATTTAATCTTATTCTTCTTCCGTTTGATTGAATGGGTGTAACGAAACGTCAAAAAATAATAATAATATGCAAATAAAATTTGCATAACGCTTCTCTGAAATTTCACGAGCCAAAAAATCGACGAAGCCCCCAGTGTGACATCATAATCCAAGGGAACTCATACGAGCATATTTACAAGTACATAATTGATGACGGCCACGTGCACTATGTTACTGGGCCACGAGGCCATTGCTTTTTCCATAAACTCTTTTATAAGAACGAATATATTTGGCAAATATAATAGTCGCTTGTCATTGATATTTTCGACCATCCGAAAAAACCTCGAGATTCCTCATTGGCCAGAAACCATCTTAACTAAAACGTTGCCTTCCATTGTAGAAAAAAATATTGTTGGATGTTGGAAGTGGGGACTAAAAGAGAAGACGAAGAAGCGCAGACAGAATTAAGTATATGTATATATCGCCCTTTTTGCGGTTACGACGTCGACGAAAGGCATCTGCGATGGGACCATCAGCCCTCAGACTTCCATAAACACATATACACATATGCGCAATACTTATAAATGTGTATATATTTTGATGCGAGCCGCCCGTGGGAGCAAATAATCGAAGAAGAAAAAAATCTTAATGGCAAACATATACCTCATCATCTGCCTCAGTTTACAACAACTTAACAAAAAAAAAAAAAAAAAAATAACCACCGATGCTGTAACACAGTCTTTGAGGAAAATTTAACTCCACAAAAAAAAGATTCATGTTCGCTGTATATTTGCTGTTCGAGACTGCATATTACATGTGCAAAATTTCTAGGTCAGTCACATAAAAGCCCTTTGTGAGAATTCTTTTGAAAAAAATATTCTAAAATTCAAAAAATTATTCATTTTTGTTTTTGGTGAATGGAGATGTGTTTTTTTTTTCAAATATTTTTCATAGTATCTTTTTACCAAGTTTTAGTTGACAATTTTTCATTTCATCGTTCCTCGCATCAATAGTTTACAATATTTTTACGAAATAACCGCGTCGTGTTGATGTCTATGTTCTGTTTTTTATTCGACACAACAAAATCTCTTAAGCTTACAATACTTGGACCCTCAAATCTACAAAAAAAAAAAATGTACAAAATTATAACTTGGTAAATATCACACTGTTTTCTAGAAGAAGAAAAAAAAACTTCATATCGTGATACGACTTGAACGAAAATCAATAAAAATTCGTCATATAAATATGTCCTACATAATATTTTCATAAATTATTTCAATATTTCTTATGTAATACGTGTAAAACGATACAGTTTTGAGAAAAACACTTATAGCGGGTGTTGACGTAACTCTATCAAATGACCATCTTTATTATAAGAGATCGGAAGTGTCTCATCAATGGGAAATGTATTTCCTCGAGGAAGAGCAATATTTTTAATAGCGGTAGAACTCGATGACTGTGAATCTGTAAATAATATAATTTTTTTTTTTTTATTTAACAAAATGACACTCAATTTCAATTAATTTCTTTTGATTATATTTTGCAGTAGTAAATTCATTTTTATTAATGAAATTTTGCAGTTTTTAGAACTGAGATTTTTTTCCCTTTAAATAAGATATTTAGGGATTTAAATTCGGAGGCGATTCTCACCCTGAACCGAAGGTCTTCGAGTCACGTAGTTGCGCATTTTTCGAAGCCAGCCTTCGTTCAATCTCTCCCGAAATTTTGGTGTCGTAAAAGTATACAAAAGAGGATTAATGGCGCTGTTCACAGGAAGAATAAAGACAACCACCCAAGCGTGAAGATCAGCTATTAGAAATACATACAAAAAATAGAGTCAAAAACGTGATTAGGTTTCAAAAATTCGACTTATAATATGTCAAAATGCTTCATATTTAACGTGATCAATTTAAATCCAGAAAGATTTTCTAAAAGATGATGATACTTACGAGGAACAGGATATTTCATAAAAGCGAGAATCTTTAATCCTATTATTGGTGCCCAACATGCTGCATCGGTTAAAACGATGAGGAAAAACCTAAATGCAAATTCCGAATCCCCTACAGAGAGTGGTGTGTTGTGACGAGTTCGCCAAATACTTGCGAACATACCTGAGTACACGTATCCTATAGTGACGAGTCTAAAAATCGTTTTTTTTTTTTTTTATTAATTTCATTTCATTTTTTCCAAATGACAGACCAAAAATGTATAATTTGCATTTTCTTCAAATTCTGATATTTATTTCTATATTGATAGATAAATAGACGATGATATTTTTCAAATTGATTATTTATTCTATCGAACTATTTTCGTTTTTTCGTTTATCAGACTCACCCAACGAGATTCAGCCCAAGGAAAATGAATGCGGAGTATTCCCAGCCAATGAGAAAAGGATCATCGATGTGAAGTGGAAAACACATTCCATTAACGCCATAGTAACGAGTGCTACTTCTCCAATGTATGGCTGGTATGAGAGCGAGAATTATACCAAAAATCCAAATTACAATCATCGATGAAAAAGCAGCTTGAGGGGTAAGTGCACGATGACGTCTTAATGGAGCTGCTATCAGCATAAATCGTTCAATCGACATGAACGAAAGTATCATTACTGATACCTGAAAATAAAAATAAATAATAAATATTTAAATATTTTATTTGTAACGAAACATTGAAATTTCATAGTGAATAGAACATTTGTTGTTGTTGTTTTTTTTTAATCTGCTGACTTTGCGAGCTAAAAACTCTTTATAGATTCGATATTTTCAGAGACATTTATTTCGTACAATTTTCAAACGATACAAACAAATGCGAAAATGTACACATTTGAAGGAAATCGAAATCGCGTAAAACCTTGCGGTTAGGATTAATTATCTATTAAAAATATTATCTTTAAAAAAATACACAACGAATCAATAGATAGATTATTGAGTATAACAAAAAATAATTCTAAATTGACCCAATTTTCGGCACCTCTAGTCGTACGTAAACCTTTGAAAGAACATTTTTTTACGAAACCAATTCACCTCCGATGATGTCATAGCCAAAATACCAATGATTGTACAAGACCACGAAGACATCCATGTACTGGCTTCTTGGTTGTAATTATCACGAAAACGTACATCCTCTAGTCCGATTATGAAGAGATAAAATCCCATGAGCATATCGGACACTGAAATATTTACATGCTTTATATAGACGTAGAATAAAATTAATCGTATATGATTTATTGGATGGTGTGATATGATGGACAAATTGATTTTACTTTATCATATTTTTTTGTTTATTCATCAAATATGTTTTCATGAAGATTTATAGCAGGCACGATTAATAAATCAGTATGAAAACATATTAATATTATTATAAAATAATCTATTGTAATTAACCTCTTTATTAATTAAAATATTAATTTATTTTTCTATTATTGATGCAATGAAAAGTGAATGAAAATTACCAGCTAAATTCCTGATAACGATACTGAGTACACGGTTTTCATCTTTTGCTGTAAATCGTCCCCAGAGAACGAGTGCATTTCCTAAACAAGTTACAGTCGATATGCCCCATACTGCGCCTCGTAATAAAGGTTTTCCCAGCAAGTGAGATAACGATGACACCCCTACGATTTATATGAATTTTTATGTCAGTCCATCGTTATGTTATCATTTAGAAAGTGAGTAGGAGAGGGTGGGGACGGAATGATACTTTTTAAATATTTCTCACCATCACTCGCGGGCCGACATCTTTGAACTTTAGGTGCATAAGTCGTGCAGTAATAAAATTTTTTGAAATACCTAAACAAAAATGAAGCCTCAAACCCATAAAAACCACAATCTTTAGGAATATTATAATAATTATTTTTTTAACAATGAGACATTTAACATTTAACATTTTTTACGACTCACACGAAATCCAATTTAGTGAACAAATCAAATACATTGTTTTCCATATTGTCCATGTCGATTTCTTCCACACCTCTTGAATGAAACAAAAAAAACTTATCAAAAACAATCCAATGTAATTTAATTCTGATTTTCATTTGTTCCACAACTTACAATGACTCCAAATTTTTTAAAGGCTCGAACACTGCCATTGGCAAATTTTCTATAGGATTGTAGCCAATCATTCTGAATAAAAATAAAAAAAATACATGATTTAGGCGAATTTTCCTAGTAAGCGACATTCGGAAAAAATATAATTTTACACGCGATACTCTTTTCTGCAATTTCTCACAGTACGAAATTTCGTACGGTATTATGAACGATTGAGCAAATGAGGGGTAAATCATTTTCACTACTTAGTAAGAGTAATCTCATGCACGTGGCAAATAACTCTGGTTCGTGCATTCCAAGCACGTATGCGAAGCTCAAAAGCATTTCACCCTCCTTCCCTTATGTCATTATTATTATTATTATTTTTATTGATATTATTATTATTATTGCAATACCCACAATTTCGTAATGTTTCGAACTGGTTTGAAAAAGTTTTGTGGTACGTCAACAATATTGTTGTCTGCGAGTGTGCTGGAATGAAATTTGCAACAAATTAGTCCGTCGTCCTTTTGTTTGTGAATATAAAATAATACAAAAAAAAAAACTCACAGTTCCGTAAGCATTACCAACGACTGGAGAGCATTAGGATCGATAAATTTGATGGAATTGCTTTCGAGACTTCTGAAAATTTCATGAATTATAAAAAAAAATGAAATAAAATATAAGAAATACGCGAAAATTATTGAATTTAATGAATATATGTATACGTACAAAGATTGAAGCATGGGTAATTTGCAAAACGTAAGGTTTGTCAATTTTTCCAACTTATTGTTATTCAATACCCTAGAAATAAATATTTTTGGGTTATTTAGTCGATTAGACAAATTTATTATCGTTTTTATTTTTGTTTATGAATAAGTAAATGTTTTTTTATCGACACTCACAATTCTTTCAATGCAGGCAAATATGGGAATTGCAACTTGTCAGTTGTAAGTTGATTTGAGGACAGATCGCTGCAAAATACAAAACGTACGAGTGCGTTTGAAAAAAGACGTTCTTCGAGGACGAGAGAAACAGCAAATTTATTCAATTATTCTGGTGGGAGTTTCACTTTCCTGATTGCTACGCTAATTTACACACTTATTTTCACTTGGACGTTACTCACACTTATCGAGAGCACGAAATTCATGTCAAACTCTCTTGGGACGTAATTTGTGACGTCAAAGTATTTGATTTTGCATAAATCAAATTTTCAATCGCATATGATTACAATTATCAAAATATATGTCAAATTTCTTACATAAATTCGAGGGATGGACTATTTTCAAAATCCGAAAAATCTGCCTCCACAAGACTATTGTTATCAACCATAAGAGTCTCGAGGGACGAAAGTCCTGCCATTTGACCTGGACGAATTTCTTTTAACTGATTGTCTGACAATACTCTGCAAACAAAATTCCGAAAATAATCATTTTTCTCGTAAGACGAAAATCATTTTATTGAGGGGTCAAGCCACTCCAGGTTCAGGAAAAAAAGCCTAATTTCAACTTTTTTAAATGGGGGTCAAGTAAATGCAGCACAAAAACTACATACAAAAACTGTTTTTGTCCAAACTTTAGAGAATATTGACTAATTTTTTAAACAATTTTCATCAAAAAATGACGTTACCCCAATTTTGGAGTAGAAGAAAAAAGAAATTCAATGAAAATAGCACAAGATTGAAAATAAGTTTCGTTCGCAGGAAAAAATATTGTGAAAGCTTATTTATAGTAGAAGACGTTGGAAAACTGAAAAGTTTTTGGTTTTTTTAGACCAAAAACTACCCCAGCAATCTTAGGGGAAGATTTGAAGCCGCGATTTCCCGAAAGAAAATATTTCAAACCTTTGAAACTAACTTAACTTTGAACTTTCGAAGTATTAATGGTTTTTCCATAATGAAAAGTTTTGAAGAGGCTGTTTTTCCCGGATACCAGAGTTGGCTTAGCCTTTAATATTGTGTACCCCTATTCATTAATACTTACAGCCAAAACAAAGCAGCTTGATTCGTGAATGAACCTTGTTCAATTTTCTCGATACCGTTGCCGTCCAAAAAACTGCAAAAGGGTTAAATTTTTTGCATATATTGGATAAATATTTGACCAGGAGTGTACTTTATCGGCTTGTCACGAGCAGTCCTCCGGTCAGTTTTTATTGAAAAAAATGAAGAGTACTTTTCAAACACCCCTTCATACGTGTGCACTATGAAAATCCAGGAAATATTAAATTTTAATACTTCAAAAAATTATTAAAATTTGATTTTTCCGGAAAAAACGGTACTTCTTGAACGAGTGAAACTTGTCTCTTGTTCGAAACAATAAAAAAATCGTTGACACTAGAGAAAAAGCGTTGGGACACTTCGGAAAAATTTCTGGGCTAAGGATCATCGACGATGGGACATTAGTCTCCTGGTCAAAAGGACTCAGTGTCTCAACGACAAGTTAACCTTGAGTTTTGTAACTCACTTATAAAATTATCAAAATTCTTATTTCCAATGACAATTAAAAATCGTTTATACTCACAGAGAACGTATTTGAGTGTATCTTGACAATGCATGCTTCGATATAACTTTGAAGGTGGATTCCGTAAATGTTCTGAAATTTTGTGATCAATGTCTCGATTTAGATTCCACATTGAATCTTCGATCGACAGTTATATTCAATCCTAATTTTCAACGTTCTATTAATTCTGAGGAAATTAGAGATATCAGACTTACAATGTGGAAACGTTTGGAGTAAATATTTGTGGAATTTCTGCATAACCCGAACAGGTGACAACGCATTTCATGCAGACACAATCCTTCAAGCATAACTCTGACAGACCTGACAGTGGGAAATTGTGGTTTTGCTATAGCCATTGTGTATCACAAATTGTAGTTACAATTATATTATATTATAATTTACTACAAAATTGATTAATCGTTTTAATTAACATTATTATCGATGCAGTAGAATTTAGTGAAATTCCAATTTTCTAAACTTTTCGACAATTTTCTACAAAAACGGCTTAATCAATTGAGCTCAAATGTTTCATGAGTCGTGCTTTATCAGAATTCTCGAACCTTGAGTCTTTTGTTGCTTCATTTTGATAATTCTCATTGTTGACAGAAACAAAGTTTTTTTTTCATCAGCATTTTTAACTTATCGACATTCTTTGCATCGAATTACTTTGACGCCTTTGATAAATGTTAATATTTACGTATTCTTACATACATTTATAAATGTTAATATTTACCACAATTTTCAGGTGGCGTTGTATCTCTCTGCTTTAAGAACCAGTCCCAGATTCCGTGAGAGTCGACTAATTACATAAAAAAAAGTTGAAAAAGTTAAATAATTCATTAATCAAATAATAAATCAATAAACTTTAATTAAGTCAAGATAACAAAGTTTCCTAAATGAAATGATAATTTTGTCGATATTACATTGCGTTACTAAAAAACATAAAGTATATAACATAAAAGTTTGGAAAAACAAAAAATTCCAACTGATTTTTGCCTTAATTAAAATTTGACGTAATTAATGATTTGTAGAAATGAAAAAATACCAATTCTCGTATTTTAATTGTTATTGCAATCGGAATATTTCAATGTTCCGATATATATAAACTTACAGCAAGAAATTTGGGTTTCGTCATCGCCCCATGGACAATCTTTAATTCCGTTACACCAGCTTCTCTGAGGCATACAGACCGTGCTGTTCTCACAGAGAAATGTTCCCACGGGACACTCGTCTGCAAACAGAGTGTGTATTACGTGATTTTACGCCACCTACTTCTGTGTACATGCGATTTAACGGACTAAACATTATTTCTCTCTTTATTATTACACCGCTATGCTAATATAAGTAATCTCATTTAAATGCACCGCGAGTGCATTATATTTCTCGAAAATTCACGCGTGTTTATATTTTATTTTTATATTTATTTTTTATGACAATTTATTTTTTTACATATTTACATTTTTTTCATTTTTTTTGACAACAACCACTTCACCACACTTTTAATTATTCATGTTTGTTCACGGTTTTTAAACGTTTATATTTAAACAGCACTAAGTAAAAAAAATGAAAAACATACTTGTGGTTTACCAAATAAAATCGTACGCAAAACGCTTTGACTTTTATTACTCAGACGAGATATTTAGCACATGGCTCTTCAAACCCTCGCACGTGTCTTCTTATTCCGTGTCTCGTCACTTTTTTGTTCCCGGTCACTCGTCACTCATACCGTCGTTTATATTTTTTTTGTTGTCGTCAATTGAGTAGAAAATTTTTTTATGACGTTATTTCCGTCATCAGAAGACACTTATTTCAAATCGATTTTTTCGTTGATTTATTATTGAATTTAACATTTTTTAATCGAAAATATTGTTGATGTCAGATTTTTTAAAATTATACTTGGGAAAAAGTTCGATAAATACTATCGAGTTGATTCATTATTTATCGTTCTAAATTAAGGCACACATCGTAACAGCATAAATTTCGACTACAAATTATGGTGCAAGAAATTATGCAGATAGAAATTTTCTTCAAACGTAAATATTAAATTTCAAACGTAAAGTCTAATGCAGTATCCAATTGTGCAAAATTTACAGAATTTCAAAGAAAGACCCGAGTGTTTAACCTGAACATGAAAAATAAAACGTGCTAAAATATGGCAATCGTCACGTTCGAAGTCTGATTGTGTGACGACCTGAAACGTCACTGTATAATATATTTGTTAAGAAATTAAACTTTATTCTCTTTTCAATGCACGAAAAACATGTTTTCAAATTCTTGAATATTATAGTTTTGTTTATTTTTCATTTATTTGAGAGGTAAATATTCAGTATCGCAACCACCACCAAAAATTGGTTTGTAAATTCATTTTTGAAGGTGAGTTATAATTTCAAACGTCATAACTACTCGTACTGTGAATATTTATTTTGAAAAATATTCAAAAATCTGCTTAAAAGGATCAAAGTCATAACGAAGACATAAAACAAAATTTGGCCTGGTTACAGGTGGTGGCAGCTCGGTACCGAATATTTACCAAAAATTTAATAACAAAAAAATGTTACTTTTGATTGAATTAATTTAATATTTATACATTTCTGTATTAATTTTTTAGAACCTTGATAAAAAGTTACAAATATAATCACAAGTGATGATAAATATTAAAGTTTATTGTGACTTGTAATAAGAAAATAAATGAAGATTAATATCTCACCTTGATTGAAGTAATACATGAGGCCTGCGAGTATACAAACCGCCGAAATAAGGGAACCACCAACGATGACAATGTTTTTGTACCTCATTGTTTCTTCTCCTTGGAATTACTCGATTTTTATATTATTTCAACAAACGAGTTTATTACTTATTTAGTTTTCACTGAGACTCAACGAGTCTCATTCGCGTCGCGCTGCATCCGGAGCGTGATATGACTACTTGTTGCATTAGCAATACTGTATCGAAAACTTCGAAACTGAGCTCGTTGCAACCCCAGGGAGGTGTTGCTTCTTGTGCACAAGCGCTCTTTGCAGTATTTCACCAACGATGACGTCGAAGTTACTCTTGAAGAGTTGCAAATCATTTGATTTATCGTCAAGACTATTTTCAATGACATAATAAATAATTAGATGTAAAAAACCGAATATAAAAATTAATTTAGTTATTTTATTAAATTATATCTTTTTATAATTTCTTCCTCGAAGATCTGAATGGATACTAAGCGTAGGATGTAAATAATAACGATGAGTACGTCGTAAATGCATCGAAGAATGTGCCACGTGCATGCATACTTAATGCACAACATCATTTCACTACAATGTCACGAAGCATCAATCGTGAAATAATTTATCGTAACGAGATGTGATTCGGCATGTACAAAAATTTCGAACTTTAAATTTTTATTGAGCAATCAAAAATTGTCTATTCATTTCCACTCTCCATCATTTTGTTATTTGAATTCCCTGACCCAAAAATGCAATTTTGATACAAGAAGGTGAGAAAAATATTACATTTTGTATTTAATTGAAATATTTAATACTTGAAAACAAACTTAGACAAAAAATTCATGATGTAAATTTTCATCGAGTGGTTGAAATTTATCATTTTTTCTTTTTTATATATTTTTTTAAATCATATTTTCATTTCAATTCGGTTTCTCAAAATAGTAAGTTTGTTGGAAAAAGTACAGAAGAAAATTGCATTTTTATTGAAATTTGTCGATTTTTCCGAGATGTCATCCATATATCATAATTTTATTTCAATTTCATTTCTTAAAATGTTTTTCATCGATTTCATTATTTTTCGCATTACTTAATCTTAAGAGAATGTTAAGGTTCGTAACAATACAATAAAAAAGTCAGTATTTTGTCGATGGAAATAAAAAAAAAATTATTTTCGTTTTATTGAAGAAAGATACAGAGTTAGTGTACAGTCGTAGAGGAGAGAGTACAAATTTCCCTAATAGTCTCATCCTCGATGATTACGTAGATTAACGATAAGTGTGTGTATTTGTTTTTAGTTTCTTATATCAATTCGAAAAGATTAATTTCGGCGTTTTTGACACATCGTAATAGAATCAACGGATCCGGTTTATTAATCTAACCACGTTTGTTATTGTTAATAAAATAGGTTTTGAATGATTGGTAAAAAAAAAAAGAAAAAAAAAAGAAAGTGTAACCAATGAGCAACGTGATTTTTCATGTTCCAAAAGGAATTATGTCAATGATGATACTTTTTGTTATCGAGCATGCGTGAGAAATTTGTGATCGGAGTATCCTCCGAGCTGCGAGGTCTGAATTTACTTTTTCCATTGAGTTAGGAGTTTCTTTTTTTTTTTTCGTTTTTCACCAAACCAGGAATAGCCGAATTTTATACAATTGTACAAGAAATAGTGTGTTATGCGTGTGTATATAAATGTTCCAATGACTCAAGCCAACTTCGTAAACGTCACCTCGAACAGGGGGGAATATTTCGTACGGAACGAACGAATAAATGAATTATTTTTATTGCACAATCATCGATACTTTTGTCATTGATAGCCCGAAAGCAGAAAAAACGAAACATATATGTGACTTCAGTGCTTGACAATGAATTCACTCACATTTTACTGTTTCGTCGAACGTTATAAACACAAAAATGGGTTCAACAAAATTTTACCATACAGGGTAGTACGATGAGTCTATACATTCATCTCCAAGACGTTCGATTATCATGTTGTGTTTTTTTTTTTTTTCATTTTCGAAAATATATATACGACGTAGCAAAGGTAAAACGCAAACGACGAATTTTTCTCGATATACATATATATTTTCATTTATAAATTTGTCAAAACATCCTTTTGTTCGAAGTACAGGAATGAAAAAAAAAAATGAAACATGTATCGCACGTAACAAGAGTTTTCTCACGATGATATGGCATTGTCGAATGATAAATTTGAAACATAAATACATTCTACTCAAGATTCCAAAAATTTTCTATTTTATTCTAACCATTTTTTATTTTTCTCTTCCAAATGAATGGTAGTATTTAAATAAGAAAAAAAAGGTTTCTATTGCGGTTGAAAAATTCCAATTAATTATATGTATCGAATTGACATCCCCCTGCATTTCTTTCCTACACGCAGTAAATAATTTATTCAACCGGAATTCATGTGTTTTAAGTACGCTATGATTGTATCTAGAATAATTTACTTTCGGCGATGATTTTAAGATCATGTATTCAATGGTGGTAAATACTATCGCTCGAGGGACCTGAGACGTGCGCAAATAAACAGATACATTTATGAAAGAGAGAGAGAGAGGGAGAGAGGGATAAATGAGATAAAGTGTCAATCTTTTACAATGTCGATCGCGCGTCAATATGTACAAAAACGAAAAATGGTCCCTAACGTGTCGATGGAAAGGATTCATCAGCGAGGATGATGGAGTCGTCAGAAAATGAGAGAGAAAAAAGGAAAGAATGAAAATAGTGGATGGATTGACTTAATTTTGAAAAATGGTCGCCGTTTTATGTTATTTCTTCGGACGAGGGTTATTATTAATATTATTATTTTTTTTTTATACGTAATATATACACACCAGAGCAACTGGAGGTGACCGACAGTTTAGTGTAACTGCATTTTTTTCCTTCTTTTTCGGTAAATATATAGATTTTTAAAAATTTGAATTTCTTCGAGTCGCAAAGTAATAACAGAGGACACTATGATTGAGCATCGGTCGAAAAGTTAATTGATTAAGCGAGAGAAAAAAGAAAAAATAAACAGCATCGAATAAACTGCAACTGGGTATTCAAATTTGTGAATATCAAAATTCCAGTTAGCAGCTCGTTCGTTCTGACAATATTTTAAGCTTAAAAAAGACGTACATACATATATTTATTAAAATATATGTACGTACGTGTCTCGTTCGTTCTATAAAAAGTAAAATGCCATTTTCGTAAGCATCAACGAATCGCAATGATCATGTATTTTTTTCTTTTCCTATTCGAAAAAAATTCGAATTTTTTCATAAACGCAGAAGCGGTTTTTTGTCCACCGGTATTATGATTATTACGATTTTTTAGACCCTCGTCGTTTCCTAAATTGTTTCAAACGACAACTTCCTTTCAATCATTCTTAGTTTTTTTTTTTTTTTTTCGACAAAAACAAAAAAGAGTGAGCGAAAGAGATACAAATGGGGAAAAAGAGGTACTTACGAAATGGGCAGTGGACAACATGAATGTAGATCGGGTTGTATACGTTTTTGTCTGCGTGTGTGTGTGTGTGTACGTGTCAAAAAATTGTATTTTTTTTTTCATACTGTGGATAACCTGGATGAACATCTGTTGTTGATCGTTCTGAGGTAGAGTGTCTGCATCGGTCAGGTGCAAACGAATCCTTCTTGAACTACTGTTGAACCACCAGCCGGTCCTTCCTGCAAGGTCAGAAATAGAACAAAAGATATTAAAATTAAGTCGATGGAAAAATTTTGATGTTACGTGACCTCACCGAAGCCGGGACGAATGTAGCAAGACAATGGTGATATCTGTGGTTTTCCAATTATTATCAAATGACCAAATTCACATAAAAAAATTTGATCACTTGTTGTTCGTAATATTGTGATCCTAACATTTGAGAGGGGGTGATGATGGTGATATCTGTGGTTTTCCAATTATTATCAATTGATCAAATTCACATTAAAAATTTAATCACTTGTCGTTCGTAATATTGTGATCGTAACATTTGAGTGAAAATCGAAAATAATGGTAAAAATAATCCGGGAAACTTACCTTCGTCGCACGTTGATTATTTATGATAAAATTTTTTTTCCTAATAAGGTCTGTAATAAACTAAATTTCTATTCACACATTTAGGGTACCTTCCAACGCGAATTTTTTTTGCGTTTACATATCTTTCTTTTGTTCCTATTATTGTACTTATTTTTTGTACTGGTTGAATGAAATCGTTATTCAAATGTGTGGAAATTAGTCTTACATCCTTAGCAGTTGCCAAATTTTGTTTGTACTCGTCCAAGCTGTATCCAGAATTGCTGTCGTCGCCGCACGATTGAACGACCAACGTGCCATCCTCTCCCTGTATAATAATTTTATTTATAAATATGCATATAAAAACAATGTTTTTTATTTTCACCTCAATTCTCACTGACGACCCATCGTGCATCGCCACCTGCAATCTTACTCATTCAATCTATATCATTTTTTTTGTTTCTCTCTTTCCTGTTTCTCTATAATTTTCGATAATTCTATAATTTTGTTACTTTTGGTTGCGATTATTGTTAATATTCTTTTTTTTTTGTTTCATTTTCTTACTGAGCTATTCTGGCGCAGATTGTCAGGATGAGCTGTTGATTAATGATATTTCAAGTCTAGATTTGTATTAAGATTCAATTTAGGTTAAAAGATTACTTTCAATATATTATTTTCACTCTTGCTGATACACTTTATACTGCGATTTACAGCTTAATGTATTGTATCTGAGCACAATTAGGATTTTTACCAATGTAAATAAATATCATCGTTATTCTCTCTGTAACTCATGCCCTATACGAATCACAAACGTACCTGTGTAATTTGTTGTTCGTTCTCAAGAACGCGTCGTTTTTTGCCTGCCGTATCAGGTGCTTGATCGGAGCGTCTCTTTCTACTGTTTGGATCAACTTGACGATTTGGCGACGGATTTTCAGTATTTCCATTACCTCCAACAGTTCCATTTCGATGGGTTCCACCAGAAATCTGTGAAAGTATTATTTTTATTAGTAAAACCACATATTTTCAATGCTCCAGCAATAAAGACGTCTTCACAATTATTTTTCACTTTAAAAAAATTTTGATCCTTTTTTACCTGTACCTTTCTTTCGCGTTTAAGCAAACTGGGCGATACGTATGTGTGGAGATCCTTCCGTTTAACATGTTTCGCCTCAATGAGCATTCCTTCTTTCAAAACTTTGAGTTGATCTGCTAATCTCTCAACTGTAAAAAAAAAAAAAATTTGGTTATCATCCTCGTTCAATAATTACCGATCTCGTTCGCGCCAAATTACAATCATTTATTTATTCTTTACCCCGGTCGTTACTGTAATGGGTCTTTAGGACCCAGGCAAATTTTAAACATGCATTACAGAGCTCGATGGAAATGAAAGTTTTGTTTTTGGTCCAAATGACCCGATGGTAGTAACTAATAGCTAATAATCGATAGATTTATTTATACTTACTCGTCTCATTGAAAGCTCTTATGTCGTATGTAAGGTCAACATTGAGATTTTCACTTTTTGCGAAAAGTAATCCGATGAACCACATTGAACAATTGTTTCCATGTGCTGAATTCATTGGCGCGAATCCCTCGGGATTAACGTGGGCCAAAGTTATGTGAGGATTTCTTTCCAAAGTACCTGTTGAAGATGAGTTGATAAATATTAAAGTGGAACAAAGGTAGAACTGATCGAATGAGGCTTACATTTTGAATGTGGATTTTTTGACAAATTTGGGCCGATAAACTTTCTTATAAGATTGAAAAGTTTTTTTTAGTTCGAGAAATTCCTTCATCAATGACATTCTCGTAAAAACTTACAACTGGCCAAACTGCTGTTCACCTTAATCGGTTGATTGAAAAAATATGTCTTTCATTTTTTTTTAAACTTTTTCATCTATTTCAAAATGATGAATTTTATGCTTACCTATCAGATGCCGTATTTTAGACTCGACGAGTCCACACCATTCGAGTTGATCTTCAGCGGTCAAACTACTCGCTAACAATACAATATAATGTTTGTATTTGCAGAAAAAGTTTGGTGGCTCGAACAGTTTGTCCCACGTCGCTTTTCCCATTATAATCTCTTCGGTCGTCGACAAACCAGACTCGAATGCTTCTTGCATTACCGTTCTCGTCGAAACCGATACGTTGAACGTTGAATTTTGTTGCGGATATGCCGGCGTTATTATGGGCATCAAGTGATATCTGTCTGATATATTTACCTGTTAACAAAAAATATCGAATTATTTATAACACTGTACCAATAATTTGCATTTTATAAAAATAATGTACAACTATCGAATTAATCGAATGAAGGTTTCTAGTGATTAGAAACATACATTTTAAGAAACATTCACGATTTTTGTTATTTACATTTCACAATAATCAACTGACAAAAATATAAAGCGCGATATTAAACTGGTTAATTTATTTATTAAACACAAAATCACAAAAACATACTAAAAATTGTATTTAACGACTTTTTCTATGACTTCTTCTAAATGTGTATGTCTTTTCAGATTTTGTATACTTTTCGGAACGTTTTATAGATGAGAAAACCTGATTTCTCTTAGAGACTTGAGTAAATAGGTTTTAGAATCAAACAGTGGAGAGTTTAATTATTTGAAAGGTTAAAAGAGAAGAAATTGATGAAGATATCAACGAGTTATCATCAGTTTAAGCGATGCCAAAGTAAATATCGTAGAATAAATTTAAAAAGACCACATACCCTTGGATCCCAAACAGGAAATCCCAAATTAACGTTGTCTGGTTGTTTTAGAAGAACAGGTTGTGGCCATTTCCATTGCGAGAAAACGAGGAAAAATTTTTCGATCAAAGTCGCAGCAACGGCGTTGGGATAAAGCTGACAAGTTCGCGCAACCAGCATAGCCCACGACACTCCACCGAGATAGCCGAGTACGTTACTATATATTCCATGTCCTGCAATAAAATTTATTTAATGTTGTTAATTTTTTTTTTTCAATTACGATACAACTATTTGAACCTGTTATTTAATTTGTCTTTTTGGGATGCAATATTATCGACTTCTGATACTTACGTTTTGCCCACAACTTTATTGCTCTAAGTGCCAGTCGGAAATTCTCGATATTCGGTACAAGACGCAAAATTTCGTCGGTCACCCTGCATCCGTTCAAACTCCTTACGCACTTCTGATCCAAATTTTTGAGTAGCATGTCGTCCCTCAAATCCTATAAGAAGAAACCACATATTTAGTACTTTTATCAGTTGAATCAACGCAATGAATTAATCTTCAATTTAAAAATCATTTTAAAAAAACATTCTTTCTCAATTGTAAGCACGGGTTGAGGCTCACAGCTTTTAAAAACCATTGCCATGGAAAAAGTAGTGAGTGGTTCAAAAAAAAAATGGTTTATTCTTCAAATTTTGGTCAATGAGACAGAATTGATTAGTCATCGAATAGCACACATGAATATATTGTTTTTAATTATTAATTTTCAAAGAATCAGGTGCTGAAACCTGGGCTCGAACTTTTCCAAAGTTATACTAAATTTATAATACACTTTAAGGACTGAAGTTCATTACTCACCATTGAGTCTGGTATTTCCTTGAGTGTGAGTTTGGCAAAAAGCATATCTATCTCTATGCCATCAAAGTTCATTTTGATCACAGGTACGAAAGCTTCTTCGACCGCCTGAAAAATGGAAGATTAAAAAGAAATTAATAACTATTGTTCCATCAATGTTGATTTCAGAGTAAAATTTGGTCAATAGGAACTTACCCTCAAATCTGTAACTTCCGGTTGTTTTTTCAGCATTTCGAAGAATGTTGAAAAATAATCGGATCTTTTGATGTGTCGAGGAACAACGCAAAGAGCGTCAATGTCAGCGCCTTTGTGATGGACGCCCAGTCTGTATGATCCAAATGTGTAAATTTTTCCGCCAACCTGATCTGCCACATTGGGGGGCATATTTCTCGCAATACTCGTATCCTTTATCCATTGTTTAACTAGAGTATTCAGTTTGCTGAGAACGAAAGAAAAATTTAAGAATATTTATCAAAATTTATGTCAAACGGCAGCAGTTTTGGTAAAATTCTCAAGAATATTTTCTACCTTAAAATCTCCATTCGGTGATTCAATTCTTCCTCAGACTCAAAAACATTATATGGTTTGAGGGCTTCTCTCAATTCGGTTGTTCTAACATGATCGCTTGGTTTTGGTTCGGCGACACTAATTGCCGAAGTCATTCCCAATGTCCGAAGATTTGGGGCATTCGCCGGTGAATTTGTTGTTGAATTATTACTTTGCGACGACCACATCGTGAGATATTATGGTTTTACTTTGTTTTAGAAAAATATTTCCATGTATCTGAAATGATAATGCAAGAAAATTGTAAGGACGTTGTAATAGAAATATTTATTTCTTGAGTACAAGAATATTCAAATATTATACTATGTCTTAATGAAGTTTTCCAATTGATAGTACAGCATATAAATGTTGTGCACGAATGACCTTGAAAGAAGAAGATTAAAACAGGGTCAATTGTTTTCAGTATTTATAACATTTGACAGTATGAAAAATGATGCCCAAAAACTTTCATAAACATAGAATTATTCCAAATAAGAATGAATAAAGATCGAGACAAAAAATAGATTATTAGTTTCGCACGGCGGCAAAGTTTTTTGATAATGAAATTAATGAATTTTACAACAACACAGAAACAACTTGGTTTTTAAAACTGAGGTGTCGTATTCAACGAATCTTTAATATTGACATTCGTTAATCGCACGTCGTCCGATAACAAGCAGATAGCAGTAAAAAGCTTTTTCGATGTATAAAATTAACCAAATTCAATGAATATGAGTATTTTTGAGGTTTTGACTATATTATTTGTTCATACTTTTTCTCTAAACAATTGCATATGGACCACAGAAGTAAAATATATGGGGTATTTACGAATTTGTATAAATATTTCAAGTTGACAAATTGGAATTATTGAAAAACAGCAAACACATCCAATTGAGTGTTTGGTGACTCACTTACCGATGAAAATTGCTGGAGAGACTATCCAAGGAGCATTGTAGAGAATATTGTCCGGATGCTTGTATGTTGCATACAAAAGTTAACAAATATTGTTGGCGTATGAAAATACAACTAAAGTGTAAAGTACATACGTACGTTGGTAGCGATTTTTAATGTTTTTTTCGATTCATGGAACCAGTCAAAGCGGACGCGTGAACAGGTAAACAACACGTAATCAAAATTGCCCTACATAAGCAGGTGATCGCATTTAAATGTTAGGGAAAAAACAGCCCATTAGTTTTTCACCGAAAAAGTAAATAATTTCGCCGAAAAAACAAAAAAAAATGCGAGTTTCGCCCGAGTTGAGAATGGTGAAATAATAAGAAAAAAACGTCCGAAGTACAACAAAGCCGGGCCCCCGAGTGCAAAGTGTATAGGGGAAAAAAAGAGGAAACAAATTGTAAGATTTTTATTTTTTAATGAATGTATAATATTCACGGGCTCACAAGGTTGATCGCGTAGTTCTCTCAAGGAATAAGAAAGCGCTTCTGTTTTGTGTGCTGCCAGAAAGGTCACAATTGTCCCAATTGTCCGGTTTATTGTTCCTCACGTTTTTTTGTTTTAATGTTATCACACTTTTTTCAACTTTTGAAGCACCCACCCACACAGGCATTCACACACTTACACACACGCACTCACGTACACGAGAGTTATTGTTTTATTGTTCACTAATAAATAATAAAGTACAAGTTCGAAACGGTGCGAATCGCATCACGTCTAGGCTTGAACTGAACTTTCGGGATAAACATGGCGTTCCTTTTATATCCTCGTCGCTCGCTGCCTGCTCAGCGGTACACCAAACTCCCTCTCTCCTCTCTCGTCGTGTTCGATGGCGCCACTTTCGCCCGATCGTAGCGTTCCGAGCGAGAAAATAAGTAAATGTGCCAAAGACCTTAATCCATCAGGTAAAGAACTCACCCCTACTCAACATCATACTTGCGGTAAATTAAAAAAAACCGCACTTTTCTCAATGTTCTTTTTTGTTGTTGAACGAGAAAATTATTCATTCAATAACATATGAATGAACAATTAATGAATTTGCAACGAATCTCTTGAGGAACAAAAATGAGCGGTGGCACATGAAATCGTTAAAAAATTACGGATGAAGTTTCTAAGCTCGTCGATGAAAAAACGACATCATAGAATTTTGCATTTGTCTCTTGACAATAATTTGATAAAACAAGATGCGATGCGGATCTACTGACCATTTATTTGCCTTCGTGGCGTCGCTCGCCGTGAAAAATATCATAATTGTTAATGCAACTATGGTTCTCCATTTATTTTGATGAAGAACCTGCTTCTTGAGTTTTTAAAAAACGTATTTAGGCATCATTTTCTTTGTCATCAAAAACTGAAAAGAAAATTCTTTATTCGGAAAAATATACTATAGGCATCTGAGGTTACCATTCTCATTCTTCTTCCCCGTTCTTATGGCATTTTGAACTTTTGAGTTTTTCTCTGACGTATTCCGAAAAAGATGCCCAATAAAAAATGTTTAAATATGAAATATTCATATTTTTCATTACGTTAAGAATATAGCTGCATCTTTTTTTCTCTTCGGTTTTCGAACCCCAGTCGCTGCTGATGCTCTTTGTTTCGAATTGACTTTCAATTGGCACTTCGTTTTTTGTAATTTGTCTACATTATTAGTGAATTTTTACACTTCAAACGTGTGATAAAAAATTTCATTACATGAATGGCATTTCAGTACAGAAAAACTATCGGAATTTTAATCAGCTTACATGTTGCTATGATTGTTGAGCTTCATTCTCGTGGAAATTTCATCAAACTCGGTTCAGTATCTTGCGCGTGAAAAGCGGGCAAACGCATAATTGTCGTAGCAGAGATTACACGGAGAAAGAATTGAATATTAGCCTGACAACGATAAAAACAGGAAGACACCTTGAATTTTCATGAAAATGTACGAAATTTAATTTCCTTAAGAAAAAATAAGATTGTATCAAGCTTCGTATACAACTTCGAAAAAATACGCTCGTTCGATAGAAACTTGACGCGACATATTTTTGGCCACTACGTCTAATTTCTTTCCAATTGCCTTTCGCTGTATTCTTAAAATACTAATGCAACAGTCATTCAATTGGGAATTTCCGAAGTGATTTACCCTCGTGACCCGGCTACCTGCGAGACAAACAAAGTGATCGTTTATTGTCGATACATGAGGGTTGCACCTGCACTTCTTTCTCCTCCAATCCCGAAGCAATATTGTGAGTATTACTAGGATCTGCGTCAATGGGATTATTACAGTCGCCAACAAAAGGATTAGGCATCGTGACAGTTTTCTGTCTTGAAGAAAACTCAAATATCTCGGGTGAAAAAAATATCGTTAACCAAATTGTTAATCTTCGAGTTTTAAAGCAATTGTTGTTAAATTGTTGTTAAAATTGTTGTTAAAGGAACGAAGTGAAACTTTAAAAAAATATACATCTCTGCAACTTTTTAATTTTACTGCCACTTTTCACACTTTTTCATCTATTGCAAAAATTGTTACAATAGATAAAAATTTATTACAACAACACGTAAAATGAAAAAGTTCCAAAGATTCATACGAAAGAGTCTTTGAATTATCTCGCAGAATTAACGCCCTTAAAAAGTGCTTTCCAGAGCTCCAATCCTCGTAAAATTCGGTCTCCCTCATATTTTCAACCGATCGGAATGATTAAGGACGTTGTATGCAAAATTTTCTAGTGATGGAATTCCTTCAAAATTGCTTCACACAAAGAGAATAGTGATATCGATTAGATTGCGTAATTTCAAGAGGTTTCATCATGTAGAAATCGATGATATATATATTTATAAAAATCACAATTTTCATTAGTTTCTCATAAGAGCGAGAGTTAAAAGTTCCAATTTTCAACATTAAATATTTCGATTTCTAAATGATGAAGTATTTTAAAACTTTGCATACGCTTTTCATGTAAAATCGAAGAGAGCTTTATTTAGTTTTTTAAAAAAATCGGTAGTAAATTTTTTTCAAAATTTTCGGTTATTATATAACAAGTACAGATTGCCTCGGATAATCGTGAATTTAGAGTATGTTGTTCTTTAGTTAATTTGTACCAACTTTTTTTTTCAATGAACTTGGTCTCGCAAACCATTTTGTATGTAAGAAGAAGTGAAAAGAAAAATTCAGATTTGATCCTCGCCATACAACGGCCTTGACGAAATAAAAAAATTCCGAAGAAAACTTCTGTGAAATTTTGACTTTGTTTTCTTTGAATGACGCACAAAATAGGCTACTAGAATAAATCTGTGAATATCATTGGAAATGATAGAAAAATGTGAACTTTATTTCTTTCCATATATCGAAATCGGAAGCGCAAGAAGAGCAATAAATATTAATATGTACAGTGGAATATTGATTGCAAAATCATTTGCGCCCCTCTGCGAGTTGTTCAAAACATTGCCTTGGGCCTTACAATTCTCACCTGAGCACAAAGCATTAAACAGATGCCGCTTATGTCTCAGAAGCAGGTAAAAAGCTGTACCCATATTTAACCAACATTCGTATTGTGCCAGATCATCCAAAAGTTATCGACGACGATTATTGAAGTCACAGTAGCGTTTGCGTTTTTATTTTAGCCAGAAAGGTACTAAAATAGCAATTGACGCAGAAGTGTTCGGGTCAGGTATGAAACAATTGATTTAAAGCTATGAAAGATGTAATGACAGGGTCTTCCCGCCAAGCATAGTAAAGAAAAGTATTAACGCCATTCAGGTATGTCTCGCCACATGAGACGAAGGTATACTTTCGAAGACGTTAAGCGTCGCATCAAGCTGATGAAGTATTCACAAGCATTCGACGAGAATTCGAATTGGACAAATTATTATTTATCCTGGTCGAATAGTTTAGACGGCATTTCACACGTCACTTCAACATGCTTAAAAATTCACATTTTTTTCGTAAGAAAAAATGTTTTTTCTTATGTAAGAAATAAGCAGATTTGGGGATATTTTAGTTTGGTCGTTCCTTCGATTTTTACAAGTTATTTGAGTTTTTTGACTTCGTTTCACTGAATCCCTCCAGATTATAAAGCTACAATTACTCGGGAGCTATGGACCCTGAAGAAAAATATCCTAAAACGCAATTTTACACAGTTTTTTAAAAATCTACTTTACAAATTAAAAAATATTCCAAGTGTCAGAGAAAAACATTTTTAAAGGCAACTTTATCAGTCGTTCGAAATGAAAAGGACAAATAAGCTGTAACCTGAATATTACTATGCAGATGATAATAAATTAGAGTTTCGTATTTTCGCCCATATTTTTCGCAATAGGAAGAAGCGCGCTCTAGCGACGAATCCTACGTTTAACATATGGCACTAGCGACCTCTGATGACTATTTTGTAAGTAAAAAACTCTCCGCTTGATTTTCTAGAGAATTTTCTTGTCGGCGCGTTCATCGCGCACGGAAAAATAACTAGAAATAACATCCTAGATGCCCAGATAACCATCGGGTATAATATAAACAACTATAAGATACTATTACGGTGACTACGGTACTGCTACTGTGATGCGTACGCCGTACTTCTACGATGGTAATTCAAAATTATTATTTTTGCCGCTTTAATTATTCAACTAGAAATCGAAGAAGAATTTTAAACTCATTTTTGAATAGATTATAATCAAGTTACGGACAGATGAGGTCTCTTTGCTGTCAATGCTATGTCCATTGAGAGTTTTAATGAAATAAATTATTTATTGCTGGCCGTAGCATTTAGCAGAAATTAAATAACATTACCGAAAGAAGACCTTGTGAGATAATAATTTAAAAAAAAACGTAATTTGGTTGTAAACACCGATTTAATCGTGGTAAAGAGGTGTTTTTAAACGCTTTCAAATTCATACGAACGAAAATATTGATATGGCAGTGAAAAAAAATTAATTTGATTTACAGTTCGTAGATAAATGAATTATGATTGTTCATTGTTCAACGAATATTAATACTTGTATAATTAAAAATAACTGTCGTATTAAACTTATTGTGAATACAATGAGACACTGCCGCGTCTCTAGATTTTAACCCCGAGTATATTTTTCGATCGACTGATAAAGCAAAAACTATTATTCGTTGTATTTATGTTTCGGTATATTGAAAGTATAGTCAAAGAGTTCGAAGTAAACTTGTGTGGTATGCGCTCGGTTTGTTTACGTTCTATACGCGCTCCTGTGAGACCCGCGTGCTTGCTACGGTTGCTCGTGCTTCAGAGTGGGGGAACGTTCGTCGTGCCTGCGCGTGGCGCGGGGGGTTGCGGGGAAGCGCAACTGGTGGGGCGGGCGCGGGACGGTAGGATGAGAGGGAGAGCGCGATAATGCTATCAGTCTGAGCCGGGCGCTTGCCGGGCGATGTACGGAGAGAACGATCCGAGCGTCGGTTGTTCAATTCAACGCTACGCTTCATCGTTCGTCGATGCTGATAAATTTTACGGAACGAAATAATAGTAAAAGTAGAATTCTATTTTATCCTCAATTAATTAAAATAACTATACAACCCTAGGGCTTCCTCTGAAAATAAACAAAATAAAAATTAATAACTTTATAAAATCTGATTGAAAAAATGAATTAAATTTTTATTTTCATAAATAATAATCCATAATAGTTTTTTTTTCTCTACAAAGTTGTGAAATTCCTAATTTTTTAAATGAAAAACAACAATTAGATAAATAATCACGTTGACAAACAATTGAATGAATTATTGATTCGTCCGTACATCGTAAGAACTGTTCAAACTTGTTCACGCAAAAAGGACAAATGTATCGATAGTTTGTAACTGACAGAGTAGTGACCGTTCTAACACAAATTTGAGATTCGCGCAAACGCTCGCGTGCCCGTGTGCACCGTAGCAAGTCTGGGTTCGCCCACCGCAGCCGAAAGTAAGCAATGCCGTTAATGCGATCCGACTGGCATTCAAGACGTCATGTGCCTCGGCGGTATTCATAAAGCGCGGTACAACAGGTTTGGCTTTCTAAGCATGAAGCAGTATGTGTGTATATCTGTTTCCAGTATGGCACATACTCGCCTGGTGCCGAACGTTACTTGACGCGGTACTATACCTAGCGACTCATGACAAGTTCTTGTTTGTTGTGACGCCGGACAGCTAGCGAGCGGCGCTACCAGTACGCACCTGTGCATCAATGTTTAGCAATATACGGTTTTTGAAAACTTGCTTATGCTTAACATTTGAAAAGGCGAGCACGCGCGCACGCGTGGCACTAACGTGAGCATGCTCGGGTCTCCACGAAGATCTGTTAGAGCTGTCGTTACACTGTCTGTCACTTATTATTGGTCTACATTCATTCAATTTTGTATGAAATCAATTTTTCTCGCCATAACGAGAATTTCAGCTAAAACAAAATAGTGTTTGTTTTGAATTATTTTTCAATGCAATTTCAAATTTTTTTTAAACTGCGCGCAAGTTTGTTTGTCAACGTAGGCATTTATGTACATAATAAACCGAGGCTCTTGATAGAACTAACCGATAATGTTGAAACACTTTGATAATAATAAAAATCGTAGCTATTTTTTTGGATATTTCGTTTTAGATTCAAAATCATTTTTGTGATTAATCGTAAATGTTAGGTGTGAAAATTTTCGAAATCAAAGTTCAGAGTGCGCGGATTGTGATAAATGCAAGTGTTAATTAGCCAAAGGAGTGTGAATAAATGACTGATGCGAGAGATTAATTAAATCATTTGTGCGGGATTGACGAATTGTGAACAACCGTTATTGTGGAATACAACTTTATTGAATGAAAGAAAACAAGTGAAATATGATGGAGTGTGGATCTCGTGCAATGGATCTCAACTATGCAGTACCCGAGAGGCTTTGCCACACGTGACGGCAGGATGACAAGGTAAGTCCCTAAGAGGTGGAACAAGACATCGAACGGTGAGTACAACAATCATTTCAATTGCGTTACTTTGCCAGCATAAAAATGGGAAATAATTTGAGCAAACTTTGAGGCATTTTTAATGTTAATTTTTAATGTCCATTTTAACCACCAACCGTGTAATTAGTCAAACAATCACTGGCAAACGAATACGATTAGCATTGAAAAGAATTGAAAAGTCGCAGATGGAAAAGGCCAAGTTTTCGACCACTGATAGACTCTTTATTTTTCGTAGTTTTGTAAGGGCGCGTAATTAATGGGGTTAAGATGATAAGGCAGAGATATTTCTGGTACAGATGTTTTGTAATGGGTCAGTTATACCGTACGTTGTTTTATTTGATAGAGCTGTTCGCAGGTAGTGCTTTTTTGTGGAATAACTGTGATAATGTTATTTTTTTTTGGGCATCTAGAGTCGCTATTTTGGTAGGGCTGCAAGTGTGCCATTTTGTTTGCTATGTATTAACGTGTTAACGTGGAACGGTGTGTTACAAGCCATACGTCGATAAAGAAGATGACAATCTTGATGCGACGTCCTGAACGATGTGTCGATAGCGATAGCAATCGATCGACCATTTCCATCTAGTAATTTTGCTTCGAAATTCTGTTTTGATCGTATTCACATCAATTATATACCGTGAAACTTTCATGTTTAAAATAGTAGACTATTCATTGACTAGCTAATTCAAAAGGGCATTTTTTAATTAAGTGAGAAGTTCCAAGGCCGATCAATACTTTGTAAAGTATTAGTATTGTCAATAGCAGATGCGAAAGTGCCATTAACGTTTTTCTTTTTTTTTTCATTCAAATTCAGTGATTTATTCACAATATTCTCTGTCTCTCAAGAGATATTCTCAACGCCTTATTAGTATGTATGATCATTGGTGAATAGTCTTGGATAGATTGCTCGTTTAAACATTTATAGATGAGCTTAAAGTATTTACTCAGAGGCCATTCTTTTTTAATACCTCACGCGGGCGCAATTTTATTCATCACTTTTATAATAATAATAATAATAATGATAATAATAATAATAGTAATAATAATAATGATAATCATAGTAATAATAATAAATTATATTTGAATTATTATCAATAATTAATCAGTTCAATAGTCGTTAATTTAAACTGGGTGTCTTGCCGGTTTTCCACTGAATTTCAATGCTTGGCCATTTAGTCTGCAGTACAGTGAGCATCGGATTACTGTCCAGAATACACTTGACATTGCACTCAAGGAGTACAGCCTGGCCAACATGATACTTTAATTTGTTATCAGGATTGCTACGAGGTAGACCATTGTAATGATACAATGGGAATGTGTCAGGGCAGGTGCGAGGTTCTTCCGGAAAGAACTCATCCATGAAGCCTGCCAAAAGTATAATGCCAAGGCACTCGCTATCCAACTTTTTTCTCATTATGTTGACACTACGGGAGAAATAATGATTCATTGTTAATTGGTAATTGTAAGTTTTGATACAAAAATAATGAGCCTTGAATGGAGGAACGTGTGAAATTGAAATACTGACTATTCCGAATCTGCGCAGAGGCCAAGTTCTTCCAAGACGTCCTCCAGTAAATTTGTCGAAATGAAATTGTTGCCTTCCGGATCGAATTTCTTAAATACTCTGCGCGCTCGTTCCGCAGGCGTTTCCGGGCTAACTAGCCGCCGGTCCGTTGAAAACAGTACAGTCAAATGAGTCTCAGAACCAAGCACCCAGACTGGATGCGAAGGCGATTTGAGAAAAGCTCCAACTTCGCAGTAGCGCAGGTGCTCAAGGAGTGCTAAAAAACCTACAGCATTTTGTTTGTCGATCCCTCGGAGTTCTGAAGAAAAAAGTTTATCAGTTGATCGGACACTAGTGAAACACAGGTGTAGAATTATCGACGAGTGCTTACTGAGTCCTCCGATATCTTGATCATGATCCCAAACATGGCCAACTGCTCGTCCTGTTAGCATAAGATTTATCAAACTCTGACTTCCGTATCCATAAGTAGAGTCTATTATGGGTTCTGTAGGATCGGATATTTCTGAACGCATTCCTGATATTCCTTTGGTACACACAACCGTATACAGAAGCAAGAGAACACCATATGGCTCTTTAAGCGTTTCGATCTTGTCTATGAAGTACTTTTCAACTTGCTCCGTGTTGTCGACCTCGAGTATTCTACAAAAAAATAGACGGTTCTTGCTGTATGGGCCCGTTACATGCAGCAATGATAAGTATAAAATTTAAAGCCGCTCTGAAAAAACCTCAATCTTGAATGAAACGATTCTGAATGAAGGGTCGGTTGGACGCTCTCTTGGCTCGGGTTGTCGTCACTGGGCTGCTCAGAGACAGAGGGATCCAAACCTGGAGAGTCAGAATGTTGTTGGATTTGACCATTTTCCATGAGGTCTTGAGAGACGTGAGAATTCACCGGCGTTGATGGTGTTGGTTCGTCCGCATAAACAATGCGGAAAAGAGGTTCCATCGCATTTGCCGATTGAGATATTATTTCTGTAGCGGCTCTTGCTAATAGTCTATCCTGTTTATCTGTATCAACGGTCACCCAAGCATCAGGCTGACTTTCTAACAACAGTTGCTTCAGTATGAAAGCTTGTACGGGCGCGATTACCGCGCAAGGTCCTCCCTCTGCCTGAACAAGAGCGGTCGGTTCCTCAGGGCTGAAATGAAAGCCTGGGATCTCTCAATTGTTAGTCTTTTGTTTCATGAAACAAAATGTTATTTATACGTCTCTAATGAAATTATATGCCTCTCACCCTGTGCCCATCTTTTAAAAACGTCTTCTTTTACGCTATTTCCCCAAAGAAGAATTTTTACTTGCTGAAGTAGCTCAGCATCCTGTCTCCCAAAATTATCCGCCATTATTTGTTTATAAGTAAGTTTTACGCGGTGGCGACAACACACAGTCGCGTTTCTAGTTAATCCCCGCCCGTAGACTACTACGAGCTTTCCTTGCTTTTCTTATCCTTTTCAACAGTCTCGACGAGCTCTTTTCGGCGAGATCGTTTGTCCGCGGATAATGGTGATACCCGCGACGACTTGCACCTACTCACACTTTCATCTTTCCAGTACTTTCAGTTCTTATCGCGTTACATTCGCTCTGTAACTGCTATTGCTTTTTTATCGAAATTATTTGAGCTTTGGTTCTCCTGGAAACTATCCAACGCAATGCCACTCGAACAAATAAAATAGATGTGCCGCGTCGTCGCGAGATCGAAACGCGTGTCGCGTATAACCTAAATCTCGGATTATAACGACAGCAGCTGCTTAGCGCGCGGCCATCTTACCTCGCGAGGACCGCAGCCGTGCCGTGGGCACTGAAGCCGTTATCATAAACTTAGCTGTGCAACTTTGAATTTTCAACTTTTTAATAACTTATATCTCAAGGTATTTGCTTGGTGATCACAGGTAGCGTTATTGATACGCTTGGTAGTAATTAGTTTTTTTAAAATAAATCGTCGAAAGTGAGACCGTAAAGAGAGCCGACACTTGTTTATTTTATGTAAAGTGATTTAGATAAGACGTTTAATCGTTGCGGAACCGTCCGGTGGCGAGTTGGCGACGAATCCATAGATCGCAATGTTGGACAATTAATCATTCATTCAACAATCGTAAAAATTTACATTCCACACGTGATCAGCTGATCATGCGATGCGGGGTATGCGAAATGATGATTATTATTATTATTATTATTTTTCAATTTCACACATCTGTACCACTTAAGTTTCAATTTTCCAGTTTTGGAGAAAAGGTGAAATGGTATTTCTTTCATATTATTGCATTCTCAAATGAATAACCTTATTCACTTATTTACCGTGAACATTAAGAATATTGGAAATTTGACACGCTTACGAAACTATTACAAAAAAAGCCTACCAGCTGAAACCTCTACACAATAAATCCTTACCAATCATTATATCTCTACATAACCATTCTGCCCTGCCGACAAAATCTTTGTGGCAGATTCTCCTGCAAGGGAAGATATTCAGAAGGGAGACAAAAGTTTCAGTTTTACTGCACGACCATTTTTATGTCTTTGCCAAACAATCGATAATCATTTTATGAAATAATCATTATTTTTTATAATTTTCATATATTTTTTTTTTGGTATTAAGAAAAATGGATGAATAAATAAAAGTAACAGAATTTACTAGAGGATCAAATTAACTATTTTTGAAAGGGATTGAACGGGAATAATTCGAGTTGTTAGGAAATAATAGACGAATTGAAAATGGATATAGAATAGAATAGAATACAGCGATATACATAGTATAAGGTATGTTATTTATTATATCTTATGTACAATCAACATTGTCTTGACAACACCATAGGAAAAATGTTTTAGACACATTCCGAAATTTGTCGACACTCTCATATCTTATATCACTTTCTATTTCACTTTAAAAATCTTTTTCACTGAATCTTTATTCCCGCCCCGCGATATCACACCCCCTCCTTTGTATTTTTAAATAATTTTTTGTTCGTTTGCACATTCTTGTAATCGTCAATGTAGACGAAAATATGAGCTATTTTCATATTTCACCCAACGTTCTGTATTATTGTACATCAGTTAATTTGCTCATTCGTGGCAAAACTATTTCAACGAAAAATAAATAAAATTAATACACTCAGTTATTGTGGACAATCGACGGATTGACTATTCGATAATTATTCCGTCTCGTTCGTTTCTTCGTGTTCTACAATTGCATGGCTTCGAGTTTTACACAATAAATATATAAAACGGTAAAAAAAGATTGATCAATGGTACACGGCGGTGATTATCGAAGTACTATCATGATTTTGCCAACTGATGTCACATTTTTTTTCGTTTCGTTTTCATTGCCTGCTTTTTTTCTTTTTCTGCTTCTC
Organism: Campoletis raptor; assembly: GCA_948107755.1. Taxonomy (NCBI): domain Eukaryota; kingdom Metazoa; phylum Arthropoda; class Insecta; order Hymenoptera; family Ichneumonidae; genus Campoletis; species Campoletis raptor. The sequence goes on from OX403626.1 coordinate 4,933,120, forward strand.
GTTATTACTATAACATAGCTATATATTTCGTGGACTGCTGCACTCAGCATTTTCTCATTTTCTCATATTCATCATCTCGTATTCGCATTTCCATATTTTCAGTCCTCTTTCCACTATGTTATACATTTTTTAAACTGTACTCGCATCTCGATTGTTTAATCTCGTTCATTGCTCCCGCGTAAGCTTTAATATTACATTGTTTTTTCACAATTTTCTCTTTATTTTTCTCGGAGAAGAACGGAAGAGAAAGCCGAAGAACGTAAATATTCGCGTACATACTTCTTTTCTGATTTGTTGGTTTTTTTTTTTTCCATTACAATAACTACGATATTTAAATAAAACGTATACGACAATTAGAGGAATTTTTAATTTCGTCAGATCTCTAAATAATAAATAATATTTCTCGTAATATTTAGTTTCTCATTTTTTTCTCTCTAAATTTGTTTCTTCTGTGATTCGATTGATTCGTTTAATAAATAGTGTGGTACACGTTTAACGAAGAAACAAAAAATTACAAGCTTTTCCAAAATTCTCGATCGTCCGCACAAAGACGAAGTATATTTTTCCTAATGACCAATTTTTACGAAGCTAATCCTTGGATGATTTTAATTAATCACGTGCGATTGTTTTTCTTTTTTTGTCCATATAAAAATATGGCTCCCAAACAATTTTTCGGAGTATACATGACTTTCCGTTCTGCTACTCCAAGATATTTTCGAGCTTATAGTTTTCTGTTTTGTAAAATCGCGATAGAAAAAAAAGTTGACGTATATTAAAATGGATTATCGAAATATAATTCCTCTCTGAGCTTGAACTATTAACGTCGACGAACAGCCCAAACGTCATCGCTCATTTTACGTGAAAGCATCGAATCGTATTTACAATCTTTCGTGTCTCATACCTCGTATATAATTTTCAGTAATTCGTCTTAATTTCTGTATTTTCTATTTCTCTCTCTCTCGCTCTCTCTCTCTTTCGTTCTTTATTCTCCATTTTTTCATTGCTAGACACAAATAGTTACGGCTCATAAATTTCTTTAAATCCTCCTCGCGAACTTTGACATTATTTGCAGTAGTAATAATAATGATAATAGTATTGCAACAATTATTATTATTATTGTAACTGTTTGATTCATTTCGACGATTTACAACACGAGATCCCAATATCTGCACCACTCTTTTCTATACATTTATCCATCCCATAATCCACAAATTATACGTTTTTATTTTCTTTTGCTTTTTTTCCCCATTAAACTTCATTTTACTACGCACTCCGTTGTTGCCTTTTACGCTCGTTGCATAATCATCATTTAAAACCTTTAATTACGAACATTTAGGAAGATATAATAGCGCTATCATCGATAATTAATATCTTCTGAAATTTGTTAACATTCTCTATATAAAAAATCTGCATTGGGGGTTTTTCTTTGTTCTTTTCTCTTTCTCTCTCTCTCCCTTTCGCTCTTTTTATTTTCTCTCTCTCTCTCTCTCTCTTTTAATTATATGTTCACTTTTATTGCTTACTCGTTATTTATTTGTTTGTTAATCGTCGTCGTCGTCGTTGTCGTCACCGTAATTTTCTCTGAACTTCAATAATAATACCGATCGATAGCGATTCGTATGGTATGTTTTTATTGATCGTTTTTCTTTTGTCTTTGTTGGTTATCATCATTGAATAAAGTGTCCTAAGATCCATTTTATGTTTTTCATTTTCATCACAAACATTCTATTGCTCTATTTATCCGCTTTCTAAATCGATACTATATCTTCTTTTGTTTATTCTAGGTTTTTTGTTTGTTTCTTTATTATTGGAATGGACGTAGATTATCGCTTCGTAATGGAATTCGTTGAATCGTTTTAAGACGAGTGTATTATTATTATGTATATTTTGTATCGTGTACTCTCATTTCTTTCTCTTTTCTTTTTTTATTCCCCGGATCTTTATTTTTGGTTTGACATGGGTTTTTTTTTTTAATCAATCTTTTTCAATAGAGATATCGTATCATTTGTTTATTACTCTATTCTGCATTTTCAATGACTCGAAATTCCAAAGTGTAGAATTTTCGATCTCTCGATTTTTCGTATATTCTCAAGTCTCCTTCCAAAGGAGCTTTTATCGTTCGTTTTTTCTGATGTGGTTTTTTTTCTTTTTCTTTTTCTTCAATTTTATAATACACATTGATATGTCTCTTCCGTCTTGATTAAATTTTTCTCGGCTGATCAAAATCCATACGATATTAATCCGAAAAACTGTTTTCTTTTTTTTACTTATCTTTTTCTTCAATATTTTGATTTTTCGGGTAATATTTTTTCTTGAATCGAACGAGGATGCCTCATTATCATATTTTACCATTCTCAAAGCAACTTTTTCTATCTTCTTTTATATATTACACTCACACACACGTACGCAGTTTCTTCCTTCTCTCTCTCACTCACTCTCACGCTCTCTTTCTCTCTTTTGGTCACACGATCTCATTAGTACGAATTTTGCATTATAATAATCATCCACACGGAGCACACATACACGTGCAAACTTGATAAAACTCTATATCGCTTTACTACGCATTAGGAGTTATAACGCTATATTTATAATATGTATAGATAAAAAATTTCTTTACGTACTTTCTAGAAAAGAAGAAGATTGTAATGCGAAAAATCAAAGGGTCTAATGAAGATTATAGCGCGCCTTAATCAGAAGCTTTTGTCAAATATTTTGAAAAATCGCGAGAAATCGAGAAAACGAAGAAAAAAAAACTAAAAAACAACAAAACAAAACAGAGACTGAACTTGTAAGTATTCGACGATGAGAGGAAGGGCAAGGGACAATCTCGCGTTGGCACATTATCGATAGTATTCTGCGTATTATAACTGTCAGGCTTCTATACAAAACGTACATACATCATAACATATACATATTATATTTAGAACAATGGCTCACTTTCACGTTAGTTGGATCATTTTTTAAATGAAATCGATGTGTATACGAAAAAATGGCGAGGAAAAATTTTATCAAATATTTCAACTCATAAGATTTTTAATAAGGCAATAACGTTCGATTCTTTGTTCGTAAGACATGTTTTTTGTTGTTTATAAGAAATTTCATAAATCACCGGTGTCGAAACGTAACACGTCGCTCAATAATAACTATAATTATATTATTAATGATATACTAATAAAAATAACACAGTTCACAAAGTATTGTGTCGTATACATTTGCTTGCACTAATAAAATGCATCGATCTAATCGTCAAGCCCTCGCTATTTTTCACTAATTGTGTACAAATTGATTTTTATCATGTATGGAAAAAAAAAAATCGCTTTCATTACGAAATAAAACTTTCGTGTAAAATGATCCACTTTACTCACAGACAGACAGACACACACACGCGCGCGCGCGCGTACACACACACACCGACACAGCGGGAATTTCCTCGCGTGTAAAAATCTTTAGCTTTTTTTTCTATTTCTTATGACAGGAAAAACGTTTGGGTATTTTTGTTTAGTACCAAACTTTTCGTTTGGTACTAAACTAAATTCGTTGCTAAATCCTTTCTTTTAAAAATTTTCGCAAATAGTTGTTGTTACGAGAAACAATCATTTTCGTCATATTATTGAAAAGAAAAAAAAAACGATGAAATTGCTCATTTTCAATTCAAGAAATTTATTACTTTTAATTTGAATCTTATCACTTGATCAGTTGGACCTAAGGTTGGAACAAATCAGTACGAATACTATTGTAATTTGAATGATTTTTTTTCTTTTTTCAAATAAAAAGTACACAAGTTGATAGTACAGCGAAGTTTCTGAAATATTTTTACTTTTAGTTAAATGGCCGATCTGTGTATACATAAATCATGAATGTCTGTATATGCACATTCGTGTATTAATCATTGTATTACAAATTAGCTTTAGGTCAATGAAAACAGAACAACGAAGAAGAAGCAAGATGGACAAAATTCGATTAGTTTACGTCTCGATTTCTCATTAGATTATATATACGTCAATATATTTTAAGACAAGCGTCGTCGAAATGAATCGAGCTGTATCGATAACTCTGTTTCTCTTGATCGGTCATTGCTGAACTTGACTCTCGAGCGTTTTCACGATAATCATACATTTCGATCAGAGCGCCACAAACAGTCATTCATATAGAGTCTTACTCTTGTCTCAACTATTTCTCATATTTATTTATATAAATTATTTTTAAAATCTCGCCCTATACTGCTTTCCTGTAAAAAGGCTGACTCGTGAAAATTATCATCATATTCGATGAGAATTTTTTAGTCTCCCTCACGCACTATTCCTTCGTTATACACGCGCGCGCACACACACTCTCTCAAACATATACATACAGTCCCATGATCTTCGACATTTTTGTTTATAAGCCCCGCTTATTCGTTGAGCAATAATCGGCCTCGGTTTTGAAAAGGCCAATTCTTATCTTCGTGTGGATTTACATTTTCTTTTTATTATTGAACTTGTTGTTGGGTTCGTTTATTTTTCTTGTTTATTCCCGAAAATTTGTTATTGAAATTCCGGTTACGGATGACGGTTAGAGATACTTTTTTTTCTTTTCTTTTTCTTTAGGCCGTTATATCGTTCGCTGTATAACGTTAATTTCGTTTATATTCTTTCCAACATTTGGATCTCGTCTTGTAGTTTGCGCATGTAGCGATAATTATGAATCATCTGCGGTATTATTATTTCTGACTTAATTTGTAAAACGTAAAGCTTTAGGCAGTGGTTTCTCGTATCAATAGCGAAACGCATCTATTCTTGTATTTTTTTTTCGCTCCATTGAACAATCCGATTCGCATTAGTATTTTTGTTTGACAATAATATTCTGCCACGAATTTTCGATTAATTTACAAGTCACGGATATACGATAAACGCGTATTTCCTCTTAAAGTCATCAGTTTTTGCTCGAGTTTCACGTCGAGATTAGTCGTTTCTTAAATACATTGGAATGTCGCTAATTGGCCAACTCCTCTCTTTATCGCTCATTAAATACGCGCTCGTCTCTTATATAATTATTACACGTTTCTTTCAGTCTCTAATAGTGACGTCATTGTCGTTGGACATGCTCAATATCGAGATGTATTCGAGGCGTTATCGCCGCGATTTATCGCCTTTCTTTTGGCTTTTCGGCATCATTTTCTTGTTTTTTTTTTTTTTCTTTTCAACTTCTGGTTCTAGCATCGCCTCGCGTTAATCTCGCGCACCTTGAATACGGTTGTTGAAACTCATCGATTCAAAGGTTCATTTTCGATTTTCAATTGAACTCTCTTGAATCGATCTCGAGATTTCGACAGACTCGTCGACCTAATATCGCTTTTCTGCTCATCCAACAACGTTAGGTTTTTCGATCAGGATTTATATTCAATATGAAATTGAACCGCGCGAGTATTTATTATTCCCTTATTGATTTATAGGATTAATCGCGTCTAAACGAGAAATCCTTGTGACGTCGCAGACATTTGTGCCCTTAAAGCGGTAACGCTGTTCATTATTTTCTTCTGATGACCAACGAGCGTTATACCGAGAGCCGTTAATTCCTGTACTGTTACACGCGCCGCCGCTTCGAGTGTCGTTACTCCTGCTCGCTCAAAGCTTTCGGCATATCGCGACATCTTGATTGATCCTAGCCACTCGCTCACCGACGTTAATTGCGTTAGATCCACTGCGTCTGGTGCCAAAGGATTTGTGCCCCTGCGGATATTAAACAAATTCCATTAGCGATATACATTCAATTTTTCTTATATTTTCATCTTTTTCAAATTATTCTCCATTCTAAAAACTCCACTCTTTATACAAGCTCCGGTGGAGGCCATTTATATTGGAAAACTGAACACTGTGTTGAATTCTTTATAGAGGCTACGCCAATGAACTTTCGTTTTTTTTTTTTTAAATCTGGTTTATTATACTATTGCGAAACGAGCTTGAAATCCACTTTATTTTTATTATTTTTTTACTTACTTTTAATCAAATTTCAAAATAATAAACATTTTTTAACCTACGCCTCGTAAATCTTAATCCAATAACTTGTGTGAACGAGGTTTGAGCTCTGTTGTTCTTTGTTGTGAGAAAAAGTGGACTTTTTTATGAAATAACGTGGAGAAGCGAGTTGTACATTTAAAAACTACAGATTCAATTAGGAATTTCAGTTATTTCGTTCATTTCATTGATAGAACAATTCGTAATTTTTATTTTTGTCATTTCTTTTGACACGAGTATTCAATCTGTGTCGTAGCCACATATTCAATTATTGACAACTGGCCTCTTGGGTCATGTGTCAAAATCATTCTTCCCAATGTAAATGGCACTCTTAAGGATTTCTCTTTTTTAAATTACACACATATATGTATATATATATGTAATTTGAGTATTCTATCTTAAATATAGTGATACATTTGTACAATTTTTTTCCCTGACTCTAGTAGTCAAGAATTTCTCCTGGTGGGAAGGAATATCTACTAAAGAAATGCATAAAATTTTCATTGACTTTTGAGTATTCGAAAGATATTTCGATTCATATACAAATATTTATTGAACAGAACCAGAAAAGAAAAAAAATAAGTTTTCCAAATGAAGAATTTGTAAATGTTGAACGAAATTGTCGATGCCGAGTGAACTCGATCCACTTTGTATAAATTATTGCAAACTGTTGTTTCAACGATTTTTCATTTGTTTGTTGTTATTTGTATATGAAACTTTTTTTTTCACCCGGTGAAATGTAATATCAGGTTAAATTGGAAGAATTGGAGTCGAAGGGCTTTCTTCTCCAATGTTTTTTAATCGCAATTGCGTGGATTCAATGATAATATACGTTCGATTGAAGGATTTTTGTTTTTTTTGTTTTTCGTCAATATCTCGTGCTCTGCTACATAGTGAGGGGGATACTGATTAAATATAGTGCCTCCGTTGTTGGCAGGATTCTAGAGGGCTTCGAAGTTCCTTCAAGATCAACAGTCGAGAATCTACTTTGCAGGGTAGTCGTTTAAGGTTTTAGGGTGAATTATATACAATATATGGTGACGTAGGACATGGTAAGGATGGATATTGTTTATCCGTTTCAACAGTTTTCAGCGTTATTGGATTTCATTCACAGTTTATTCAACAGATCATTTTATAGGAAACAACGTAGTCTTTCACAGTTGTAATAATGATAATAATAGTAATAGTAAATACTAATAATCGAAGAATTACTTAACCTACTTGGAAGGGGCTAGATATGTCCAATAATGATAACAGTATTATTTACACATAAAGTAGTGCGAGAATTCGAGCAATCGCACGGTCATTATTTTTATCTTCTCCTTCTTCTTCTTCTTCTTCTTCTTCTATGTACAATTATTTTTTATTTAACGCGAATAAATGATATTTTACGTAAGTATACGTTGCACGCTACATCCTCTTTATAAAATTTTCTTTTCTTTTTTTCTTCTTGTTTCTGTTTTGTAAATCCTTAACGTTTAAAATAATTGTTGTTAATTTAAAAAATTGCCTAATTTTATTCACGATACTGATATTTCAAAATCTTATTCATGTTCTCTGGCTAATAATTTATAGAAAAAAAGAAAAAAACAAACAAAATGAATAATCATAATGTAAAGGGTTTCGTCTAATATACACACGGATTATTTATTACTGATTAGTTATGCGAGTTATATTATTAAAATGAAAATGTAAAGAATATGGTGCGTGTATATGAAGCAAGCAGTGCGTACATAAACTAAAAGGGCGAGAGGATAGTTACACAAGCAGAGGAGGATATGATACATTAATATGTATTAATTACTGTCACGTCTCTAAGTGGTTGCTATTATCACTCGGAATTCCGATCAACGATGAGCAAAAAAAATCATACATTCTGTGATTAAATATTGGCGATAGGTTAAAAAATAAATTTATAAAAATCGAAGCTAAATGGCATTATTTAAAAATCGTATACGAATAAAATGTACAATTAGAAACGTTTGTTTATTTTGCTCAACGCTTTAATCGGCATTTGTCATCAAGATGATTGATTGCCATATCTTTTCGTTTCTTGAAAACAATATTTCTCGGGTGTTGAAGGGTTGGGGGCAGGGGTCGTGTATGTAGGGTCGTTCCGTTTTGCTTGTTATTTTTACCTTTTTCGCAAATGCGCGTTGGACGTTGACGTGGCGGGTGGGGGTGGGGGTGGAGCACCCCTTTCCCGGATTCTGACAATGGTTAGTATTTCGTTAGTGCTTCTAGTCTTGGCCTCGTATTGTTTTTTTTTTTATTTATTTGTTGTTCTTGTTCGTTGTTTTTTTTTTTTTTTTTTTAATTTGTTAACATCGAGCGTCAGTCATGCCATATTCGATTAATGGCAGCAGACTTATTATCTCGCGTGTTTTTCACGCTTTTTTTTTTTCGTTATTCAATTTTCCTCTAGCATTCTCAAGACAGTATTTTATCTCCCTTTATCTTCTACTAATTATTTGTTGTTCGTTTACTTATTTCGCTTTCTATTATCCATCTTTTCTTCGCGCCTTCATTTACCGTCTTCGCGTACTTTGAAAAAAATTTTATTTTCATTTTTTTTACATTTCAAGCATTCGTAATTTCGGGTTTTTTTATTCGTTTCATTTCCAATCCTCGAGAGGGGTTGAGTGTCGGTTGTTGCAGAGTTTCAATGGTCTGCGATTTATCTTTTCTCTTGTTTTTTTGAGAATACATATGTATATATATGTCTGTGTGACATTGGTCGACGGGAAAAAATTTAAATCTGTGCGTGATCCGTATGCGAGAGTGTATGCGTGTGTGTGTTTTTTGCTCGAGTACACGGGTTAAGATATATTTTCATTATTTACGCGACGTATTGTAAAATCTTTGATGGTCCTTTGTAAAAAATACTCAGTATTATAATATCAAGTCGTAAATTGACGGCTTAAAATTTGCAAATATTTGCAATTGTTCGAAGCGGTAAAAAAGACAAAAACGCGTTTATCTTTCATAATTTGTCCTTGTTTTGTTTAAGTTGATAATAAATATGTATATATTTCAGTCAGTCTTTTTGTGTTACCTTTCTAAATATTGGTAAATCTTTTTTCTCTTTATTTTTCGTTAATTTTTGCCTCCCTGCTGCATCTCGACAAGCTCGAAAGATTGTTTTCTTTTTTTTTTTTTTTTTTTAATTTTCTTTTTAAATCCCCTCGCGATGTATACCTTTGTACCCGTCGATACGTATTACTTTCTACTCTTCCCGCGTATATTATTATAATCCTTAACTTATCTCTGTTCCAATGGTTTTTCTTTTTGTTTGTTTGTTTGTTTGTTTTAACTCTATCCGCTCAAGTCTTGTTTTCACTTTTTCTTTCCTTCGATTCCACGTACAATATATGCTATTATAGTATACTTATTTATCTTTCAAGTATAAAAATACTATTCTACCAATGATCCGAGCTATTTTGTGTAGCTGGGCAAGCGCGCGAACGCTCGCTCGCTCCATACTCGAGAAGACGACAATTCTTTCTTCAATGTGTTTTATTTAAATACTTTTCGTCAATAAATATTAATATTTAATAGATATATTTTTTTTTCTTTAATATACGTATTATATATTGTAACAGACATTTGTCGTATTTGAAAAATGAAAAATAACGAAAAGTTGTGTTTCTTTCGAGTTTAATATTTCATTAAAGATCATTCCGATTGCTTTTTTTTATTCTGTTTCTTTAATTATTATTACTTTTTTTTTTCTATCTGTCGTCCGGTATCATGTAATTTTCACGATTTTCAAACTAAAAGTATAAACCATTCGTTGATTGCTTCCGTTCCCTAATAATATTCTGGCCAAGCCATTTTCTACGTTTCTTATTTAACGCCTTCGTAACTCTTTTCCTTCGTAAGATATTACATTATGTCCGCTAATATAATCCAATGATTGCTATAACTTTAGAATGTTTTTTTTTTCTTCTTTTTATTATTTTTATTCTATTTATCTTCAACTATTTAAGACAACGACTCATTTAGAATTTTCTCCACTTTAAAAAGATTACCTTATTTTTCTTTATCCCCATGATCCTCTCTTTTCTACACACTTACTATTTGTGTTCGCTACTCAATGATAGGGTGATATTCGAAGAAACAAGATCTCTATCAAATCTGTCGTTTCCTACAGTGTATAAATATATATATGTATATATATATATACGCTTGTATATGAAAAAAGTGTTTCGAAAATGGCGATACATTGACTACAATTTAACACCGATTAGAAGAGAAGATAAACGAGTGAATTTCTCCTTATTTTTTTTTGTTTTTTTCCGTTTTTCGTTTTTCGTTTTCGTAACATCGCATTATATAGATGAATTACGAGGATGAATGTACGTTAAATATGTTTTTGTAATAATACTGGCCGGACGAGTTGAACTCGGCCACGGAAGGAATTCTCGATTGCGATTTGTGGACGATAAAGAAAAAAGCAAAAAATATATAAATAATAATAACGATGATGAAAAAATAAGAAATTTTTTTTTTTTAATGGAAAAGGAACGAAAGTGAACGTGAAAAGAAAGACCGGCATGTGCGATCGTCGAAAAAATCTTGCGACCTCACTTATTTCGGGTGTTTGTGTGTTTTTGTTCTGTTTTTCGTGTTATCTTTCAAGGGGCTTTGTTGTTGTTGTTGTTGTTGTTGCTGTTGCTGTATTCGTTTGTTTAGTTTGTTTTGAGTAGGTATATTCTGTCCTTGTTTCTCATGATTTTGTTTCTGCTCGGGTGCATGATTGTGGCTTTCGGTAGATCTTTCAGCCAAAGTGAGTAAACGGGACCCAATTTGGATAGGTCAAGGGTGGTTGATGGGGTAAGGCGTGAGTTGCCGCGTGTGTGTGATAATGAAGACTTCGACCGGCTCCCGCTGGCATTACTGGAACGGCAATCGTTGACTGGGCATGATGGGACTGATGGCCACTAGCACCGCCTGTAACGTCTACGAACGGCGGGCCCGGACCCGCATCGCTCCCAACGCCCCCTATCCCCGTATTGTTGACCGATTGGCCTGATTGTTGACCGACCGCAGGCCCACCACCGCCGCCACCACCGCCCCCGCTACCACTCGGGGCGGCGTGGCTCGTTACGTAATATGGATTGTGCGCAGGTGGCCTCACGCTGCATTATTTTACAAACATAAAGTTGTTTTTGTTGGTGGTCACGAAGCGTTGATTGGCAAGTCGCGTCGCAAGTTGTTGTTGTTGTTGTTGTTGTTGTTGTTGTTGTTGTCGCAGTCGTACAGTTGTCGAGCGTTGACGAAGACGATTGGTTGGTCGAATTGGCAGTGTCGTAGTTGTTGAAGACGGGTACCAAAGACACCACAAACCAAAACCACAAAGAATTAGCCCAGAAAAAAGGGGAAAAAAGGAAATAATCGGGGGTAATAACAAATAAATGATAATAATTTTTGTTTTTTTTAAAGATTAAAAAAATAAAAATAATAATAATAATAAAACAGAAAATGAAGCATTGTCGGAGAGGTCTTTATACGCGCTTTGGTCTCTGTATTTCAAAATTGGAAGAAAAAAAAACTGTATGTGAGAGATGTGTGAAATTCCGAAGAAACTTTCGAAAGCCTCTTCGGATAGGACAGGGTTATTTTTATTACAAGGATGCTTCTTCGTTCTCTTGAGAAAGAAAAAAAAAACCAAAAAATAAGAAAATTTAAAAGAAACGTAACATAAAGCGGCAAAAGCGATGAAAGATTTCCAAAAGCCGTCACAATACCAAAATCAATGAATGCCCAAACCGAGTAGCGCTCAATTTTGTTAATTAAACAAACGAAAAATGAATAAATATAAAGAAGACGTAGAGAATAAATGAAAAATAGCAAATCTAAGTGTAAAAGCCGCGCAAATTTTGTCACTTTTTTTTTTTTTTTTTTTCAATTATTATTTCAAATCTCTCCCTGTCTTCCTCTGTTTTCCTTTTTGCCTCCCGCATTGACGTCCCCTTGTGGTCCATAAATTAATTTTTCTCCCAGTACTCATTGCGAAACAAAAGAATGGCAAACCAGTGTGCGATTGTTTAATGATATATACAATAGCAACAAAATCGCAAGGATATCTTTGTGGTTCGTTTTAGAGTTGAAACAAAAAATTGATGATATGAAAAAAAAAAAAATAAGAAAAAAAAATTGAGCATATAAAAAAAATGGTCCTCAGAACATTTGCACTTTTCCAGTAATGCCAATCAGGTTTTTCCACAGCTCGCGAATAAGTTTACGACTTTTCCGCTCACTCGTGGGCTTCTCGTTCGTTTCTTATGTCTTACTTTCTTTTCTTGTTCCTTTGGATTTTTCCTCTACTACAATATATATATATATATATATACGACGACGTTTTCAAGTGGGATCAATTTGATGCGGATGGAATGCGCACGCGTGCACGTTATATATGGCCCGGCCGATTTCTGGCACCGTGTTACGACGACCTCCCAGTCTATCGAGCACTTGTGTAGAATCACGATATAGCGGGATAAGCCAACGAAAATAAAAAATTTTAATAAAATAAAAAAAAAAAACGTCAACGAGGCATCAGGGCGCGATCACAGGCGGGAGCACGTGCGGTCGTTTCGGCACAATTAATGCATTTCTGAGATAAATAAATCTTATCAACGTTTCAGTCTTCCGCTCCTCTCCTCAAATCGCTGGAGCAATTGAACTTTTTTCTCCAAGTAAATCCTCCCCCGTCAACATCGTTCAATTTTCTCCTTTCTTCAATGACTATTAATAAATACAAAAAATACGCTTTCATCTAACCTAAATATATTTGCCTGTGGCACCCATGTACATTCATCACAATTTATAACTACAATATCATATGACCCGAAATTTGAAGCAAAATATTCAATCGGATACGCCAAATATACAAAATAGTTCGTTTTTTTTTGTTCCTGGAAAAAAAAAACTTTTGTCTCTCTGTATTTTTTTTTTTTTTTTTTTTCATCTATTTATTTAGATTAATAAACGCTTAGACGATGAGAACCTAATTGGGAAAAAAGTATTCCCAAAATTATGATGATCCTTTGAAAGTAACTATTTTATGACAACGATATCAGACAAATAATCCAAAAAATCATATGCAAATAATTTGCAATTATTATTATCGTACTTTGTCAAATCTATTCTCTTATTAGTTTTTTTTAATCTTAATTTTAACGAAACAAAAATTTGTATTTAATGTGAAAAAAGTGACTTTCAAGCGGTCATGTTGAAAATTTCGAAACTTGGATTATAGTGTATTATTATTTAGGAGACGTATTACGTAATTTGCGAATATGAAACGATCGTTGGTCGGGCCATTGATTTGGCCATTAATGACAATTTCATCGGTACTTCCTGATGAACAAAATCTTTAATGGCATCGCGTGTGTGGATGTGCCTTTATTAAATGCGAACAGCAATAGATTCCATGAGCTTTCAAGATACGGGTATGGACCGTTGAAAAAATTTGTTTTTTTCTTTGTCTCCAGAAATTCCACGGTCTCGCATACTGAATATATATTTTTTATCAAGTTTTCAACCGACCAAGAAGTTGGAGGGCGTCGCACACATTTGTTTTATTACTTACACACTTAGCTCAGCGGTACGAAATTTTTTCGATGTAGAATTTTATGCAGTTGTCTTTTTAATTTTTTTCTTTGTTTTGTTTTCTTTCATTCTCAGTTATTTGCATCTTTCGCTTCTTTTATACGGCTGTCGAGGAAAATTAATTTATGGACACGATACAATGGCACGTGTGTAATGAACGAATGTTGCGCGTGGCATGCGGCGTGATTGCATGTTTACAAATAATGTGACTGGAGCGACACACGATCCCGGGAATTTCAAATTTTATAATATACCGCGTCTGTGTGTGTGTACGCACTCGCCAGTGTGTATGTGTGTGTGTGTGTGGGTTTATGACTTGAAACAGTGAATATTGATGAATGTGTAATATTCCCAGGAAAGCGTAACGCGATTTGATTTTCAATATTAATTCTTCTTTCTTTTTACGCAATTTAATTGACGCACGTTTTTGGGTTTTGATAAAAATGAAAAAATAAGTAATTTTAAGAATACACGTTCGTGCTTTTCTTGATGCCCATCATCTTCCTTCACCCATAAAACTTTTTAAATATAGATTTGTGTTATATTGACTATTTGTTTATATTTTGGGTTTCATAGTATTGAAAATTGAATCGATTTAATAAGACGAAAGAATAACAAGTACGTTTTGTGAAGAGAAATTTAATTAATGTGAATAATAATGGAAGGTTCATTACCTGTTCTGAGCGATCTTTCTTAAGGTGTCCGGACTACGGATTAACTTGTCAAGTGTTTGCGTCAAATTGGCAAATGTTGGCCGATGAGTTCGTTCCTTTTGCCAGCAATCGAGCATCAGCTGGTATATAGCTTCGGGACAGTCCATCGGTGCTGGTAGCCGATAACCTTTCTCGATTGATTTTATTACATCCTGATTCGACCAGTTCCAATATGGACGCTCACCGTAAGACATTACTTCCCAACAAACTATACCCATGCTCCATACGTCCGAGGCACTGGTGAACTTCCGGAATGCTATCGCTTCCGGAGCTGTCCATCGGACTGGGATTTTTCCGCCCTTTAAAAAATACGACGTGTTTAATTTTTTTTAAATATACATTTATTTTTTATTTTCAAGCTAAAAATATATCATATAAAGACGAAAAAAAATTGTATCAATTGAATTATTCAATCGAAACCAAGATAGTATCGAACTAATGGGAAATATTTTTGTTCGCAAGACAATAAATTGAAAGAAATTGAAATGGTGGGTATTGAAATAAAAAGAATAATAATAATTCTTACTCGAGTTGTGTATGCACCCTCTGTAGCGCTTTCGATCTCTCGACTGAGACCGAAATCGGCGATTTTGCAAACGAGTGCGGCATTTACGAGGACGTTTCTCGCAGCCAAATCGCGATGTACGTAATTCATCTCGGCGAGATATTGCATACCGCTTGCAATACCGCGTAACATACCGACCAATTGAAGAACTTGAAACTTGCCATCGTTTGCACGAAGAAACGTATCCAAGCTACCGTTTTCCATAAATTCCGTGATTATCATTACGGGATTACTCTTTGTTACGACACCCTGAAGGAATATGACGTTCGGATGCTCGAACTGGCCCATTATCGAAGCTTCTGTGAGAAAATCGTTTCGGGCTTTATCCGCTGAGCCAGGCTTCAATGTTTTTATAGCAACGTCTATTTCCGATCTTCCATCGGGCGGTAGTTTCAGTTTGCCACGACAAACATCTCCGAATTCTCCTCCACCTGTGGTCCCAAAATTTCATTAATATTTTTACAAACGCAAACTCCTTTTTTTTCTTCAACTTCCAATCGGCCTCTTCGACCCGATTAAAAAACTAGCTTTCAATATTTTTTTTTTCATTTCAATAATCCCTCTCAATGAAATATTTCTGATCAACTTTCAACAAGCGATCGAAGCAATTCAATTGACAATAA
Organism: Campoletis raptor; assembly: GCA_948107755.1. Lineage (NCBI taxonomy): Eukaryota > Metazoa > Arthropoda > Insecta > Hymenoptera > Ichneumonidae > Campoletis > Campoletis raptor. Next base: position 4,948,628 of record OX403626.1, read on the forward strand.
AAATGTTAAAGAATTTTTCTCAATATTGAATAAATGTTTCTTTCATTCCGAGAAGATTCATTTTCGAGTAAATCGCATTGCCATTTGATCGTCGATTCAAATTAAATATCATTCATGAATTCTTTTTTTTTTTTTACGTTCAATCATAAACGAAAAATTATTGTCATTGAGAATACTTTAAAAAATATATCGAACGAAACGATATCGATCAATGTCCTGATTTTTTTGTTTTGATATATTGAAAATTGAATGTCTACTATTTTCTCACCTATAATTGCTTCGATCGTGATATATCCAGCGTCAATTTCCCTTGCGAATTCTCGGACTGCTTGATTTGGATCCTCGTACGTATGAGGATCGACGTAACTTCGAGCACCAGCACCACCGGGACCACCAGCACCAGCAGCAGCGACACCGACTGCAGGTGTGAACAGCGGCGTAGTCACTGAAACGTCACCAAAACAGAGTCATTATATTAACACTCGGGTCGATGCGATTAACAATTTAGTCAGATCAATGCTTTTCCTCTCAATCCATTTATTTTATCATTTTTTTTTTCCTTTTTCAAAATATTCTAAATTCCACACACACACACACTCTGACAGACACACTTAGACATTGGTATTTATACGCGGTGCCAACGCAAACTGTACTTTGTTCATCTCATGGAACGAAAATGTTTTGCTCGCATCATAAGACAATTGTAAAATTTAATCTATTTTCGAGAAATGTCATTTTTAATACACTTTTCAAAAGTTAAAATTTTTTTTTTCATTTTGTCACGATGATTTGAAATTCGATGATAAATATAAAATTTGAAAAATATCCTGTGTCATAAAAATAACATTGTTTCAAGGGCTTTACTCGTTGAAATAATTGGAAAAAAAATATTCAACAACGATTAAGAATGAAATGATAGAACAAAAGATATAAGAGAGTCGTTGGATAAAAAATGTAGGTTCGAATTGGAGACAGTAAGCCACAAAGGTTGGTTCGTGTTGGTTGACGTTCATTGGCTTCATATTCAAATATGTGCCGTGTCCTGGCATGAGTTTCAACATTTTTATGTAAATAAACGTTATTCCGTTTCTTAACTTTCTTTTTTTGTTTCACTTTCAGGATACATTCTCTTGAGTTTCTTTTTGATAGTTTTTTATTTTTTGACTTTTTTTTTATCGAAAAAGATAACTGTAGGACACACAGGTAGGCAGTAAATGATGGTATATGAGTCATTATCTTGGGCACGCACACACACACACACACAGATGCGTAATACATTCATACACGGACACGCTACGCAGGCAGAAAAAACATTGAGACGTGCATTGTGATGTCACGATTTTATTTCGATAAAACAGTTATATTGGAAAAAAAAAACAAAATGTTTTCGTGTTTTTTTTTCTTTTTTTTTTTCTAGTTTCGCACAATTAGGCAGTAACAAGTTTTGAAAAACAAAAAACAAAAATTGAAATACAGCGACATCGAGAGCATAATAAAGAAAAGCTTGTAAGCAGTAAGAGCCTGAAAGCAAATTGGATGAACAATTGAATGGTTTCAATCATGATGCTCTGTGATTCGATTGAATTATTTGAACAAAATGTTTATTCATGTATATTTTTCGTAAATTCCTAATTCTCTCTATTTACGGTTTATGGTCACGCTTGTAATGCGTATCAACATACGTGATTTTTTGTCGGCCAGTTGGTTGCGATTTCACTAAAAAGCTAACGGGACAATTCGATCATGTCCGATGAGATTTAAAAAAAAAAAACAAAAACAAAAAATCTTTTTTTTTTTTTTTTTTTGGGAAACGAAGGACTTACGCGAGGACTTGCTCTTGTTGTTGGTATGGGTTGTCACAATCGGTGAACTGTCCATTTTGCAGTGCACTGTGAACAACACAACAACCAGCAAACTGATTCACAAAAACGGCAAACAAAGAAAGACGAAAGAAAAAAAAAAAATAAGCAGAGGCGTTAGCAAAATTAATATGTAATCAAATTTATTTAAGCAATTCAAAAATAGACTAATTTTCTCTATCCGACCACTAACTCCCTGCTGCCACTGTTGCTGCTGCTGCCATTGCCGCTATCGTAATTTATGGTACATTATTCTTTTTTACAATTTTCACTACCTGCCGCATTTTCTACACATGTTTTTGTAACTTTTTCAAACATATATAAATAATAGAAAAAAAAAAAAAAAATTTTAATGTAGAGTAGTTCTGAAAAAAAGATTGAACAACGAGCTCATTCATACACCACGCATGCAACCACGTTATTCATCAAAAAATTTCATACGATTAAACATTTATAATTGTATAATGAGAAAATACTGAAAAAGAGTGTTAAAATAATGAAGATAAAATCGACCAAATAACAACAACAACAACAACAACAACAACAACAACAACGAGGGATGCATGTCTGATGCGGGTGCACAAAACTACTATGAAACAAGGAGAACGAAAAAAAAAGATGAAAATCATAGTAATAATTTATTGGAAATGAGTAATAACGAAAAGTTTGAAAAGATAAAAAGGTAAATGAAAGAAAACAATAATTCCATTAGAATAAAGAAATCAACAACAAAAAAAAATAACAAAAAAAAGTTTGAGGTGTTTGGAGAAGACTTACTGTAGGTCACAACTAGTCCTGTAGTAGCAGGCGATTGTGTACATTGTTTCAGAGGTTTTTGACATTTTTCATAGGTTTTGTTCATGGAGGTGGCAGGTGTTCGATAGATTAAGGATATGCACGCACATGAAAAGAAAGAATCGAAAGAATTTGGTTAGACACATTTTTCCATTCCTCGCGGTAATTATTTGTTTTTTTATTTTTTCTTCTTCGTTTTTTTTTAACTCAAAATTTCTTTCAAATTTCATGAATTAATTCAATGGGCCAACTGATTGTTACATTCGCAAATTTCATTCCAAACAAAAATTGGAGAAACAGATTACTCATTTAAATCTTTCAACCATCCGAAGCGTGACAACATTTTTTAAACAATTACAGTCTTAACCTTTATGCTCATGCATTGAATGTTCGTTGAAAATTAAAATTTTGAAATTAATGTTAATATTTGAAAATTAAAAAAAAAAAAAAAAAAAACAACACTCTCGATAATGAATAAGTTTTTAGTCCCTTGTCAACTAAATATACGATTTCGAAACATTACAAATTTACTAAATTTTCAGTAACTATACTTTTGGTCATTTAATTCCGCGATTTCGAACTCACAACGTTCCTCGTCATTTTTTTTATTGCGATCACTGACAATTGTGAATCTGTTCCTCCAAAATTGCATTTGTACAGATTTCTGTTTTTCTACATTCTTTTAGTCTTTGTTTTACTTAAAGGTGAATTTTTTTTACATGGGAAAGGGGGGGGGGGTTTACAGTAATTAACAAACACTTCCTATGGCTATAGAACTTGGTTCAAGTCAGGTTTGGTATGGGTTGAGGGGGGGGGGGGGGGGGAATAAGTTGTTTGTTTGTCAAACATAGTCACATGACAAAAGGGCAGTAGTGGTGAAACAACTATAAAGTGATAAAATAGGGGGCTGGTTTGAGGGTCGAGTGACTATGTATAATATAGATATTTATATTGTTATATGTATAATAATAATATTTATACAAGTGTATATAGAAATTTGTATTATTAATTGACGTACCTTCGCCGTTTCTGTACTCCAGTGTGTCACAGTCACTTGGTTGTTTCTTGTTGCACTCGTCCGAGGCTCTGCTGCATCGAATGAAAAAAAAATATACATATATATTTTCAATTATTACATTGTATTTATTTCTTAAATACTACGTACTTAGTTGGATATATTTTTTCTTATAATCTACAAAGCTAATGATTTTCTAAAAATACAAATCCGTTCGTTTAGAATTGACAATTGATCGAAAATTTCTTCGGTAACGTCTCTTCTTGTAACGTAAGATTCTATACTTCATAATACTTGAAAAACTATGTCTTGATCCTAGCAAATGTTGAGCGTCACAATATAAAACGATAATGACGGTGTCATTTTTATTCAAAATATTATTTATTCTATCTTTGATATTTAATAAGTAATAAAAAAATGTATTTGTCCATCATAACTTCGTCAATTGAAAGTAATAAATGTATTTATTAAATTAAATTAGTAAATGTATTTTTTATATATGGTGTAGCCAGGCGTAGTGGGATTTTTATCTTTTTTTGATGGATCAAAAATAAGCAAAGAATAGTATCAAATTATTTAGAGAGTTCGGTAATATTTTGAGGATAGGTTCTCCGATATGTCTTCAAATCGTAATACTTTAAATTGATATTTCTTATTTACCTTCTAAGAAATAGAACAGTCATAATAATGATTATAACGAGAAGAACGACGACTGCGACGATGGCACCGGCGATGATGCGAACTTGCATGTTATCATCGTCACCGACGTAATCTGCGAACACGAAATTGAAAAAAAAAAAAAAAAACAAAAAATAAATAAAATTCCAATTAATTTTGTGTTAATGACAATGTTTGTTAAATGATTGAGATTCGTTTGTTGATTTACGTACCCAGGCCCATGGTGTAGGGTGTCTTTTTGTAAATAACTGGCGTGTACTCGCCCCATCCTCGGGTAGTTTTCGCTCGAACCTGTATCGCGTAATCGGTGCCAGGCTTGAGCGCTTTGAAAGTTGCTGATAGGTCGGAAGTTTGAATTACCGTTGCATTCGTCGCATCATCGAAACGTGGGTAACCTCGAACTGAAAGAAAATAAAAAATTAAAAAATAATTATTCTCTCCTCTCTTTTCTTCCCCCGTAACACTTACTTTTTAAACTTTGATCTTACAATTGGAGTAATTTTATAAAAGAATTTTATAAAAGAAGAACAAAAATTCATGATTTTTCAAGGGAATAAACGAGTTTTTTTTTCGCCACCAAAAATAAAAGACCTATCAGTGTTTTTTTTTCTTTTGACAAATATCTGTTGGTCGATTATTGAGAAAAAGATATACGTTGAAAAATCATTTATGGATAGAAATAATATTATTTGTGAATATTTGTCAGTGCATTTAGATGTTGGAATGTACCTTCGTATCTTTCGACGAGATCACTGTCTCCCAATTCCGTAACCGGAGCATCCCAGCTGATGCTTAATTCGCTGCTTTTAACGTTTGTTATTCTGACGTTGCTAACGAGGCTGGGTACGGTTGCCTCTGTCGTAACAGTTATATCAACGTATTCGGAGCGTCCGGCCAAAGGTGATACTCCATTTTCGGCAAAAACTTGGAATCGATATGTCGTGACTGCATTGAGGCCGGTTATTGTCACCTTCGTATCGTTGAAGATTTCCTATTAAAAGCAGACAAACATATAAATATAAATTATGAGATAAAAAAAAAAAAGAGCAGAAGGATCAGAAATAACAAAATCGTTTAGTAGTTTTGAATTTTAGAAAAAAATACTATAAATAATAAAAAAAAAAAACTTACGGTGTTTGGAATGTATTTGACACCCATGCTGCAGGCGTCGCAAACAACTCTGTATGTCGTGTCTGTTCGACCACCTTGAAGATGCGGTGCGTTCCATGATAAAATTACGGTCGATTGGTCGAAAAAATTTACTGTCAGATTCTGGGGTGCCGATGGTGGTTCTGTGTCATTAAAATTAATAAATCCATGTTAAATATAAAATCTAGGCAGAGTAGAGCTTGAGAAATATATTAATTTGTCATCAAGTTTGAATATCATTAAAATCATTGAAATACATTTTTTTTAATATTAAAAATAAGGGCTGTGCAATAAAACAAATGTGTACTTTTTTACTTTTTTTCTGCATTATTCAACAGACCAAATAAACAAAACAGATAATGATTTACAAACAAAGCAACCTCTCAGAATAAGAGAGGAACGAACTAACGGCAGTAACAACCCTTGGAAATTGTCACAGAAACACGTTTCGTTGACGGTCGGACTTTAAAAATATTCTAAAAGACCATAAGAAATGTATTGTTTCTAGAACAAATATTGTCTCGATGTAGAGTATAGCGAAAGTCATTGGACTGAAAAAATACTCCGTTCACAAATTTGGTGTTTTGTACTTTTTCTCGTGGGCGATTACTATCGTAGAATCTATTGAGAAACTTGAACTGAATAACTGGTTGATGTAAGATTGATGAGAAGGCGGAGGAGGAAGACATTACATTTGGAAAATTTTTAAATGACTTTCTTGTTTATTATTTAATGATTTTAATGAATCCTTGACATTAATTGTTTTTTAAATATAAACTGCTTTGTAGATCAAAATCTACGTACACTTATTTCTATGAAATTAGACTGTGAGCATTTTTTGTTGTTGTAAATTTACAATATTTGTATTTTCTTTCGTTCCTACGACGAAAGTGTTTTATGGAAAAATGCTTGAAGATTCAGAGATTATAGTTAAACAATTTATTCGTTAGACGAGATTTATGATCGAGATACTTAATGAGCGAGTGAAGTATAATAAAAAAATAAACATACGTGTGCATGGCATTTCCTTGGGATCCTTGGGTGCCCTGTAATAGCCAACGTCACAACGACACTCGACAAAACCATAATCCGGGGCAGTGCTATGACTCGGACATTTCTCGCATGTTTCAGCGCCAGGTTTGTGTTTGAATTTGCCAATGGAACACTCGGAACATTCTTGTTTCTTTTCATCAGCTTGATAACCGGGCTTGCAGTGACAGCCACCCGAAGGAAGATACCAATTGCCATCGCCTTTGCATAGAAAAGTTGGGGGCTCGATTTGGACAGCGTTAGCTACGCAAGTACCAATGGCTTGTTCTATTTGAGTGATCTCTCGTCCCGAAGGTGTCGCCGGAAAGTGTGCAAAGTTCTTTGCTAGCTCTGGACAACTTATGTAATAAACTTTGATTGCGAGTATCGAGATACAAGCTCCTTGGTCTCTAAATGCAAAGTAAACACCCTTTTTTGTAACTGGTATTGATTTGACCTCCGTATTTATGATTACTTCGGTATTCGTGTTGAACCTTCCTTCCCCAGCGGCGATACGTCCTGTTAAATTTATTCACACAATTTTTTATTACATCAATTTGTCTGATGCATCATTTTGTCATTTCAACAATATATTTGGCTGACGGTCTATGAATATATCAAATAAATTGTTAAAATGACAAAATTTTTGTTATCATCGCTAAATATTTTCTTCAACGTGTTCAATTAAATAATCGTTTTTTTTTACATTCTTTTTTCTCTGTGTCATTATTGTCATCGAAATGAAAAACGATGATAAATTATACAAAGTGTTGCAATATTTTGATAGCACGTGCTATGGAAAGCGATTTACTTTCAATAGGATTTGCATAAATCGTGGGCTAATAATTTTTATTAGATCATTTATTTATTATTGTAACTAGTGAATGACATAAAAATGACATTAAATGGCATCAAATTAACGATAAATCAGTGATTTGAGGCTCAATGTGGTCTGCTGGGGAACGTGATCCAAAATAATGCATTTGCTGTTTTGTCTTATGAAGAATTTCGTCATAGAATAATCTTAATTAAAAAATTTCTTTTTATCAATACTACTCACCAATGAGCTTGTAACTGTCGGGTTCCCATGGCGGTGGTTCTTTCGTCGCCGCATCAAACTCGTAATAAAGGAGACTGAATGTTTCCTTGCAGCTTAACGCATTGCCAGGAAAGAGTGAACAGTCACGAGTGGTGAATTTGATCTCGATGTACATTCTGTTTGCAGGACCCCTTTCTATAAACGGTGTCCATAGCCAATTGTTGACGTTGTTGTATGCAACATCGCATACAACGTAACTGCGCCAATTTATACCTTTGTCGAAATTTGTAAATGACTCCTCGACCCACTAAATGCCAAAAAAACAACAAAAAAACAAACAACGTATTTTAATTTTATGGGACTTGAATTAATATTACAATTTGTATAAATCAGAGTATTATTTTGAAAAAGTTTTGACATTGTCCGGATAATTTGCCAACTACTATATATGGTTCACCCTATTTTCAATATCATTGTCGAAGTAGCTTCCAATTTTCCAATTCGTAAAAAGATTTAGAGTATGGCGAAGGCGATAAAAAAGCGTAGAATGAAATTGCGAATGTAAAGTATGGAGAGCGCGAGCAGGACACATTCGGCGAAATTTTTTCATCGAGAATTGCCGAACCGACGAGCGAATCTCGACGAGGGGTGGAACGGTGGTTGAGGGGCTTCTAAAGTGTATTCCAACAGAGTGTATGTATGTGTGAGCCCTTTCCCGGATATGAGGCGTCGATCGGGTCTAAGCAATTTTTTCAGACAGCTACGCCGAGTGATGAAATCGTTCTCGTTGTTTTCATTTTTCCCCTTTTTTTTCTTCTTTTTTGGTCCCCTATCTTTGAGCTCGATTCGACTTTACAGTCTGCAGGAAAATCCGTACTCCCTAGCAATTTTCTTTCCGAATTCTTCTATCTATCGTTTCTCCCTACAACTTTTAACTCGAATAACAATTGTTTTTTTTTTTTTTTTTTACAAACTACTTTATCAGATTCGTACATTTTTGGAATATAACAGGATTCTTTTTCTCTATACCCATAAATACGATCTGGAGATAAAAAAATGTTGCCTGAATATATCAAGAGACGTGGCAGCGTCTTAACGCGAAATATATGAAAAAGATTGTGTTGGAATGACAATAGCAAGACGTTTGTAATTATACGAACGATTGTAATATTTGATTTTTTACTGGGAATAACCAACAGATGTTTGAATTGGTGCAAAATTCGTAATTTCCATAATAAACATCAATCATAAAGTTTATTATTTGTTAGCACCAAGTCCAAGTGTCAACCTCGATAAATCCGGGGCATTATTATGACTGATTGTAAAACAATATTTCATCGTATTTTTCAAAAATGACAAAGTTGTTTTCTCAAAGCTGCATGTACCAAACTCCTCTACCTCATGCTCTCTCATTCACATTCCAAAATATGAAGACGATCGAAAAATTAGCGAAAATTTTGGAGTGTCAAGGATCTTGCATGGTTTATAGTGGAAAAAATTTACTGGGTCTTTTAAGTGTGACAATACTTTGCTCATCTCTATTTATTATCCCGTGGTCGTGATTTTTTGAAGTGACAACTGGAATTGGGGTATTCGAGCAAGAGCCATTTTGTATAGATTCTGGTCTGATGATGAAAGATGAGAACGAAGGAGAAAAATAAAAATGGCATTGACAAACTGACAAATCAGCAGATCTCGTTGAGTTTGATAATCAAAGAGACAGTGGACACCGCAAGGAAGAATAACCACAGATCGCATCGTCATTAGTTTTTTTGGCTGTGCATGATTGGCTGCGTATACGTTGAAAATGAGAGACGAATGAGGACGGGTATACACGAATCGAAAGTCACGAGGGAGACCCTCGAAAACCGGAATAAATGAAGAAAAATAGAAATTGGAGCTGAGCCGAAGCTTCTTAGGTTTTCTTCTTGCACCAAAGTTGGACCGCATTGCGGGAATAAGAAACGAGAATGAGAGAACAGCAGATGGAGACCGCAAAAACGACATTGCTCCTGTCCACAGACCTCGACCTCGTCGTCTTTCTCGCGTCCCTATCGTATTCAGGCGCGTCACTGGAGTTGTCTCGCCTGACAAAAATTGAGGGATGAGCCTTGCCACGCTCGCTTTATATCCCTCATCGATATCTCTACCTTTAATTTCATCAACTTATTCATCTTTTCTCTTGCTTCGTTAGAGCTGTAATTATACATCAGTCGCGTCGTCGCGACAAACTCAAATTTGATACAACCGGAGATTTGAAAAAAGTCTCTTTCCCCTGCTGCAGTCGTTAATTTTTAACCGTAGCAATATGACACAATTTATTATTTTCAATCACAAATTGCACGGAGCAGTCACGAGTCTAATGATTCAATATCGAGCCACTATCAAGATACTCGGTAGAGTCTCGGCACAAGTACATTTGACAGCTCTGTCGTCTGCTGGCCCGAGGCTCGCCCGACTATATTGTCTCTAAATAAAACGATTCGTTTATATTTATCTTCATCTTTTTTCGATCGTATACAATATGATGGGCAATTCAACCAGAAAATCTATTAATAAGCTTGAATTATGTGTCTAAAGAAGTGTACAATATTTTTTTAATTGCCGCATCTGTGCTTCGCGGTAGTTCGTTTTCATGATCTTTGGGTTATAGAAGAAATTTGGAAAAAAGTTAATGTGTGTTATGTTTGTCGATAGAAAGAAAAAATACTCCAATTCATCTTCCATATTTTTTTAGAGACCACCCCCGTACGTTACTTTTTGTATCTCGCCGAATTGATCTTTCAACCTCGGTTTATGTTTATAAGAGACCACGCTAAGAAATACGCATCATTCGAAAATCCATTAGTCTTTCGGACGATTCTGGAAGTCAGGTAATATACGAGATAATGAAAAGAGAAAGAGAGCAAGAAATAAGAGGCATATGAAACAGATGAAAAAAGCGTCGGCAATTCGGATGAGAAATTGGCGAGATAGTGAAACGTGCAAACACTCGATTCTTTCCACATACTGGCAATATTTTCGATTTCTCCTTTATACACTCTTTCGCAAAACGATTTTTTTGGCTTGCGTACTCCAAATCCAAATAATACATATGAAACCCTTTTCTCGTTATAAAATAAAGTCAATAAGCCGTTTGTATCCGTGCTTATGGCTTTTTTCAGAGGTGCTATCGCTACCGACCTCCACCAAATCCGTAGTCTGCCGGATCGTCGAACTATTCGGCATCTATAGACTAATCGAAGACTATGAAGAAAATTCGTTCGGATTTCTATGTCGTGTTTACAGAGAGGGTACTTTATAGGAATATTCGCTTCATTTTATCGTATTGTGTCGGTTTCACCGCAATAAATCCGTTCGACTATGGACCACTGAGAATCCGTTCGAAAAAGAAAGAATAAACGAAGTAAAGACGGAAAGAAAATGAACATCTATTTTTGAGCTCCTGTTAGTAGAGATTTGTCATTGGAACATTGACTTTTATCACGACTGGCACCCCTTCAACATATTTCGTGATTACGAGGGATCGAAATGATCAAATCATTTATTTCTTTGTCCGGATACTATGATTCACCTCGTAAATGGAACATTGTGGAAATAAGAATGCAGATCAATCAGCTGGCTTGGGTTCATTCAGGAGGGCGAGTCTCTTAATTTTATTTTCCGATGATCATGCACCCGCATGATGCGGATTGGTCCTTCATAATTCCCCCCTAAGTTGTGACCATTTTGATCCATCATTTTCCAACATAATGCGACACTGCATTTAAGAAAAAAATCGGTGTGGTGGTCGAATCACTGGGTGGAATCAATGGATGTGTGGAATTGTGGGGCACGTGAAACTTTGTGGTGATGGATGAGCAGCTCAACTCGGTGTCCGTGCGTGGAATAATGTTTTTGAGAAACCCAGACATCATTATTTTTTTTTACCTCCAAAATCGCAGGAATTGATGATATTTTTTTGTTTGAGTTCACGAAAGGTCATGCGCATGAAGCGAGTAGTTACGAGCTGTTTTTAAATTGTAACTAACCTCCGAAACAATAATTTACAAGTGCGCTATAGGGTTCAGTCACAATACGAATAATTTATCCTATTTTTGAACCTTCAACTCTCCTCCAAGTTGATACGGTCACAAAGTCTTATTAGGTGTTTTATTGAAATGTATGCATAGATTTATTTTTGCATATGAATTAAAGTGTGGCTTTATTTTGTAGCCGGAAACCTGAAATTAATCTGAGAAAGTAGGAAGGAAGAATAAACAAACTAAAGACTAAAGGCTTTCACGGGAAAAATAAATCCAATTGCCAAGTGGCAGAGATATCTCGTTGTTCTCGTGCAGTCCGAGAGGGTACAGTCACGTATATCGATCCTCTGCGAGCAACCTTCCTTAATTCTTTTCTCACTATCCGTGCAGCTGAAACAGTCTGGCTACGTACGTGCCTTTGTGAACCCACCCTTCCTCAAACTTTCACCAGAGCTCCTTCTCTCTCCTTCTCTCTCATTCTCTCTCTCTCTCTCTTTCTCTTTCTCGGACTTCGATCCATCCCTTATTTATTCCTCCCTTACATTTTCTAATAAAAGGCACTATTCTCCACGTCTCTTACACTTGTTCAAACTTTGTTCTTCCCTATTCGACTCTTATTCTCATGCCCACCCTCTAACACTTCTCTCGTTTATTCTCCGTAACTTCGGACAACGCTACATCGAATCTTTTTCTTTACTGTTGTATATCTTGTCTTAGTACGCGCGTCTTATGCTGTTCTTCGGTTGCTTTACGTGCCTATAATATGCTCAACGCCAAATATAAAGTGAACAATACATGACGAAAAAAGACGCGAAAATTCTTTGTCAGAAAGTAAGTCTTGATTCGGTCGAGACAATAGACACACTGTGTGGACCCAAAAATTCGAAGTTATCACGCAGTTGTGAATTTTTATTATTACGCATGCATTTAATTTTCTTTACTTCAACAATTATTTCATTGGGATCTTTCAAGCAAGAAATTTTATTATTTGGTGAGCAAATGTTTCGGTTTGAAAGTCATAATTTGACTCGAATTCTGACACGCGCTCAACGTAGAATGTCATTGCGAACCAATCAGAATGACGGAAAAGTGGTGACTGCAGTTTCATAAGTTACTTATGAATAAACTTTGAATACGAGAAATAAGTGCTTGTGAGAGGAAAGGAAGCTGCCAGGGAATTGCTCGAGTATGATGCAAATTTTTAAAGTGCAACAATATCAGCAACAACGACGATGAAACGCGATTGCTTTTGAATTTTTCAAAATTGTTTAAACGACTGTAATTATATTTTTCTTATACAATTATAAATATATCGTTGATGAATCTTCGTCAATAGACAAGAATGCTGCGGAGTAGAGTGTTCACTCGAATACAGATTTGAGTAGAGATGAAGAAAATTATGAGAAAAATGAAGCTCCGATGATAAGCTAAAGATCCGAGGCTTATTCGAGTAGAATAATTATCCCATTTTCTTAGAGTTTAAGAGAAAAAATGTTGGGTCTTGAGTTTTCTGACAAAGACTCGGTGTTCCAAAGTTAAAGCAGAATAAGTGTCTTTATCGAGCGGGGAAGGTGGAATGATAGATTTCGGAATGAATGGATTGCTGGAGGATCGAAGAACGATCGGGAGAAAAAACGGCTATAGTTTCTCTCTCTCCCCTAAAAGAATTTTTCAGTGGCAGGGGTTTACCCGAGGTTCCAGGTTTATGTTCTCTATAAGAATGGTTGAAGATTCCCGCACCACAAAAGCCCGTGGCTTGCTCTCCTGTGTGTGCGAGAATGGTGAGCGATGGAAAAAATTTGTTTCCGGATTATCCGAAGGGAAGTAAGATGAAGAGAGAGAGGAGGGCGTTGGAAAAAGCTTACGATACAAGTATCATGCTCGTGTGCGAAAGAAAGTCATTCCCGAGGTACAGACGAGAAGGGGAAGTAGGGATTTTGAGAATGATGGGTAATAGAAACATCTCCAATCTCTATCATCCAGAGCTGCGAAGTACCGAGTTATTTCTAGGGCTGTGGTAGGACTTAGTGGTATAAAAATTCGTGTGATATATATTACGTATTAGAATTTAGTTAGAAATCGAGTTTAAAATTTGAAAAAGCATAACCAACTGTGCTGCACGAAATATTTTAACTGTTCGTAAATCGTATTGTATTATTAGAAGTGGAAGAAGATCCGAGCGCGTAACTGGTGCTATAAATTATCGACAAAATTTTTCTCTTATCGTACAAGAGTCAGGCAAAAAAGTTTATATATATAGATATATATATTGATGTAATACTACGAAAGAAAAAAATACGAGGGTTCGAGTCCCATCAGGCGACTAACGACACTGTACGCGATTTACCCTATATTCATTGTCGATCGTTATTTAGACAGGGATTTTGTGGAGGGTAGGTATGAATCGAGCAAAAAAAAAAGACGATTCACGTATGACAATAAGGGACAACGAGTGACCTGTCAGAATCTGTTATTCATTGTATTGTTGGCAGTTTATATAAATAATGTTGTAGTTTGTATGGTGTGATATACCCCACATTGACCTGAAGAATCTGGACGGTTGATTTTCGTTTGTCGAAAAAAAAAAAAAAAAAAAAAAAATACCAACAAAAAAGGATCATGTCTGAAGGGGGAGCACCATAACTCGGTTCACAACTTTATATACCAATAAATAACTATCCTAAGGGAGAATGCCATTTTAGAGGAGTATGGAGTTTTACTCCAACGTACCAAAAATGTATATTAAGATTATATCAGCAACGTAGATACCTGTTTGTTGTTTTTAACCATTTTATTTATTTTTATCAATCGGCTTCGAGGAAGCAGGATATTCTCAATCGGAACAATTTTTATTATTTTTAATGCATCATCAGGTATTACTTTTTGGCAGGTTTGCTAATTTGCATAAGTTTTTTTAAACAATATAAAGCTATATGATATTTTATTTACCATATTTTTTAGCTATATTAAAAATAAAGAAACTAATTACGTCAGACATTTACCTGAGTAACATGTTGTTCGATTCAGGCATTATTCGAACAGTCTACACCTAGGACTTTCCTATCGAATTCCTATCTAGCCCTTATAAAATGACTTTTTTAGTTCCTGTTGAAAAAAAATTGACGTTGTGTCATTTTTTCGGCGCAATATTGGAATTCATTCGGGAAGATATTTCTATATAGTATGAACAAAATCAATATATAGTTTTTGACTAAGTGATTTCTGCACTGAACCGCAGATGTGGCTTGACGAGAGATGAACAGCGAGAAGGAATTGTTGTGCGGACGTAAATTAAAAATAAAAGAAGAAACAAAAGGTACGGAGATTGAGGCCCCGCGGGACTGCAAAACGAGAAGACTGCAAGAATCAAAGTAGAGGAGGAATGACACACACACATACATAGGTCGAGCACCGGAACAGGTCCGATTCTTCAAAGGTACCGCAAAAACTGGATTGACAAAAATGCGGCTTGAACCGGGAGAAATGGGGAGAAAAAACAATTTGGATGGTTGTGTCGCCAGAAAATGGCAACGCGGTGTCCACCTTTATCACTGCAATATCACAGTGACGCAGGCTTCGATATTTGTTTCATTCTTTCGTTTATTCTCTTTTACGATCTCATCCCCTTCTCGGTATCGTGGCATATTGTCATCTGCCCAAGTTGCGAATTATACGAGAATCTCTCTTCTATCACGGATTCGTTGATAACTGTCGTTGAACCGCACTGGGTAGGCGTTTCAGATAGTGGCGAGGCGTTATGGAGTGAGAAAGATAGCAAAACAAATGAACCGGAGGGTACATGAAAGTTGGGGTGTTTTTGTCGCGACACGCTATGTATTCGCTTCTATTATTTCGCTCCTCTCCTATACATCTATACATTCATCTTTATCCTCTCTCAATCTGTATACGGTCATCGGAATTTTCATCACCGCACATCTATCGTTTGAACAAGGATCGAGGGTAGCGTTAAGACCGAGCGATTGTACAACCATGTGCTTGGACCATATTTTTGATTCACAGTTGAGATATGCCAGCACGTAATCCACAATCAGAGACTCCAAATCTTACCGAGATCCATGATCTCAGTCACTTCTCAACGGCATCCTCAATTAGGGGGAAAACTCTCCAGGATCATCATCTTTTCTTTCGTGGCATTTCGAGATGTTTTAAAGACATTGGGAACCCGTTGGTCGTGATCTTTTTTTCAATAATGTTTGATTCGACATCGTTAGATTTAACTGATACGGAAAAATTGTAAGTTTTTCAAGAGTCCTGGTACTGCATCTTTTATTCTAAATCTTTAGAGGCATTCATGTATTTTTTATGAGGCATAAACAATTATGGAAAAAGGTTGAAACCGATAAAATCGGTATATATTTATAATCGAACGAGTTTTTCCGGTTCGTTCTTTCTTTTGTCAACGTATGTGTGCTCTTTGTTTGATTATGCAGCGAATTAGGAAAGCAAGCTGGACATTGTAGTCATAGGGTTTAGCACTTCGTGATCTGAATGTTAAAAACCTTGTTGTATTGTGTATGTTATCCACTCGAACAAAGTGACAAGATCCAACATGGAAATATTGGAACATGCAACAGAATTTTTGACTGTTGTACGTCGTAGCATTGTAATTCCATGGAGGGCGCGCTGAGCCTTCAGATAATCCTGCATGCTTTCTCGCTAGGATTTATTTACTCACGAATTCGTTTATAAACTCGTGCACCAACGGATCATGAGTACGGTACTATCTTCCTCCACTTCTCTTTCGCTTTCAATGCGTACGTGTTCCTAGATCTCATTATTTTTTCGTTTCTGTCGTTTTTAATCCAGACTCGCCACGTGGTGCACCGTTTCCCAGGGTCGAGGATAATCTTATGGTAATGTAAGAATCGAGATCCCAGCAGGGAACTTTCTCACCGAATGTCATTTTTTTGTTTTGTTATAAAAGTATTTTCGTTGCTCGTTGATACTTTTTCTGTGTCTTCGCTTCCACTCTGCAAAAAATGTTATTTATGTAGCCCACCCTTTGAACCTGGATACTTTTTTTTCAGCTAATGAAAATGCATACTTTTTTACGTTCTATATTTTTGAAGTTGAAACCGTCCCGTTGCATTTTCAAGTAAAATCTAATAACAACTTGTCTTAAAACGCTAATCCAAACTTGATCGCTTCAGCCAAGGGGAATAATGCTTTTTGAATGGAAACTAATCTGATAATTTCTGATGCATACGCAAGTTTCACGTGCCACGTTGAAATATATGAAAAATCATACGTTGACGAGTGTCGTTTTCCGTACGGCAACATTTCTCTTTTCCAATAATAAATGCACGGCAAGGGAGGGTGGGACGAGCATGGAATTTTATTACTCATCTACAGTTCGGACGCTTCATGCTCCGACAAGGAATGAACCACGTGTCACTCATGGCCTATAATACTGGAATTTCATTGAGAATTAACAGCGACACTGTCCCGTAACAGAAGTTGCAAATGCGTGATGTGTATAGGGGGGTTGATGCTTTAATATCGAAGGAAAGACGTGTGTACGCGATGGGGACGCGGCGGGCGTGAACCATAGTGCCTCCACCATCCTCCCATCCCTAGAACCTTTTCGCTCATGCTGTTGCGCAAAACTACCATCTCGCTTAGCAATCGCGTGTCCGGCTGCTAAATCTGTCAGTTTGACGTATAGCAGTCCCGGGAATCCATTATATAGTCAATTACTCGATGCGATACGCAAGGGATATCCCAGTACGGTTCGACGCCATATCCTCTCCCGTCCCTGATGTTCAACCACTTGCCGTTTAACAGTATGTAGCAGCACTTGCCATGGCTTGCCATTGCGATATACGCGAAGAAAGGGTCGTTCGATCGATGTCAGCGTGACGTGCTTGAAACTCCATCGTTCTACCGAATATGAATTGTATCCCGAGATAGAATTTTAAGTTAGATGCTCATCAGATTATATAGATTTTGAAGAGAATAAAAATTAAGAATGAAAATCACATAAAATAAAAAGAGTTTAAGAATGAAGATTTTTATCTAGAATTTTGAATTCCTTCAGAGAGTTCTGCTGATTATATAGCCCGCGATACCCTACGATGCCATTCCCATTCTCGTGACTCGTTTACTTTGTTAACTCAAACTTTAATTTGTATACCAACGAATATCATTTAAATGGACCATTTCGAGTAACTTGAGCGCGTACCGGTGAATAAATGGTACAGATATAAAGATTGTTAAAAGCGGAGAGAGGGTAGAAACATATCGAGAAAAGTTTGTCTAATTTTGTTCTCAGCTTTAATCACGTTGTATTATGGCTATGGGAGACTCTCCAGACTCTACTCTCCCGTGTATACTTTCATTTTAACTCTGAATGGGGAAAATAAGAAAAATGATGATATTATCGTGATATAAGCTGCGGAGAATTCTTTCCTACTTTAACGGAAGGTGAAATTCAAGGTTTTTGGCAAAGACGATACAGATTATTCTAGAACAAGATTATTTTCAAGTATTCTCAACTCTGATTACTTTCTCTCTCATTTTCGTTCTCGTCTATTTTTTTTTTTGAAGTATAAATAATTCTTTTTCCTTTATCCCAGCAATGCCAGACTATTTATTCTTTCGTTTTTCTTTCCTACAGTATTCCATACCGCACTTATTATACGCCTGAACCGCTCTTTTTTCTTGTAAAATGTGTATTATCATTACATCAACAAATATAAAACTTGATAACTGTTTATAGAATGTAATATAAAAATGGATAATAATAAATTACGAGAATATAAAACGTACGATTATTGATATATTTTTCATTTCAATTTATTGATAATCGAATAAAAAGAAGAGCATAATTCAGCATAATTCAGCGGAGAAGAGAAAACTCTAGATCATTACTTTGAATATAGATTGCGTATAATTTTCAAACATTAAGATTATTTAGGGGAGTTCTGCAGATACACTCCACTCCTTAAATATGTGAATATGGATTGATTTTTTATCACTATTGAACTCATTGGAATTCTGTTTGAATGGTAGCAGTAAGGACGAGTGAATCATACGGATCGAATGAAAATCTCACAATCAGAACTTCTGATTCAGAAGTAACGATTCGAATCCACGGAGGATCGGTGCCACTTATAACTGACGTTGGTATTCGTTGATCAAGTCGATTCTCCGGTGCTCCACACAAATGAACGAAATACATGGGTCTACGTATTTCGTGCATTTATATTATATGTAGGTATGATGACGTATACGTATACGTAGTAGTTAACTGAACGAGTATAGTTGAGAACTGGGTTCGTGTGCTCTCGCGGACAGAGGCAGAACAAACCAACAGTGCCGCACGTTGCAGATTAGATCTGCGAGTATCGATCATGCATCGAATGCTGCTTTCCCATCGGTTTGCTAATGGAAAGACTGGTATTTATGTGAACGGCCTTCGTTGGTCGTTGGCTGCTTGGCCTGGTCTCTCCTTCTACTGTAATATATATTTCCTCTCCTCTCTCTCCCTCTCTCACTCTTTTTTTCGTCCTCTCTCTTTCTTGCTGCTTCTCCATTTTTCCTTTCGTTACTCTTCCTTCTCATTTTGTGTGTGTGTGTATGTGTGTGTGTTCGTTTTGCTCCCATGTCGTATATACTGCACGAGTTTATCCATTTGTTTTACGTAGTTGGGGAGAGTATAAACGTATCCGTCATCTGGTTATGCTGCTCGCCCAAGATTGTGCTTATTGACACACGTTTTATTCGTTTACGCGGCACCGGCAGCAGCTCTGATGTGTATATTTTAACAGTAATACCTTTCCAACGAGACAGACTACGAAATATACTAGCTCCCTCATTATACGCGTCATTTATGGTTATAATTGAAAAGATGATTCACGATGCTCTTTTAATGCGTCACGTAGGTCAAAATTAAATGCGAAAAATGATTTATTACATCCTTTCAATAAATAGCTGCGAAAAACTCGAGATGATTATGTCGAAAATCAATTATTTTTTAAATATGTCTCTCTCATCGTTGATTTTATCAGTGCGCAGAAGCTAATGATAATTAAACGACTGCTTCAGCCCAAATTTTGTTGCAGTGCTCGACAGTAAAAATCTTGCATTTTCATGATTTCCGTCAACCCTTCGCTTTTTCTCTCATAAGAATATTAATGTCTCTCATATATTTAAAGCAAACCGACGCGTCTTGACGTCTGAGGCAAGAAACATGGGATGAAAATACCATCAGCTATATACACTCAGTATCGAGTCTCACGGTGTAAAGGGGATTCGACTATATCCGAACATAAAATGGTATAGTGACTGGTATATGATTGCGTATTGGTGTATAACAAAGTTCATCACATTGTATTTTAGGACGACGTGTGTGTACATGTGATGCTGGGTATGGATGTTGGAACGTATTTTTTTTTGTTCACCAGAGATTCTTATCATATTCCTATGAGACGCGTTGGTGAAGCAAAAGATGAAAACTAAAAATAGTGGAGCGACGTTAATTTAGTTGTCGTTCGGCTCGCATGCTTCTTCGTCCCTTTATCCCTATAACGCTCTTCTTTTATTTATTTTCACCTTATCCCATCTCTCTTGCGACGTTATCGCTCCTTGACTCTTTTATTTCGCTAGTATGGCTTCTGGCCGTCTTTCTTTTCTTAACATTTATTTTTGACTCTATCGGGGTGAGCACGAAGGTCGCTCACCAGATGAAAAGATAATTTTAACGACCCACATTACTCGTCGTTTTTTTTATTTCGTCTTCCTCTTTTTTCATTTTATTTATATTGTTCTAGCTCTTGCCACAGATTGGACTTGACTTCACGCACGAAATGTTCGTAATATTCAATAAAACGTGTTGTCGATCCGTTGTCAGTATATGATCAATTTTTCAACCGCAAATGTTCACAATAAAGGACTTGAGAAAATTCGCTTCGTATACCTTTTGGAAGGGATTAATTTGTTGAAAATATTGTTCGATCTATGTTTTTCACAATTTTTTCAAATTTATTTGCGTCAACGTTGACGCAGAAGAATATTGGAGGAAGCTTGACACTGTACGTGGGACGTTGGAGACGAAAAACATTGGTAAAATCATTCACGTAGAATATTCCCCTAACCGTCGGTGTGCGGAGTTGGTCGGAGTCTTCATTAGTCTCGGAAATCATGAAAGTTGGGGTGAAAATACGTTCGGTATTCGCGACACGATGCAGGGGTAGAATAAAAATACGGGTTGTGCCTTGTAGCAAGACCTTGTTGCCATTGCCCCGAGTTCGTGTCATCCTGAATCGTTGGAAGGGAAGAGAATGTGCTAGACACAGTCATAGGATGCGGCATTAGGAGCATATAACACCTCGAGGCTTGTATTGAACGCTTTAGCAGGACAATAGAAAATTGGACGTGGCGGCGATGTCTTCGGCGATAGGGATGAATCATTGTTCATCTCGTCCAAATTTCATCTCAGACACGAAATTGTTTTTCTAAACTGTGGACAATACAGCTTAGACCAATCACCATCACTTCGGTATCATTTGTTTCTCAGAATATAATTTTACGAACAGTACATTAGTACCGATTATTACTTGGCCACTGAAGATTGCGTAAGATATAAATATAATTGAATAAAAGTAATGGACGCTAACGACTTATTCAAGTTCATTCAAATCCATTAAGTATTTTATTTGTATCTTAATAGAAATTCGTTAATTAATTGGAGAAACGGGGCTCAAGTTGTACTAAACGTTTGGCAAGCCGAAGACCAAGGGAAAGGGATCATGGTTGAGCTTATCGACGCGATTGTGCGACAAAGCTTTGTCAATAGACTCGATTGCGAATTAGATGAGCAATTTTATAACGCGGTGCACCATAAAAAATAATCGCGTTTTCCTCTTAGTCGATAAGTCGATAAAAAGTATAATTCAATAAAGATTTCTTCGTGTATAGTTGACACATCGCTTCTATAACGACTACAATCCTGTATACACGATGGCTGGTATCGGCTTTCAGACTGTTTGAGGGTGAAATTACTTCAAAGTAATGTGCATGCGAATACACAGTTGAGTGAATAGTCCATATGCGCCTATCAGCATGTATTATACCGAATATTTAACTTGCAAACGGCATAGACTGCCTTTACGGGGGATCCGCACTAAAATCGCAAAGACGCCTGCTGGGACGAACGTTGGACGGCTTTGAAGAATGCCGACAGGGTTTGAATCACTGATCCCCCAAAAACCGTAAGATCTCTCGACAAATTTGTCGACCAAGTATTCATACCCCTGCTTTATTCTTTTTCGTCGTGAAATTTTTGCCTGCGCTGCGGGCGAACAAGTGATGCTGTCCCCCGTGCACACTTATGAGTAATATCGAACTTGGTTGAAGAAAGAACGACCCTGAATATGACCGATCACGTAAATTTCACAGAACTGAATCATCAAAACCTTCAATCCAGCCATTGTGAGAAGAGATCTATTTTGACACTACCGCAGTTAAACATACAACAAAACTTGTCTGTAGATCAGATCACGAAAATAAAAACGATTATTTTTTTAATTTACATGCATTTACTGCGATATTTATATCAATCTTGCACAAACTGCATTTTGGCATCGTCCCTCCGCTTTCATCTTTATCTAGAATCCCAGTTTCGGTTTAACCTTCTGGGTACAAACTTCTGGCACTCGGAATACGAAGGTGGAGGTGGCATGAAGCGTGTAACACGCATGGATATTCGCTCTTGGTTCTATACATCTTCTGCCCCTCCTCTCTTCTCTTGCTCTCTCTCTCTCTCTCTCTCTCGTGCCCACCTTCGCCGTTCGAACCTTCGTTTCTATATACATGCGTTTTTAGCTTCCCCGAGATCCTGATGCAGGGCTGCTGGGAGCTTCTCACTCTCGTACTCCCCTCATGGGCAATGTGGTCACGTATTCGTCTCCATAGTAACGTATCCCGAATTGGGATGAGACGGGTGAAGCAATGTTCCCCTCCTTCACTGAACTAACTTTATTCCTCTGGTTTCTACTACCCTTTCCAAGCATTCTCCTTTCTTCAGCTTCATCCCCTCGTGCTGTATCTACCCTCCCGTTCGAACGCCTACGCCTTTGCCACCACTACTGCACCACCCTATCTCGTTAGTTTAAGCCAACCGAGTTGAATAGCAATGTAGAAAGAGGGGGAAGAAGGAACGAGAACATATGAATTAAGACAGAAAGGTTCAGCATATCCTAAGCACCAGATTAAACAACGGAAGAATTTGAAGAAAAGCTCATCACGATACGGGACACGTGTGTGTGTGTGTGTTTTTTTTTTCTCAAATTATTTTCCCGTTTTGATTAAAGCTCTACAAAATTAATTTCTCTATCCAACCATTATTACAAAAGTTGAATCTTATTTTATAAGAGTTTGCATCAATTCGTTATTATCATTATAAAAGTTTTTCAATGTATTTTTTTTTTTCGAAGTCTTTGACTTTCAAGGTTTCAAAGTTCTTCAAATTGACATTGACAGTTGTTTTTTTTTTTTCTTGTATGAAACATTGGTCTGTTTTTCACAAAACGTTTCAGCTAAAATACATGGAAGAAAAGACGTTGAAGCACGGAGGCTCTTTGCATGGTGGCAGGTTGGATAGTTCAACAAAGTCATCTCAGTTGCGGGAATGTGACGCAATAAGCAGTCGAACGTTCTCCTTCGATACGCACAAGAGAAATTCTTGATCAGAGGAAAAGCAATGAAACGAAGAATAATAAAGGAGCAGGTAATCATCAACCACGATCACGTCCATCTATAGCAGACTTTGATGTTAAGACTTCTACGATCGTGCTGAGCTCAATAGTTTTAATGACACATCCGTAACGCATTTATATACCGTAGTCGAGAGCAGTTATACAAGCTATTCGCAACTTACGAAACGCCTTTTCCGTAGCACATGCTACTACATCCGCGGGAATGCTCCTATGATCTTTTATTCATTCTTCATCTTCTTGATATCGTGTCTTTCTGATTCGTTTGAAATGTATAGTTTTTGGATACAATAATCCGCAATGGGAGAAACAAAAACAAACAACACATGAGCTGAACCCTTGGAAAAGAGAAACACCTAAATTAAGGGACAAACGACGAAGCTCCATACATACGTAAATATGAATATACGATAGCAGAACTCGGTTTAATGGTACTCGAAGTATATTATTTAATGTAAACATACCATACTCCGCAGTAGAACGACATTCTGTGCTCCCTATCAGTTAAAAACTGATTTCCTCTTGTCTATTATGACATAAACTTACACCTTGGCCTCATCTTGGGATATTCGATTTTCAATTAAAATACAAAATTCATTGAAATGTAATGGCTTCGTAACGAAGACAAATTCGACAAGTGTGATGACGAATGAAGTTGGAATTTTATATTAAAGTAAATAATTGATTTGATATATTTATGAAGAATTCTGTTTGATTATACGATAGTGTCATAAAAAGAGTAATTTTGAGTTTTAAACTACTTTCGAACTTTTGGAAACTTCTTTAAACTTCGTAGCCTAACAATGAAGATATTTGATATTTTTAAATCGTCACTGTAATGACGCGGGATTGCCGCACGCGTCTGGCGAACGTCAGATACAACGAGTAAGAGAATGAGAGAGAGAAAAAGAAAGAAGGAGAGAGAGAGAGAAGGGAGTAACAAGCTTGGAGTTAATTCATTCGATGGAAACGAATGGCTCTCTGATTTACAAATTGAATGTTAACTACATGGAATTCAACCCACACATCTTATTCGGGCACACGTCTAATCACACGATGACCAACGAAGTCAGACATAAATAGAAAAAGGAGACGAACAAGCAAGAAAAAACGAGAGCATGAAAGAGGATTCAATAAAGCACGAATATCAAGTTGTGGATTGTTGGTGTCAGACATTCAAGTCCTAGAATTGTTTCACACTGTATTTTGTCTAATAAAAATCTGTCAAAGTATTTCATGAGTTTCGCTGCATCTTTTGTTTATTTTTTCTAAATACGGCATTAATTAATCGTTAAACTGTAATTTGACGAAGAGGAAATTTGGAAAAAGCGTATGAGGTATCATTAGAAATAATTTCATTGACACGTGACCCACAAAACTCTATGAAAATGGAATTGAAAAGTTTTTATAGTGAAAATTACTTCCATGACTTTGGAAACGAGAAAAATCTGAACAAAAATAGCACATTTATTCTACTCTATTGTTACAGAGAACGAATTTATGATAAAGTGAGTCATACATTACCGATATACCTTAGATCTTATCGATTGATCGAGAAATTGGATTAAAAAACAGACGCGAAAGATAGCACAATGTTAATACGAGCAACGATCGTTACAACCGCTGGGTTCGAAGCTCAAAGTAATTTTTCACTAACGATCACGTATCTCAATCGTCTTTGATGAGTTATCTTTTCATCTGTATATTTCAATGGTAGCAATGGTAATTCTTGTTCATCTTTATGTTGTTGTTGTTTTTTTTTTTTTTTCGATTTGTCGACGAGTAAGATCAACGAGGAAGAAACACAAAAAATAAAAACGCTGTATCGTTCATGAGTTATTTCCATCGTCAAACTAGCGACGTTGAGAAGCGATTCGTAAGAATATTTCTGTTCAATCGTTTATTTCAAACAAGATTAGCTATCGAGCATTTTACGAATATTTTATCTTTGTATTGGACGGAACGAAAATGTGAAAGAAACGAGAAAAAACATTGCAATGACCTCATTAGCGTCAATATTTTTCCAATAAATTATATTCATATATTATTAATTTGTTGCACGTCGTTATGAATCGCTTGCGCGTTGTTGATAACTGTATTTGCGAGATTTTTTTATCCGCCATTCAACATTTTCATGAATCTAGCGACTGATCGGTCGGAATGAAAAAAAAAAGTTTGCACTTCGAAATAATTTATATTCGAAGCTCTTTCGCTAATCTATTTATTTCTGCTTCGACAATAAGATGCAATTCAATTCAGCGTCGAATAAATGCAAAAAAAAATATAATTCCTGAAAAATAGATTTTTTTTTATAGCCTTTAGTGGTCTTCAAGTCGATGAGTGAGCAGAATAAAAACTGTAGTTGAACATTACACCCAGTGACATCGTTATAACGATAATTACTGGTGGAATGAATTTTTTGAACGATTTATCATGTCGACACCGAGAATGGTTTTTTATTTTTTGCTCAAAGGACTCAAAGGACCAAAGCGTTAATGTGTGATCGATATTTTGTTCCCTTTCTTTTTCAATCCCAGTGCAGTAAAAGAAAAATCCTGAAAATCCGAAATTTTTTGGGTGCTGAACGTACGTAGAAGTCATTAAAAAGTTCATAAATTTGTATTAAGTTGGAATAGCGACAGCGGTGAACGATATTTTCATTCTCGAAAGATGTCTATCGATGATTCATAGGAAACACATCGGTGAAGGTAAGAGCGCGGGAGACAAATGGAAAGAAAAACGAAGCGAAGAAGTAAGAGAAAGAAGAAGTAATAATTCATTGATTATCGATGGTAATTCATCCCCGTCCCGCTGTTTCAAAATGATAGATACAGCATGGAATGGCATATTGTATGTATGTCCGTATGTTAAAAAATCTGTAATCGACTCACGGCATTTTGTTTGCCGTTTGCTCTGCTCATTCGTTTATTAGAGAATATAAGAAGGCGTAAAAAAGAAGAAGAAGAAGAAGAAGAAATAGAAAAAGGGATGAGAGGAAAAGAAAACGGAGTGCAGAGGAGGAGGAAGAGGATAAAGAAAAAGGGGATCTTGGGCAATTCGATGTGCACACGCAGATCACCCGCTGAGCAAACATCTATGACCCGTTCGAAGCTGGTGTAGTAAGCACTCGAGCGAAGCGCACGGCTGTTATAACCCGCACGCGTAGACCGAAGATCCCCGCTTCAACGACCAAGATAACCCATTCCATTCTTCATTCTTCAGTGGCTCGGCAACGATGCACCAACGCAATGGAGATCCAGTTCGAAAAGTGATCACGTTCGTCGATAAAATGATGGGTTTGGATAGCACGGCGATGATACTGGTCCCCAAGAGAGAACGATAGGGAAAGAAAGAGAGAGAGAGAGAGAGAAGAGAAAAGTGTGTATTGTTGAGTCAGTGGATATATCACCTACCAGGAAATTCGTGAACGACGAGTGATTAACGATATTACTACTTAGAAATCATCAGAGATAACGGATACGAGGTCTTTGATGATATATTCGGACAAAATCGGTGATCAATATAAGTGAATAGTAAAATGTATACAGGTGCGTCGTGATGATTCCATCAATGAAAAAAAAGAAACAAAGAGTACGGATAAACAATAGCAATATTTCATTCTATCCACTGAACAAGAAACAAACAAAAAAATTGAAGAGTTTCAGGCCATCGATTTTTAGAGATTTATTTTGTAATAAATATAGATCATCGCCCCGTGCTTTCTCTACATTAATTTTTTCATTTGAATTTCTACGATGATTTCAAGTCAAAATTTTCAGTAATTTCAATGTTTTTATCACTGATACACATTGTTATTGTCATTATTTTCAACAAACAAATTTAAATAAAAAACAAAAACAAAAAAATAAGAGACAGACGATTTTTGATTCTTTCCTGTGGGTTGCATTCATATCAGAACACCCGGTGGTTAAATACACCAAATTGTTTAGCTCTTAAGCTTCGCATTCCGGGAAAGCAATTTCTGACGAGTGAGGCGAAACCAGAAGGCATGAGGAAGAAATGTGTATTGAAGAAGGTAGAGGGAGAGAGAGAGAGAGAGAGAGGGAGACAGAATGAAACATGTAGAAACAGAATACGAGGAACAGGCTCCCAGAGCATATACGTAGGATGTGAGACTACTATATAACGGATCACATATCACTACGTGACGTCCTCAGAATTTCGTACACGTGGAGTGAGAACGCATTTAGATGCAGATAGGACTACGGACGGATGCAACAAAGAAAAAAAAAACAAAAACGAAAGGAATATTTAAAAAATCAAGAAAATCTAGAAAATGACCTCCGCTGGGGACGTTAAAGTCGAGAAGAGGTACATATAAAACTGAAAGAAAAAACTTCAACTCAAAATTTATGAAGTTTCAATTTAAATACTAGGAAGAAGAAAAAATTTGGTTTTTAATATTTTTGTAAACAAATTCTGTAAAGAAATTTTTAAGCAGTTACAATTTCTCTAAAGTTCAAAAACATTCAAATAAAATAATGTGACGATTCGTACAATATTAGCCAGAAACGATAAAGTCATGGACTGCCAAAAAATCGAAAAGTTATACCTTCAGAATACCGTAACAATAATACAAAGTTTTCAAATCCACAATTGGCCTATCACGAGCGTTATTATTATAAAGACGACTATTTTTTTTTCGTTTTCATTCAAAGTGTATAAACAAATTAATAAAATGAGGATATTTGCTAAACCCATGGATTATTCCAGTCTGATTGAGATTCGAGGCATAAATAAGTGTCTTTCTCGATTTACGTTCAAACCAAAATTTTTAATGTTTCGAATACGATTGGGATCATGCACGTACCATAAAAAATGGAGTTCGTCGAACACGTACAATAAAAATCTTCGATTTGATTGGCTGATCAGTTGGTGCATCAATATCTTCTGCTACTGCCGTTCTAACTATAGATAAATATCACAACGCTATACATGTCAGTAAATAAAACGAAGCCGCGATTCAAATATGCGAACTGTCGACCTCTATTCCCGTTGAATGGTCATACAAGGTCAATTGAATCAAATGATCCGACAAAGGTAATCTCAAAAAGATACTTTGCCAGGAGTTGAGGGCAGAGTTTTGCAAAAATGAAGCTTTTTGTCATATTTATGAACTTTTATCAAATTAATTCCATGTGCCAGGACTTTTTGACGATTTTTGAATTTCAGCTTCGAGCTTCTACTTTTAAATAAAATTATTGTAAGCTACTCTCTTTCTTATACGTGTCTATGAAGCACTTTTTCTATTCCTTTGGAGTAGCGCGCGCTCTTGATCCACAAACAACGAGGGATTACAAGGTTTGAGGTTTAGTTCAAGACTTATTAGAGAACGAATTAAAAATCATAAGTAGTCGGTGCCAAAAATCTATCAAAATCACATCGTTATTGCTTAGAGACGAAAAAAAAGGTATGAAAATATTGTCTAGTGTAATTTGGTAATCCTTATTGGATAATTATGATTTTTTAACAATCTGTTTGATTAGCTTAAAATTTGGGTAGAGACGGTGAGAATAATAAATGAATAAATAATACAGAAGAAGGGACTTATACTTACTGCGGATAGAATTGGCGAGGTAGAGAAGAAAATAACATGGCATAGGTAACGTGAATAATAAAGCGTGAATCAGCGAAACAGGTTGTCGTTTCGAACAGATCCCGTGGGTACTTTATAACAACGTTTACGGAGAAGGGAAAGCGTAGACCAAGAGAAAAAAAAATAAAAATAAAACGAAATAAAATGAAATAAAAAAACCAGTTCGGACAAGCTATGAAGATGAATTCAGATGAGTTTGAGGACAAAGTTTAGTCAGGTTGAGATATAAGGTAAAATAAGAAGGAAGGGTCTTTGGCTGCAAGAGAAAACAGTGATTAATATCTCAACGTGAGAACCCGAAACTTTTCCATTCTAAAGACTGCGTGGAGTTGGCAGTAAGCTGGTCGTATTTCCGCCTTTAGTCTTCAATGTTGAAGCTCAATCCAAAAGTTTCGGGTTCCATTTTATTATCTCGGTTTATGCAGCTTCTTCGAGACTTTTATCCACTCTTCGATCTCTGTACTTAGCGTTCTTCAAGTAATACGATTGCTAAAGTCTGCTTAAACTTATACGAAAAATCAAACAATTACGTAACTAAAATCGATCATTAAGAGAGAGAGAAAGAGAGAGAAAGATATAATTCTTATATTTTGGCTCATGAACAATTCTCTAAAGTTATATATATAAACAAAACTAAATATGCGTTATTTCGTTTGAATTTATAAGGGAAACTTTTTTTATTGTATTTCGTCAAGCTTCGTTCTGCTTTGCTATCTTCAATCCCTCTTCCTACAATACTGCTGTCGGTTATATAACAGTATCCTTCATCAACTTGTTCAAATACCCGTGCTAATTCTGTTTGGTCCGTTTGTTCAAACGTACCGTTTAACCGTTCCTCAAGCGCTTTCTATCTTGCTCGCACATCCCTAGTCTCCGAATTTGCCTCGAGACCTTGATTCAAATCTTCGCCTTCCAGCCTATTTACTTACTAACCCCAAGCCTATATCTCGCTTATTGCATTACGCTCTCATTAATAAGCCAGGTTGATAAAAGTGACTGAGACAGAGGGAAAAGGTCGAGAAAAGGTCTTGTCGTGTACCACGGGGACAACTGGAGCGCAGATTCACTTAGTCAAATTACTCTTTGTATAAAGTTTTACGAATTAAATATAAAGCGTAAAATGGTTGTTGAGAAATATTCAAAGAAACGTACAACTGGTTTTAAATGGACTCACCACTCTGGCGTTCTAATAGGCTAATGCATCCAATGGTTAATCCGAATGTGGGATAAGATCACGCGAAGGTGTAAAATAGAAGAGGAATCCAGAGAAGGTGAAAATCGAAGGTTATATAGTTGTCTGCACAAGATTTATCGAATTTAGCTCGTCATTTAATCCTGAGACTTCCAGTTACTTTATCGTGGTCTCAACACACAGTAAAAGTGTTGGTTTCTTTTTTTTTTTTCAACCTTCCGTGTGATCCGAGCCGACGAACATCCACATATGGTATGTTGATTCGAAAGTCGCTCATTTAGCGGAGTTAGGCAAAACCGTGAAAAGAACGGAACTAAGAGAAGCGAGCCTGAGGGTCGGTCGGGCAGCGACGATTAGCGGGTGGATGCTAACGAGTAGGGCAGCGTTTGTATAGTACCAGGCAGCAAGAGAAATATAATATTTGCGAGGTTTGGAAGGTGCTCAGTTATGGAGTCCATGTCGTAAATTCGCGACTGAGCCGACTGACTGTGCATGTAAAAAGAATAAACTCCAGTTTCTTGACTAGTTCAATTAGCCTGACGAATTTTCAGCTCGTACAATGTCTTACGACCAAAACTGATTACCGATCGAGCGACATTAGATCGCCCCGGGGTTGATGCCATTAATAGGGAAGCGTTGTTGATCGATCGATCGAAATATTAGCAGAATTTACTTTGCTGTAGTTCGCTGGAATGAGGAAGAAGAGAGGGAAAGATAGATCTATAAAACTAACGACTGGGAGGGAGAGAATCCCGGCTGCTGATGGAAAAAAAGACGCGAACCAGCAGCAACAGAAAACGCCCGCAAAAGCAGAGGCTGATTTAAACCTGTCTGGCGGCCCGCTGGGTGCTTAACAACTGAAAAACAAACATGGCGGTGACCGGTACGTACGAGCCAGCGGGAGAGCTCATGTATGTGGCGTACAAAGAGGGAGAGACCCGTAATGTATGCCTCTGTCGCGACTGGGCGACGCTTTACGCACCATCTGAAGATGATGCTCTCGCCTTTCAGATGTCTCTCGAGCTCAAGAGACGGGTTTTAAAAGATAGCCAGTTTGGTAAATAAAAAAGCCTGGATATGAATTCCCTCGAAAACATTAAATTCACAATGTATCGTATCGAACCATGACAATATTAAAAATTTATTCATTTTGAGAGAACCCAACCACCAGGAAGTATAACCATTATGAATACCAGCTAACTACAATTTTCGGCAAATTGACATTGCTGTATACGAAAAATTACAAAATGTCTAGTTTATATTTTATCATTTGTAAGCATCCGACGTTAATACGTATGTTGGTACTTACACCAGGGGTCGTTGCCTGAGGCCCGTAAGGGTAACGCGTCCAATCCAGGCTTTCCTCCGACGTTGTATCCAACAGAACAACTGAAACATAATAAAAATGATGTTTAGTTATAGATACTCAAAAAAAAAATTTTTAAAACACATCGCAATGTTAGTTTCAATATCGACTGCTTGAAATAAGTAAACAAGTTTGCGTTCATTAAGTTACAATAGTTACTTGCTCTTGGTGTACATGTTTCCCAACTGCCGACAATTATTGATTATATTCTCTCGCAACAATATTCCGCGATATAATATCTTTCTTACTAATCCGCAGCAGACAAACAGATTTAATCAATCAATTTGCAAGTCTAGTTTTTACGCCATTTTATCTGGATTTGAGCTGAATTTATTTTTTGAGAAACTTGTTAAATATACAGGTGCACAAGTTTTTTGATTTTATAGGTACGTCAATGAAATGTTGCACGTGGAATAATAATGCAAAGAAGATGTATGTACGCAGGATCATTATTATGTTGTTCGACTATCATTGACAGATGAGTGGAACGACAAATTCATAGACATTGCTATCCAACAAAAGAGAACTAGCGACTATGAAGTAATAAATTAAAAAAAAAACACTCATTCCCATTGAACGTTCATATTTTAAGTAATCGGAGTAATCTAGGAAGACTTTATTTGAATAAACAAGAGCGTGGGTTCGTCCATGTATTTAAGTTTGACGTCAAAGAGCCAGCTTTTGCCATTGTTACGAGCCTTATGCACTTGAAGTACTTTTCCAATTGTTCTATATCCTGAGCTGGATTACTTCCACGGGAGCTGTTTGTTCAATCTGGATGGTCTCTGATTTATCTTTGTCTTTCTGTCAAAAACTTCGGCGATGTACGATTCATAATAATATCTGTTGGAGAGTAAAAGTATTCAACAAAATCATCCTCATATTTATATACGAGCTACGAGGAGCTTCTGTTATGTTGGTATGAGTCATATGACAAGGTAGTCTGCGTGAAAATCGTAGTCGACTGGTTATCGACCAGCTCACCTCGGCGGTTGCCACCGGTCGCGCGCGCCCACCAGCAGTCCCCCACGTACGCTTCAGCCACCCCCGAAGCCGACATACCGCGTCGTGATGAGACAGAGCGAGTGGGAGAACGAAGGGGCTTGGGAAGGGGGCTGGAGGGTGATGTTGCCGATGGTGGCGACAGCAGTGCTGTCGAACAACACCCAACCTTTGCGACAGCATCGCGAGACTAAAAAATCCCCATACTGCTCGCTAAACTACCCTGTACCTTCTGCACCGACATCTTTTGCTGCGTGGTAATGCTGATATCTTTAAATGTTATCAAAGTGATGCTACTCACACCATTGAATATCCTTAGATTTTTAGAATCGTGCGAAAAAGGATACTTAGATTGTGGTTCGTGGGGATTGGTTGGAATCATCGAGATCTATAACGAAGCGATATGAAATCGATCACACCTGCTAAGGTCTTGGAACTCTGTGGATGTGAATTAACGATAACCGTATCTCATTTTTTTACCATAGTACGACAAACAGATTGGTGTTTGAAATATACGTAGAAAGGAGCCGTCATGTTGCAGTTTTTTTTTGTTCTATCGAGACACGAGGCGTCCTCAAGGATCTTTAAGCTACATATAAAGTTGTTCCTATCTCTATCAGGCACTCGAGAAATTGCCGCTACTTTCTATAATGTATTCACGTATTATGGCGAGTCCACAGTTGTTATCACGACGGGATCAGTGCTCGTACTTCGAGGTGAAAGTCGTCCACGCGGCATAGAGTAGTTACATACGTTGGTTGTACTGTGAGTGTTGTAGCTTGTTTTGAACTGAGTTCTAGCCGACTTCATAGCCACGGCGCATAAGTTGTTATTTTCTTACTTTGCTGTACCAAAATACCTCCAATATAACTATCAGCGTTATACAGCTCTCGATATGTTCACTCAGAAAGATTATACAAATTTCTGTGATATTTGATGACTTGTCAGTTTACGGAAGTCATCTAAAATAATATTTGAATCATCAGGTGCATCTTTAGTCGACCGGTTGTACTGCCGTCGTCGACCCAACAACCGCAGCTCTTTAAACTGAATAGGTATTGATGTGACCTGTGAGTTATTGACTGTTGCAAACAATGAGTAACATCCATTCGAGGCTCTGAAATACAAAGCCATTTGTCAAGCTGCATAGAAGTTCGATTTTTTAATTCTGCTAATTAATTAATTTAGCTCTGTGGTTACAATTGTTGTCAATGTCACGGAACGTATATCAGTAAATAAAGAAAATCTCTAATCTAGTTGATCAAGATCTTTTTCATTGATATTGACTCTGTTGCAGCGAAATGTGCATCAATGCTAGTGGACCATCTCGCTTGAATGTATAAATCTTTTGGTCCAGCTTGTCAAGTCCAAATAACCAACTTTTTTTTTTGCATCTTCCAGTTTGTGACCCTTCTACCTTGTCTACAGGTGCCTTTTAACATGTACATCCCTTCGCCAGTTCAGCCCTACGCCCATCCACCAAACCCTTTTGTAACTTCTCCGGATCCGAGGATAGCAATGTCCCCGGTCCCGCGAGAAAAGCAGCAAATTTAAATTTCAAATTCGGAGCATGTCCCAGGGTGTGGCGGTATGCATAGTGTCGCGTACCGGGTTCGGCCTTAACTCACTCACTCGCTCTCAACCGGGTCGTGTTCAACGCGACTCGCTGCTCTCGCTTTATCGTTCGTATTTGCCGTTTCACGCATCCTTAGTAAATATTTCTCTCTTTCTCTCTCTCGCTTTCGTACCGATGATTACGACAGTGGGAATTTTGAATATGTCCCTATAGACGAAAACGAACCGCCTACAGACCACACGGCGAAACACTTGTCTGTCTTATGGATCGTAATACTAACTTTTTGATTGGATCAGATCCTTTTTTTTTTTTTTTTAAATACTGTCTTACATATTTGAAATCTTTCGCTATTAAAAAATTTCAAATTTACATCATGATTATTCATGGAAACTGCTGTAAAAGTCTATGCTCATCGAACAAAATTCCATTTGGTTGATCGTAAAATGAGAGAACCAAGCGTCTTTTTGTTTGGGTCGAACGAAATCACGAAAATTGAACAAAAAAAAAGTAGTTGGATGCGTCTTTTTTCGTCCAACGAAATAGGATTTTGTTTGCTAATCAAATTTTTCTTCCCAGCGCCTTCATCCTGATATTTTTTTTTGTCGAGGACCTCAACATAAACCACGTTTGTAATCGTAGTCATGAGAATCAGTTGGGTACCTGGCTCAATTGTACATCATGACAGTTATGAGCAGTTTTAAGAGAGCGCAGTGCTCGCTCACTGTGAACGGTCGAAGAAACAATGAGGAGCAGAGTGCGAAAAAGAAATATACTGGAAAGCTCGACAGGATCTGTGATGTCCCTTTCCCATTCGTTTATCCAATCTGCAGAGTGCATGGGTCCCGAAAAAGTGCAATGTCCTTATGGAGATAGAGTGGGAGGGAAGAGAAAGAGCGAAGGGAGCAGATTGAGAGAGAGGGAGAGAGAAAAACGATTTGGCTCCTTGTGCGCGATGGTCAAGGACACAAGTCGATGAAAAAAATAAGAGCTAAAAGTGGTGAGTGTTGGTGAAACGAGAGGGCGCGCATGCGCTTGTCAATGACTTAAGCGTATGCGTACACGCGGTCACGCTTCCTCTGTGTATATAGGATCCCGCATGCGAGTGCGAGACTTTCTGCGATGGGCCCACAGCGTATAGCACGCGAGCGATGGCTCGGTTGTTGGATCTCTTGCACGCTTAACTCGCTGCCATAAGATGCGACGCATCGGACCACCTACGTTCTTATGACCTGCCCCTTGCCGAGATCCTGTATATCCACGATTTTATTTAGCTGTTTAAAATGTTGCTCTGTCCCGCCTATTTGACACTCGTTTGTCCCCTAGTGTCCCCTTACTCCGTCTCAACGTATTTCTTTTTTACTATTACCGTTTATGTTGCTTTTTATTATTTGCAAACGCTGACATGACAAACCAGACATCTAGCGTGTTGCATCGAGAATGCGATTGGATTCTTCTTTTAACGACTCACTTTGCCTTTGGAAATTGGCACAGTGCAACTACTCATTAATCCGTCGGAAAAAAAATAAAAATTCACGTAAAGTTTTTCAAGTTAACACGCAGATGCGAAAAGATAGAAAAATATCGACGCCCAACTCTTACGCTCTTTGCGTATCTTCGCTTCTGTTCGTTACTCTTTAGGCAGCGACCAGATATAATATGACTATAGAACAGAGTGCGAATGCTGGACCAGAATCGTCTTCCAATCGGGCACCAAGTGTACACAGCAGACAGTTGCACTCATCGCCATGAACCAATGCTATTTGATGTCTTGCCTTGGCCGAGCTCAACGTACGTATGTGCAGATGATGAAATATTAGCGTTGGGCCAGCTTTATACCTGAGACGTTAGAGGAGCATTATCCCACTGTCGTATATTTACCATAGTTAGCTGTCCATTGTTTACAGAGTTTTTAGAGACTTGAGATTGAATCAGTTGTAACCATTT
The DNA here is from genome assembly GCA_948107755.1 of Campoletis raptor. Lineage (NCBI taxonomy): Eukaryota > Metazoa > Arthropoda > Insecta > Hymenoptera > Ichneumonidae > Campoletis > Campoletis raptor. The sequence goes on from OX403626.1 coordinate 4,984,649, forward strand.
CTACGCTAATTAAATAATCACGCCTAGTGATATCGATGAAAATAAAAAATTTTACCATTAAGTATACACCGTATTGAATCCACTCCATCAAAATGTTGATAATTCAACTGTAGATTCGTAAAAGCTGACGTTCTTTTGGTCGAAATTCTTCTATATGTTCATGATTCTAGAGTTATCTAAATTCCTGTTGGCTTAATTTTATCGAACTCACAAGCAGCTTGCAATAGAAAGACTTGGATTTTATAAGTTCTGAAATAGTCGATAATGCAGTTGTTAGGCTCCCGAGTTAGTGGGAAAAACATATTGAGTGGGAAAGTCGTAAGTATGCACTGCGATATTCTTATGTAACCACAAAATGATATTGATTGACACTGAATGAATAGCGGTCGAATAACAATCTAATAGTAAAAGCCGTGGCTCAACCAGTGTGAGTACGAACGCTGAGGCAGCCTTAATGGTCACCCTGGACTAAAGCTCTTCATCAGCCGTAAGACCAAAGTAACATCAAGGAGTTAACTCAAGCGTCATCCAATATTAGCGACAATACCCGGAGCCAATTGTCGAGCATTTTACAATACTGGTCCTGTGGTAAATTTTTTCTCGGGAGTTTATCGCACGTAAGAAATATTTCTTGAATCGTTTATGGATATTTCTTGTCGTGATTGCGCATGGAAATACGATTAAAATTCTTGGCGTGGTGAAGCACATACGGACCGTGTCTCTAGAGCCCCGTTAATTATGAGCACTGCTTGAAGCCAGGGTTCGCCTTTCGTGGTATGAGAAATATATCGGTGGGTCGTTCGGAAGTAAAAAATAAAAAATGATGGGCCTCAAAACGAGTGAGGTAAAAAAGCAGTCGAGGGAGACGAGATAGAGAGACACGTGTTACGTAGGAAGAAGAGAAGAAATGAGAAGAGAATGACGACAACGAGGGAACTTGTACTCCGACTTAGTTCAGAACGGTCAACAGTCGTCGTTGTGTATATCCCACGAAAAGAACGTGGTGGGCATCAGGTCTTCCTTGCAATCATGGTTAACCCTTCTACGAGAACCTGATAAAGTTCCAATCTATACTTGAACCATTAAGTGTCCTCTTCTTCAACCTTTCTCTTGTCTCATCATTCTATTCATTCTTCCCTGTTTTTTTTTTTTTTTTTTTTGCAGTTCTGTAATTTCCAAAAGTCCAATCAAGCGTAAAGAGTTGTAAGGTATCCCGAAATTCTGGTAATCCGGACCCAACAAAGTTTTACTGACGTTAATTACCGACAGTCACGATGACCCTCCCCCTCCATAACAAACACACAAATGTTTCCAAGGATTTTGCTTCAGTGATGCCGTTCATGCTTGTAGACGCAAAGTAATTTTAACGCCGTACTCGGACGTCTGTCATATATTGAATCACACACCCGAGTTATATGCACCGGGGGCACGCTGGTCTTTCAGTATGCATAAGCGAAAGAGTATTTATCAAGTTAATTCACGCTGCATTCCAAATGCAAGTTAGTGCCACTTCAGGACTGCTGCAGCAGGTTTAGCATGATCCCATGTAACATTGGACCGTTGGGTCAGAGACACCTGCAGGTACCTAAAGAAATAGCTCCTTAATAACGCGACGGTGAATGTGACGTTAAAGGACATTAGGGAGAAAGAAAGATAATTTCGTACGAAAGAATCGATCCAGATATTAACAATAATTAAAAGAAAACATTCTGCGGATTATTAACAGTGAGTACCGAATTCCAAGAACGGTTTATCGAGCTGCGCATTATTCGGTTTTTTATTGGTAGACAACTGAATCATCGTAGGCTTTATTGAGCTGATGGGAATTCCATAAGCACATGAGTGCAGTTTTGGTTTTTAACGGATGGTTCACGCATCTTGGGTGATAAATTATCTTCTCATACGGGCAGCTATAATCAAGATAGGTCGAGACAGATTGGCAAATGAACTTCTGAAACGAAAGGTGTCAATAGTAGCATATGACAGTGCGTTCAATGATAATAGCAAAAATGAGCGAAAAGCGCACTGACACAGGTGTGAAGGAGCCGTATGCAAGAGTGGGCGAAACAAAAAGACAGTGAAACAGCATGCGGGGCGAGGCGGGAGGGAGGGGGCGAGACTCCTTGGGATCGATAAAAAATACGAGGTGCCCGGGAACTTAACCCCAGACTCTGGGTCAGCTCTGTGGGGTTTCTACGAGCGTGCTATAGGGCCCCCCTTGTTTGGTTGAACTCATTGGGAGAAGTATAAACGATGCGGGAGTATAAACCTTGCGAACAAAGACGAGATCACAGCGCGAAGAGAAGTACGGCGAGGCAGAAGAAGGGCGGGGGGGTACCAGGCCTCAAGCGATACTAAGTTCTGGACTGGTGGTTCGGCCCACGCCGCAAACCACCGTTGAGACGCGCGTTTTCAGGGAATGAATTAACATTTACATAGCATTATTATGTTTGTGCATAATATATTCATCCAAGTTAAATAAATTATTTAAACAATATAAAACGGTGGAAGGTAAGGAAAAAAGTAAAAAGTTTGGATACATGAGGATAAGGTGAAACGGTGCGGGGGCCTGACAGCACAGTAATTAAGCAAACAAGTTGGTCATGTTCGTGCTTTTAAGGGAAGGGTGGGAGGACTTAGAGATATTTAAAGATTGGCTAAAAAATGTCCTATCAATATTGATAGGAAATATCGATAATGTGCCAACGAAAGATTTGAAGTAAAATTTGAAAAGCATCTGACGTCATAATGCCTTTGGATATGACTCATGACAGCTTATCAGATACTGTTATTTATTCTGTACAAAACTGTATTCTAAAAATTAGCACAACAAAATCCTTGAAAACATTTAGATCGCGCTCTCTACTTTAGATCGTTTTTCACTCATAATCATTGTTTAATGTTGCAGCCGAATTCAACATCTTTCCAAGATTGCTACATTGCTGGTCCAAGGGTTTTTCTGTACTTCCAGCCGGATGTGAACATTTCGTTCTGCCTTTGTCCCCGGTCGTAATTCCGATCTCATTTCTCGTTTCTTTGGAAAGAAATGATCTTGGGTCTTTGGGTATGGATCTTGAATTTCAATTGTGCTTTTGAAGAGCAGCGCACTGCCCTTTCGTTCGCCTGTCTCTCATATCAATCTCTCACTCCCTCGACATACATCTTCTATCCTGCACGTAGCTCACTGCGCCTTTCGCCAGGAATACCAAGCGGAAAGTTCGAATCCAGAGACGGCCCAAGTTCAACAGATTCACCGAGAGTAGGCGTCAACGGCGTTGGCGTTCAAGACGACGTGGAAGTGGATGTACCGAAGAATATAAATGTGAAGAACACATAGCGGGAGCAAGATATATCAATCATCGTGTTGGAATAGAGCCAAAGGATCAAAATATTTATTAATTTTATTCTTACCCAAACTCAACAAACTGTACACTTTTTGCAATTAAAACGAACCAGAATATTTTGGATTCTATTTAGATCAATTGAGTGACATAAGTGGAACGATCTATTGAAAGTCATTAACCGACGTAATACGCGGTAAACTTGTTCATTGAAGACGTTAATTCAATCACCCGTGTATTACAAAACTCTAGTTGTTGATTTTCAACTATTCGCAACGATTCAAAAAATTACCAGAATTGATTTGTTATTATTATCCTCATTATTATCGTTAGAGCACATTATCAATATGTGAGGAGTCCCTTTGGGCCTTATATTTCAAATGATTGATAACGAAAAAATTTACGAAGCAGGCTTCGCTAAGGAAAAAAAATAGAGAAGAAATTGATCACCGTTAATTGCGGCTAGAATCGCACTGCAGAGCGTCAATATCGTGGTCTTCTACGGACCATCTATACACTGCAGCATAGAGTAAATGATTCAAGATATTAACGAGAAAGTAGAAATCTCAGGAGACCTGCGTACAAATAGACCAGTTGAGCCGATAGTTAACTGAACCTGCACGGGTCCAGCTCGCACACGGATCTTGACTTTATTAGCAAGCCACCTGTTTGCCACGGTAATTTATGCAGGTCTGTAATACTGATACTAAGAATATTTAGGTATCAACAAATCTTACTTTTTTCCTCAAGCCCTCTATTTGTTTCTACTGTTAATATTTTCTGTAGCATTATTTTTACTTCTTGTACTTCTTTGTTTATCTCGATAGTAGAAAACATCCACGCCCGGTTTATGCAGAATTTATTTATTTATTAGTCTCTCACGATGCTCTAAAATCGTTTGCTCTTCACGTTGCTGACTCGATCGATCAGTTTACACACGATTGATGGAAGTGTCAGTTGGAACTTTTTTTATCTCCAGTGCTTTATTTGTCCCAGAAATCTAATATTAGTATTCGATTTGGTAATGATTTTATTTAGCGGTTTGCTGATTATTTCTTTCTGAACTTCGTATACTTCGAATACCAGTTTTAACTGCGGGATTGAATCTCAATGACACAATTGTTTTACATACTTTTAATGTTTTTGACAAGACTTTTGTCAAACTAAGGTCGCGTGATGCGTTTGACATACAGTTACCGAAGCTGTAGCCTTGATCTTGTCACAGAAACAAAGCAAAATTAAACGAAATGAAAGAATAGTCCATAGCCTGACGATGAGAACTGGCTGGATGTGATGGAAAGCAGAAGTACGAAAAGTGAACAAGGTCTTTCTCACTACCTCATATCCAAAAGACACATTCGCTTGTATACGTCCTCGCATTACGGATATATGGGGTGCAAAGGAAAAGAACAAAGTGTCTTCGAGCACCGAGCTCTCCGTAGTATATATTATACTTTAGTCGTGAGTTTAAAATCCGTCAGCTTGTCAACGTCTGGGAAATGAAGAGGCTACATAAAACACGAATTTCTCTGTATTAATAAATGCAGGAACGCTGTCTTTTCACAGCTATACGAGCAGGGCAGAGTCAGGTAAAGGGGGAATTTGTATTTGTAGTAATATTTGGTTACAGTTAAAAGTGAAGGGAAAAAAAGGATAGATTTGATATTCCATCGTGGATGGCATCGTTGAAAATAAAGGGTTTTGAAAATTGCACGCTCGCAAATCCACTGATGGCACAGGAACAAGTTTACAGGAAGGGATGAGCATAAAAACCATAAGGGACAAAAGATTCGATGGAACAATGGTCTGGGTGAGAATTTATCAAGTCAAAGGGATGACGGTAACTCCTCGCTTGAAATGAACGATGCTTTCTGAGTCTTAAGCCTCCAAGGTCGTGGGGAAAATGAATGTACAACGAAAACCTTGGGGACAACGTGCAGCGTTACTCCAAAACTTGGGAGTAGAGCTTTGTCTATTTCGACTGTGCAGCATTCGACTTTTTTTCTGACGTCAACAACCCTTAATGGAATTATGTATCGTTCACATGTTTCATATCATTATAAATTTTGTTACTGACGATTGATGATAGCTGTAGAAGTTCTAAAAGTGCAGAATCTAATGGCAATGGTGAAGCATTAGAAATATCGCAACCAATTATATTTTTACGTACAGTGAAAAATTGTTCACGAACGAAATACTCACGTTTGTCATTGTCGAATAACTGGACATACAGGTTCGCGCTAATTAGCTTCTGCTTTATTTGATAAACTAATAAAAAATGTTATTTTAAATAGGAAAAAAGGAATGTGTGTAGACGGCCTATTGAATGCGGACCGGGATACTTGGGGAAAACTGAGAGAGGAAATGGGACGTAAAAGTGAACATTCCTGAGGCGTTGCAACGTTGCCCGATTACTTATATTGTCGCAGCAGCTCAGGTATTCAGGAGCTCACTTTCGCCATAAGGTCCTGTACATGTAAACCAGACCCCGCAGAGCATAGACTATATTCTCGAGATAAAGTATGATTCTATGTAGCTGGTTAAAGTATGCAATATTGCATATTGCGCGTATCTCGGCAGCAACTGGAGTTGGATAACGCCCGAGACGGTTACCTATGCTCTCAACTGGCTGTGATTTTTCAATGCACTTTTCCTCTAGGCGCTGGTTAACGTTCCTTCATCCCACTGTGTGTAAGCATCGGTTAAACGCACATGAATTCACTAGAGGATATTTCAGGTAGGACTACGAGCTACACAGTGAATATGCCTTCGAAAGCGTTCGAAAATACGTAATGTAGAACTAATGTAGCTACAGGGGTTCGAGAAGGCGCGTATTTGTTAAGTCCTCTCTCCACTGGGTTATTTCTCTCAAGTCTTATATACCAAACGGTTTACGAACCCGAGGAATATTGTACATCTAACTTCTCTATCTGCGACCGCTACGCGAGCCGTTCCAAGATCTTCCGTCTCGCTCGACAACCAACTATCGGAACATTTGAGCTTAGACACAACTCTTTCTTCGTCTTATCCTCCATTACTGGTGTGCCAGTACATGTGTATATATCTGTATAAAGAGTATAAACACAGACAAATGTAATCACTACGTAGTAAATAATATTTTTATTCGTTTTTATTTTTTCTCCAGAAGGATTGAAATTTATGTGTGTTCGTGTTGCCCAGTATTGCGGAGCCTTGCATATCGCATTTCGTCTCGTGCGATCCTCATTTTGCCACTCGCAAACTCAAGAGGCCGACGCTGTTTGGTCCTACTTTTTCGCATCTATGTATATCTCGGTCTTCGACCGCCTGACAAGTTTATTTCACCACACTGAAACGACCTCTGGGTTTCTCTTCTCCCTGACTACCTTACTCAGTCTCAATCCTAATGGGCCTAAAATTATTTCAACTGGAAACAGATAAGGCCCGACGTTCTGCAGGACGATGATGGAGAGGACTTACCGCCCATTATGCGCATGAGGGCTCGAAGAAGGACTTTTCTCAATAAAAACCTGGATATCGGCGCGAGGATTTTAGTGTCGAAAAACAAAAATGTTCATCGACATTATTTATAAAAAGCGTTGATCAGCGGAAACCCGCAAATACGAAATATCTCATTGTTACCTTTAGTGAATGGAATCCGTTCTATTGAAATGACTTCCTGACTCGTTCAAAAGCAAAAGCATCCTACAGCTCAATGAGCAGTAAAAAAAAAAAAAAATTCTCAAAACCAAAACTCGTGTCATTCACGGGCAATGATTTCGCGATTTTTTTTATAATTCATCAGAATCTGCCATCCCATCCGGAATGTTTGAGAACACACGCATCGGATATAGATGCGAAGAATACATGGTACATACGCGGTAGGAGTTTGGTGCTGGACTTCATTGTTTCCCCCTCTACCCCTTATGTTGCACCATCTCTGTTTCTTCTTGATCAACCTTTGGCTCGATTCCTATCTCGCTCCATCTACCGAGAACTCGGTGAGCTCGTCTTTCCGCTCTTCTTTCTCCCTCAATTTTCAGACGACAAAGGGACAAGGGGAGGGGGCGGAGGGGGGCAAACTACAACCGGGTAAGCCCGGGGGGGATTCGAGGAGGCCTCTTGTCCTGGTCTATAGGACGCTGATGTTGCCGGTGTCTGTGTAACAACCACGCTGCATTGGATGCTTGGTACTGTCGGGTCTTTGCTTATGCTGCTGTTGATGGTGGTGATAGTTGTGGTAGTAGTGGTCATGTGATGGTGGTGGTGGTGGTGATGGTGATGGTGCTGCTGCTGCTGCTGCTGCCGCCGAGAGTAGGTAGGTTCTGGTACAGGTATGCAGCACGCGGTGGGCTGGTCGAGGGCATTCCTGCGGCGTTGCCACGTCCTCTTACTCACCTCTGGAGAGCGACGGAGACGGAGAGAGTGAGAAAGCAGCAGCTTAGCGTAGTGTAGTGAGGCATGTAGTATAGCGAGAGCAAGAATACGTATACCGTTGAAATAAAGGAATGGAGGCCCACAAGGTGCAGTAAATGCTCTACGTTATAGTAGAAACCGAGCGATGGAAGGAAAGATGGTCCTTTGGTGGGAACTCTAGCGCTTTTGCGATCAAGAAAAGAGCTGCGTGATACTAGAGAGACGAGAGTTCAAAGAAAAACATATTTTCTAGGGCGCACGTGGACAGGATCAAGAGTATTGTTATCGTCATTCTACACCGTCATCCGACTTCTACCTTTTCTTGATATAAACTTTTTCTTCCTCGTCCTGTTTCAAGAGAACGAAAATTGCGAATTCAGTTGGAACCCAAGTTTTTATATCTGTATAAATTGATCGCGGTCATGAAGAACAAGTGCACCATGCCTGCTTATGCCGCAGCCGCTTTCCTGCAGGTTTCTTCATACCCTTTTTTCAAGAGGATACGGCATGAAAGAATGAAGAATTCCGCATCGAAAGTTGCACGGTAAATTCACAGCCTCTTCGCGAATCCTAGCAAGTAAAGATCAAGTTATATACTTTCCAACCAACAGAGTCGCGTCGCCCAAAACGCGCGCGCGCTCCCGCGAGTCTGTCTTTGTATGTGTTGGTCTTTCCCAAGTCTCTTTTGCTGGTAGACCTTCAGCTTGGAGACGTCAATGAGATTTACTACCGCATGTTCCTTAGCTGCGAAAGTGTACGTGGGTAGAACATTCTGAGGGATACGTTGGGTTTCAACGATATATCCTCCAGGACAAAAAAAAACGCGGCTACGATACTCAACTAACGAAACTAACCCGGGCAGACCTAACGAAAGCGACGAATCATATACGATGCTCCTTCGATATTGAACTACGCACGATTTTTCTGCTAAGCAAGGAGCAGGGAGAAGGGAAAAATACATCAAGTTTATGTAGAGAAGCTTGAGAGTTACTACGGAGTTCTTTTCAGGTTATATATCAGGCTTTATTGTAGATCTGTGAGTGAGTAGTATGCCCTTAAATTCCACGTTTCGTCGAATGCGTCACGTGTGAACGAGCGTGTATCAGTAATGTACCGAAAAGTTGTGATCCACTGTTCTTGCGGCGATAGGCATGGAGAAATCAAATTCATCACTGCACCGTCTACGGTATCGCGAAGAATTTCCGAAATTGTGCATGCCAAGACATTATTAAAATTTTACAAGAGACGGGCATTAATTTAATGTACAATGGTCAAAATCATGGGTTTTTGCATCGTTTTGTTCTTCAAAATTATAAATTCATGAGGATGCTTCGATGGAAGTCATGCTAACGTTTATACGATACAGACGCCCATGCGTAATTTTTTTTTTTATAAACGGTCGATACCTAAGTGAGCCTTTTCTTTCCTCCCGAGGCTATCGTATTCATTTTGTTCTCTTCTTTGTTCTTATTTTTCGTTAAAATATGGAAAACGTCCGACGATCAACCATTGCAAAGGCTTCGCCCAGACGATTTACAACGGTGTTATGAGCAACTTTACAAGGTTCCACAAAGAAAAGAGACGAATCCAGAAGTTGGATGAAGTTGTGTGGTGTGCGAATGTGGTCTATGGTCGCAAACCATAGATAGAACCTTGTTGAGATCGATTTTATTGAATACGTACAAGGCACACTGGTCGACCGAGTCCGGGATGATGATGACTCGCGGTCGACGCCTGAGTATGGGAACCTGATCTACAACCTAATCAATACTCTGCCCATATGTCACCGGGTAGTTATTCCCTAACCAGACTGGGTGTCGTCTAACCTCTATACTTCTACACCGGTAGCACAGGGTCTAATAGAAAAGTCAACAACAAGCCCCAACAACAAGTGTAACGAAGGGAGCGCGACTTCCACTGTTTCCTGAAGTACAAAACTATATTTTTTTTACGTGATCTCAGTACTTTACAAAAACTATTTTACGTTTCTCTTTTAATCTTCACTTCTGAAAACAAAAAAAAATCAAGTCCGCTTCTTGGGGTATTCTCGAATATAAATAATCGGCAGTTTTTGTATAGTACACGTTATATTTTTACGAAAGTCTTTTAAACACTTGTTATAAGCCAAGGGTGCATGACTCAAATGCATATCAATCAGAAGCGATCGTACGGTACAAAATCTTGATGCTACATTACATTCCAGTCAAATTATGATTCCAAGGAACTCATTTGTGAACTCTGATCACTCTGAACGTAAGTCCAGTCTCTTGCCTGATTGCGTGAATGGTTATTTTTCAAAATAGCATTTGAGAATGCCAGATTTTTCATATAATTAGTTAGATATGGCATATTAGAAATTTACCTTGTTCGGCGCGGATCCCTCCGAGGCACATCAGCAACAGAAGGAAGACAGGAGCACAGGTGGTTAAAAAGAAGCGGTGGCGTCGTAACACGACCGCCATAATGAACGGGGCCATTCTTATCAGGCAACCCGCTTACTCCTGGCCCCAACGGCCGCGGTTCCTCTCGATCTCGAAGCGTCACTCACTCCACATGCCTTTAAACCAATTACACCCTTTTTTTCGTATATCCCCTTTCCAACCCTATTGCACAGTTAATCACGTTTTTTCACTCACTATTATTACTTCACTATGTTTTTCTTTTTTAATTTGTACATCAACAGAGCATACGTGTATGATTTCTCAACCACGTGCGCGTCAAAACAATCACGCAAAGGACTCAGTACGGACGGACCGAGTAATTGTTTTATCAACGGATGGAGCAAATTCACAAATCAAAACTTTCTTTTGATATCTCCAAAAAAATCTTCATCACACGATCTCCGTTTTCGCTCTTTCACTTTTGTTGTGTAATTGATCCTGAATTTTGAATATTTTTCATCTCGTTTTTTCGATTTTTTCCCCGCATTATCCAGGATTTGTGGTACCGCTGCTGACTACCAATCGTCTCTTATGTTCGTAATTTTCTCATCTGAAACAAGAATAAAAATTCGATCGATATAGTGGAAGCCTTCAGGTATATACTTCCTTTTTTCATTATTTAATGTGTGTGTGTGTGTGTGTGTGTATGTGTGTGTGTGAGAGAGAGAGAGAAAGAGAGAGTGTTATAACGTAGATTTAAATATTTTCAAAGAATTAAATATCGTTAATCAAAACAAGGGTCAAATATTTTTAAGGTTTAAGCGTTATGAGTATCGCTGGTCGATACGATTGATGGGCATCGGAGCATGATGGAAATGCTTCTTTGGTGAAGCAATGATCTTCGTCGAGTCATTCCCCGGGTTGCAGGTAGCGATGTCGAAATTTGTTGACCTGTACTCCGGGCATTCAATTTTGTCGGAAGGAATGCTCCATTTGGAACTCACTACCACTGGAATCATTTCAAGCCTGATGTATGGAAGAACCTGTACAACCGCATGAACATTTCCTCATGGAAATGCTCTTGGAAAGAATTATATTACAGACAGGTGGACGAATGATATATATTTTACAGTTCAGCATGTTCAATGTGATAAATGCTATTTCATTGAATGCATCGAAAAACATGGGTGGCAACGTTTCAGACGACATAGGACTCCTTTAAATCTTATTCCTTCTTGCATATTTCATCCTTACAGATTGCTACTTGAAGCTATTATTTCAATAGGTTTCCTGAATGCTGTGAATAGCAAAATATTGGCAATTTCATTTCAGATCAACTTGGGCGATCTGATGAACTAAGTTCGAGAACTGTCACTCATGTATCAAGACCGGTAATTTTCTCCCGTTGCTTGCTTGTCCTTTCGACATTGGTTGACAGGTGGCGTCAACTTGCGAACGACATATTGTCCATAAGTTGTTCATGGTTTGCCGAAGGGCATAAGCGCGCAGTCTCCAATGGAAAGGGGAGTTTTTTCATGTTACTTCATAATTCACGTGATCTAAAGTGTTCTCGATCAATCAATCTCTATGTCCGGAGACGTTTGTCTACTCGGAACAGTCCATCTTTTTTACAATACTTCGCGGGCATGAGAATAAACGATAGGCACGTTATTCGCGGCCAACGTAGGAAAGGCAGCCAGGAAAGATTTACAAAGTCCTTTGGGTCTCTTGGTCAGCTTCTCCTCACCATTGAGAGTTTATACCAACACCATTCTTTGCCTCTCATCACTTCTGAGCTCGATATCGCTTTCTTACTCTCTTACCCTCCCCCCTCCTCGATCTTCCACTATATGTTTTCCTCACCCTTTTTCTCCCTCTCTCTCTCACTCTCTCTCTCTCTCTCTCTCTCTCTTACTCTCACATCTGACTATAAGTTGACGCAACTTCGACTATAGTACATATCCCGGCGGAGAGTCAGTGACTTGCTTGCTCAGTCGTTGTGTCTACTATACCACGCGGCAAAAGTTGCTCGCCTCTCTAAGGGGCCTGTGAGTTGAGACCATGCGTAACTGGCTGTCCTTCACCGTGTGCTGGCATATGAACGCCGTTGTCGTTTCTCGTCGTCAGCTCCTCGCCGGCAAACGAGCAGGTCGAGCCTGGCCGGAATCGCTCAATCTGGTTCTTCTCCTTCCATCTATTTTTTTCCACTCTCTATACCTCACTCTCGCTATACTTCCCGTCTTTACTGTACGTCTACCGTGTTCTCGAACTCAGTGTGCTATACTTGGTATCACTTCGAGATCGTGTCCTTCATCCTCCAGATTCTCAAACGCTGTCGGATTGTCGATTTCATCTGTACGATTTTCGCTTTAAGAGGGTTTCGGCTCAGAATTGTGGTACAGAGAAGAACGGGGGGATTTTTTTTCACCTTTTTCAATTCTCTTTTGAATAACGTGGCTATATTTTTCAAAATCTTCAGTTTTCAATAACCTCGCATCGGCGCGATACACACTTTTCGCAGCCGAAACTTTAATTTGATTTTTTTGAAAGTTCGGTACGTTTTTTTTTTCGGACAAGAGAAAAATTAGGAGCGGATAATTTTTAATAAGAAAAGCATTAGAAACTTTTTCAATGCGTTATGTCAAGAGGGAAAAAAGTTAAAATTTTTTTGAATAATGATCGTATAAAATTTCCAAAAAATCACATTGAAGCTGAATTCCTCTCTTTTCGAATGTCGTTCACTGAATCGCTCTGCGTATACACTGCCAGCGGAATGGCATAAAAAATGACTTCATATCTTTTTTGCAGTTTTGTCCGGAAACTTTCCACCGAGAGTGTATATGTATCAAAAGACACGGTAGCGGTTCGACGCCGAGTATTCAAAAGAAAAATCCAGCGCAAGTAATGCTTCATGTATATATACTCCCTTATATACTCCAATATAACGGTTTCAGTATATACTGTTGAAAGATTCCAGCACAAAGGGCTCTTGGGCTGTAAGTTCTTAAAATTGTTGGAAAACATATTTTTCCGATACGTCGACCTTCATATTTGCAAAAACCTGACGTAATAAACAATTTTAGTGACTGGACTCGCGTTCAGGGCAAAAAAAAAATTCGTCGGAAACGCCAAGTTACATACCAGTGAAAAAATCGATATTCATAGGAGTAACGCTCCAGTGAAAAGATTCTTGTTTCATAATTATTTTATTTCTGGTATTACGATGCGAATTAGAAAGAGGTTATGTGTACCCAAGCAATGATGCCATAAACAGTTTTACAACGTAATAACTTTGTCATAGTTTATTACGGCCCAAACTATCATTCGGCATTACTCAAATACTAATTTGGGTGCATTCTGCTAGAACCGAATGGACCTCGGAATGGACGAGTTTAGTATCTACTATAACGTTCAATATAACAACTTATAGAATAATATTATTCAATCAACTAATGAGTATTCATGATTACATTACAGCATTAAAGAAAAATTATGCCAATGAATTCCTAAAATTATTTAAAAAATGTTCTTACTCGTCACTCATCACAACGGTCAAATTTTATCAAATGTATCTTGAAGTTGATACAAAAAACTAATGTATTTATTGGCTTTCGCGCTTCTACAAAAATGACTGAAAAGTAGTCAAATGGTACGAAAGTAGTTTGATTTTTTTCATAAAAGACAAGCAGTATAATTATCTATGGTTGTTGGACCTAAGAAAATCCAAAACCGTCGCGTCCGATGTTCATAAAATGATGTCATGTGTGAATAATTTAATGCGAAAATGAATGTTATATCCTACGAAAGTCGTATAAACTTGCTGACATTTATGAATTCACCTCTAACGATATGTCTTTTCTGTTCGAAATCCATACAATGATACAATTACGTTACTACGAATGATAATAATGTAATAATTTGAGTGTAGTGTGCCAAATTATCAAAAAGTACGACATGTAAATGTTAAGTAGTAGATTCGTATGTTTTAAACGGGAACGACGATGAAGAAGAGTAAAAATTCAAGGGCAAGGCCATTCCATATGAGATACATGTGTGTCTGATGGGCTTGGAAGTTTTCTAAGTCTGATGGCTGGTGGCTCACCGTGAAACTCGGGATACCTAGTCACAGAGAGCCCAAGAGAAGCGAAGTGCTGTGGAACTCTCTAAAAGCACCGGTGTGGGATTGTGGCAAAGTGCAGGCGGGGCGAATGAACGAAGAAGAGAATTCGCGAGAAGACGAGGAAGTGCGGGAGAAGTGAGGCAAGGCTCCACCGAAGAGAGAGAGAAAGAGAGAGAGAGAGAGAGAGAGAGAGAGAGAGAGAGAGAGAGAAGGGAGCAACGAACGAAACTTTAGGGGTTCGTTGGTGGAGGAACGAGATGAAAGGGGGGAGTAACAGAAGGGCGTGAGGGCGCGGTGGGGATCAGGGAAAGGGGTGAGTTTCCCAGGATCAATACCACCCGCTTACCCATCTCTGTCTCACTTTTTGCCTTCTCACTTTCTTCTCCTATGTACCTCACTTGGCGTCTCGTCGCACTTTTTTTTCTCTTTTTTTTCCCAAGCCTGTCCTTAGATGGCGCCTTTCTCTATCTATCTATCTCACTTCCCCGTCATCTTTTATATCGTTGTTCTTTCTCCATCACGCTTGAGAATCACATTCGTTCGTACCCTCTTTCATGTTTTCTTTTCCTTTCTTTCTTTTTTACTCATCTATCTTTCTCGCACATGCTAGTATGCGAGGGAGGGCCCTCAGGGCTCCGTCGCACCTTGTCGTTCCCATGTATCCCCTCCCACCTCCGACGCGCATCCTCGAGGACAGAAGCAAGGGATGCTCACCCATGTAAAAAAAAAAAAAAAAAAGATAAGTGTGATGAAGGATCAAAAGTGAGATGGCAAACCATTGCTCGTGCGCGAGAGAGCATATTTTTTTCCGAGATTTGTCATTTTATATAATAATAATGGTGAAACGTTGACTTCGGTAAGGTTTTTCAAGTAACTAAAAAAGTCTATTCTTGCAGACGAGATATAAATCGTGAAATTTGATTACAACATTCTTAGGATACAGCACGAGCGAACAGTCGTACATGCTTTTCCTGTTTCTATGTCTATTAAATGAAAAATAATCATTTGCTAAAATTTAAGCACACTATGTCTTTACAATATGCGCGTTCAACTGATGCAAGATGAAAAAATAACTCAAAAATATGATCGTTCGTGGCGATTCTTAATCACGAGTATTTTTAACGTCAAAGATTGCATCAACGCGAGGTCGTATCATTGATAGAAAAAAATGGCGAAATTTTATTAAAAAATATTGAAACTCATAGAAATGTAAGTACGAGTAACGTAGTGTCGTATATGTGAATAATGAATCGTAATACGACGACGAACGAGTAATTAAAAAAGAAAAAAAGAACGATTTCAAAAAGCTTGAGCTACGAGTCCATTGCCCTGGCTGCATGAGGAGGGCGTTGTATTTTCGAAAAAAGGAAGAAACAGATTCTAACTGAAAATAAGATGGATCCGGCGTTGAAGATGAGGAGCCGTGCCTACAAATTGGAGACGAGCAGAAAAAAACTGAGTAAAAAAGTGGGAAGAGCGTCGTTGGGGTAAGTGTAGAGGTAGAATGGCACTATAGAAGCACAACGAGGCCCGCGAAGACGGAGGGGAAAAGCGGTGGCACCGAATTCTAAAGTGCCAAAATACAGTGACGTTGCCTCCCTCTCCGATACCCCACACCAGGTGAGAGAAGAGAGATGCGTTGCGCGGCAGAGAGTAAAGAAAAAAGCGGGACGACGGGAGGAAAGAGAGCGACGAAGAAGGGCGGAGAGAAGAGAGAACGAGTGGCGTGCGTGAAGGAAGTGCGCAGCTATGGCTGATGGTGGTGGTTTCATCGTTCCTACTTCTGCTTATAAAGCCCGATCACAAGCTAAAGCTGAGAGTTGGAAAGAGTAAGCTAGAAAAAGAGTCGAAAAGTGTAGACAAAGAGAGAAAGAGAGAAAAATAAAAAGTGGGGATGAACAGGAGGCGTTAGGAGTGCTTCTAAAGCGGGCAAAGACCTTCAGGTACCTCTTTTTCTCTTTTTTTTTCGCAGTAAGCGAGATCCAGCAAGATGCATCCACAAAATTGCAAAGACTTCAGTGAAAATGCCTCTTGCCTTTCTCGGCTCATTTTTCTTTTTACTTATTTTTTCTTCTTCTTTTTGTTAAACACGTCGAGTATTCGAGGTGAGCTTCATAGTTGTGACGTACCTAGTATATGCAAATAATAAGTCTGTACACAAGCAGGAACATGTGAAGATCAAGGCATATTCATTGAATTGTTTTTAACATTGAATTTAATCAACCGTATAAAGATTTCCATCTTGACTATCTACCAAAACGTTAGACTTCATAAAATTTTTCATATCTCTAGCTCGAATGTGTATCCTCATTGGTTGAAACGTGATGCCAGAATTGGCTCGTTTTTCTCCTTGAAGTCATTGCAACCCTTGTGTAATAACACTTCCCTTGTACGCGTATGCATGTGCTTATTTTATGCACCGACTTTAGCATCCTCTCTTTGTCTCTTTTACCCGAACTCATGAGCATATTGTTCAAGTTTCCAGTAACCTTTAACCTAACGCCTCGGCAGACTATATTATGTAAATTATTGATGTTCGAACATATATATATATATATATCTGCCTGGTACAAAAGACACTGTTGTCTATTTTGTGCTCTCCAAGCTCAGAAGACGATCTTTCAACGGTAATAAGATGCGGGTTAAAATCCAACTCAACATCACTGCTCATATTAGAGAGGATGATAGAATGCAATCAATCTCCAATCGATGGTGAATATATAATCCTTACTTTCCGAAAAAGGCAAAGCTTCGACGCAGTTGATTAAAGAAACTTAGAAAAAAAAAAACTTCATTTCCATCTTTCTGATTAGAACGATACTGCAAATTTATACAAAAATGTAATACGAATTGATCAGTTCAGGCTTCTGATATCATTTGGACTTAAAGATTGAAGGGGTCTGCAACGTTGATTTGTTTGAAAGCTTAAAACTAGACGAAAAGACAATTCAGCAGTTGAATATAGATTTTTTTAACCTTTTTGTTAACATATTATTTTCGTATTCGTGCTTTGCTCCGGGGTATTTCTTTACCAGTGAGGTAAACAGAAATGGAAGAGAAAGGGCATGATACGAAAGAGTTATAGAGGACGAGGCATAAGGGCAGAAGAAGATTACTTACACTTTTAGTATTCGAGATTTGAAAGTCTCAAACAGTGAAGAGGTTTGCCAACACCCCTTGCGCCTCAGCCTGTTTGCCTCAGTATCAGGGCTTACCGCTTCTTTTGCCAGGAACACTAGGAGCAACGGACGGCAGCTTCTTCAACGGGCAGAGCCCTCTCCTTCTATTTCCAAGAGAGAGCGAGGGCAGAAAGGTTTGGGTGGGTGGCTATCCAGCCAAGTTGCAGATTTTTTGGTACTCCCCCCCCCTCTTTCTTCTCTCATCACCATTCCCCGCCTTCTTTACCCGACCTCGAGGCCTGAAGTTCCTACTCAACCCCCGTCCTTCATCCTACCTCGCCCCCAAGCCTCGAGTGGTGCCTGAAAATTCGGTGGCGGTCGTTGACGTTGCAGAGCCATGAATTTGGTAAAAGCGAATATACATACAAAAAATAAAGATAAAAATCTAAGAAAAAAAGAAAAATTATCGTTGAAGAGGTAGCGAAGTACAAGGTGAAAGAATGAGGCTGCAACCGCGGCGAAGCACAGGAGCACCTTGCAGTGTTGAGCCACCGCTACCAAAGGCTTTTCGAAAGCGCGAATCCCTGGACTTCAAGTAGAAACGACTTCCGACTGAAGTCTGAAGAGATACGCCGTGAGATTTTCTTTTCGTCAATATTTTATTCTCAACCACGACTTTACGTTGAGAAAAAATATACAAGAGGGCACATTTGGTAAACGAAAAAAATAACCTGGACTCAAACCACCCTGAGGTCACGCCACCTCCAATCGCTACTTCGCAACAGTATACGACCATACGATTTCAACACAACATTTTATAAACCGAAATAAATTCTAAAGACTACTTTATAATATCTTCAGAAGAGATCTTCACATATCATCCGTTTCATCACAACTTGAGTATGTATCGGTCATTTGGTTCAACAACCCTTCACCTACTTGATGATAAATTTTCAAGATTCGCGTCATGTCGAATTGGGATCTTCGTGGCTATATTAATTCATTCATTCTATCTGGTCGCTGTACCCATATGCAATCATTTCAGGGACTCTGGCCTTTTTCTAGGTTTGAAGAGAAACATAGACTGGTTTGTATCCAATTCTTCATTATTTCTCATGCCAATACCCTATACGTTTAATATCTATTCGTAGATCCATAAAAATCTCCATCAACAACCGAATTCAGGTATTTTGTCAAAGTACGTTATTCAGTACTTTCTTACTCTCAACTTCTCTTTTCTTCTTTTCCATCAGGCCATTGCTGACTCTTCAAGATCGAAGGTCCCAATTACATTACATTTGCTTCCAACACAGTGGGTCCTACGTCTGTGTATTCCAATTCTCCGATTCATAGCAATGCCAGGATGCAAACGTAAAGCTCAAATAACCAGATGAATGGAAAGTACAAAATAGCTCGAAAAAAAATTAAAAAAAAATGAAACAGTTCGTGTTATAAATAATGCAAGCACTCCTTTTACGTGAAATCATTGTTTCTTCGCTACACTGAATAATTTACTTGATTCAACTCTATGAGGCAAGACGATTATTATTATTTTTTTTCTAAGACTAAATAGGCTTGAGATTACAACAAATCCTTATTCTTGAACGGTAGCTCTCTTCAAATTAACCGCGAAACGACCATGAAACAAAAAGCCATTTGCGAACTAGTGAAAATTTGCAAATGGTGTACAAAAAAATGAATTTGCATATACAGTTCGATGCTATAATTACTAAACGTTTCTTCACAATATCTTGTTATTGTTTTCTGACAGATTATGAGCATTAGCGAAATGATTTCGTTGACAAGGCCTTTTTTCTAGAAAAGAGACGTGCATCGCTGCAGATCCTGTAGAATTTCCAATAAATCTATGCAAAGATCATGGGTGAGCACGAAAGGTACGTGCTTACCTTTTTAGGTGGTTAAATGATGATTACTTCGTCTGACGACCAGCGATGCCCAGAGAATCATGTGGTACGGTCAGTATTAAGAATACGCCATAATGGTATAGAAACCATGCGATTAACCTAGATCCGTTGCGGGTATAAAATGCGGTCAAAAGTTATAACGTGCATGTAGGGCCAAAATATTGTCACGTATAACTTATTTGACGTATCTCGTTGTATAAAACTTGGCAAAATCTTTCCACTCGGTTCGTTTAGGCAGAATCATTCCTTTTTTTTTCTTTTTATTCGACAAAGTTTGGGTCTCTTTCGTTTTCGTAAATGCGATCGACCATTGATGGCATATCGTTTTACCGGCGCCAATGCGTGGCCTTCTCGAATAGACTTTGTTTTGTCTTTTTTTTTCTTTTCCACTTGTTTGCCTCTATTAATGAGATCCAACCGACCAAAATCATCGATCTTTTGTCTCTTGCACGGTATATACGAAATCGAGAGTCTGTGGCGACGAGTTGCACGACCGCTCTATTGTACCGGCACGCGGGGTATCCCCTTTATAGTCACTGCAGTGATGAACGAGCAGCCAACCGCGAACCAGAGTTCCTTTCGTCGATATCTTGTGACTCTACTTCTAATACTAAAATATATTAATATCTCTACACATCCAACACATCGGTACATTTAATGCATGTTCGTATGAGGGTTTAGTATCCAACACACGGTAGAGATTGTAAAAGATTACTTGACTCTTGATCAAAATACGCATTTGGTTGAATCTTGAACTCGCACTCAATCTCGAAAACCTATCGAAGAAACTTCATTATATTTTTCTCATTCTCTCTTTCTTTACCCTTATTCTTAAACCGCTTTCTTTTGGTTCTTGACCTCTGAGACCTTACGAGATTTCCAGCATGCTGGATTCCCTTGTTTTTTCCCTTGTAATTTTTTAAATTAAACTATTTCCCATGAGTATTAATGATGATTATTTGAATATAATTAAAAAAATGTTCCGTCCAATAAAAAATGACAAATAATTGTCTGGTTTCTTGATCTGACCTATATTAATAATGTAGTATTAATATTGTGAACGGATTATCTACTTGATTGGTATGACGAAATGCGTGATTGCATAAGAAATATGCAATATGTTTGCAAGATCTAAGGATCCAATAGTCTTAGATGAGTGAAGTATCGTCATTTGTCTGGTTCGTTGTGAAACTCGAACGAGTATCTTAATCTTAAATTAATTAATATCTATCGGTCTTCATTTTCGATACGATAACACAATAGAAAAAATCCATACACGAAATTTATAGAAAATTGACACCTAAATGCGACTTTTTCGATACATTCTAAAAAAAAAAAATACGAAAATAAACATTCTGAAGAGAGCCTTGATCAGGGCCGAACTGTAAATATGGAAGATTGACTCATCATCCCCCCACAAGCTTTGCAATAACCAAAACAAATAACATAAAAATCGTGACTCCTCATAATTTAATAATATTGACACATATTTTTGAAAAATCTAAATAAAACATTGTCTCGATATCCCGATCGTCGATAAAATTGATTGACGAAATATTGATGTGTATTAATCTTGGAAAAATGAAATTCGCAGAAGACCTTTCATTCAGTCTATTCCTCGGGTCTCGAGTATTATTATTTCTGTAATGTATGTCCTCTTTGGATCTTGTACTCGAAAGAAGTATTTACAAATATATGTGTGTGTGTTCACGCGCTCATGTATGTAGTTTGTAGATTTTATAGGTTGGTCTGCACGTAGCAATGGTTAAGGTGTAGTACGTGTATGCGAACATTAATATAACCACGAGCGGTGTATCGGTTCCGTAGTTGAAGACTGAGGCGAACGCTTACAAAACTCAATAGAGAAAAAAAAAAAAAAAAAGAATCGAATACTGTACGCGTCGTTCTATGCCGTTCCCGCTCTTGCTGTGCTCCATACGCTTCAATACATCAATAATACCACTGCACCATATATATATGTACATATTTATCATATAGACAAAGCTACATTGGTGCAGTAAATATCGTATGTGTCTACCGCAAATCTAACGTACTTTCACTATGCAGTCTTTCGGGAAATGGCATCATATCCACCAACGACTCTGCACAGTCTATACGAGTGTTACGAAATATTTCACAACGAGGCATTAGAATCGAATTTCAAGAAATACTATATTCAAATCCATCTACGAGTCTACGATTCAAACACTTTAAGAGAAACAAATTCATATTTTTGCTCTTTATAAACCGAACGAATTCGCTGATGCAGGTGTCGTTTGCTTTATCATGAAAGACATTTTTTCATTGTCGAACTAAAAACAATGATCAATTTTTTCTTTAGATCCACGTGCTGTTTGGTCCAGCAAACAAACGTATTTAGAAAGCGGCTCTAACGCGTGCATGCAAATACTTCGAGTTTATAATTCGTACTAAAAAATCGATTTGTTGAAAACTGAATTTTTGTTCTTTACTTAAATAATGAGCGTTTTTTTCGAACGGTACTCAATATGTTTTTTTTTCTCAAACAAAGCATTTTTCTTTGTCAAAAAATATATTTTCATATGTTCAGTAAAAATATCATTAAAGAAGCAAAATGTAAGAAAAGTTTCGCTAAAAATGGCGGGTTTTCTATACAATGGACGTTCGATAAAACAAGAATTGTAAGTCACAATTAAGCTTATGTGAGCGAGAGTGTAGGCGTGGAAAGGAGCCCGAAGTTGAACGGGGCACGCATGAATGTCAGGGAAAGTTCTGGGCTCTGTAACCTGTTAGAAATTTCCGGTATACTCGCAATTGTTCAAGCAGACATATTACTTACTCTCTTGTTATTTGAACTTTATATTTTATCACGATTCGATTCGTAGCAGAATTTGTCTCCGGCGTTACACTCAATAATAATGTAGACTCGATTCGATTGAACGAAAGAAATTGCACAATATTCCAATTTGAACTTATTTTTCCAGACGTTCGTATTTTACACTCAGATTTGTAACACGTGGTCGGAATAATATTCGAAAACCGACACTATTTCCAAGCAAAGAAAAATTAAATTATCGTAAACCGTCCATAACATTGAAAAAAAAATGACACAGTTGTTATTATCATTTTTTTCATATTATCAGTTCATTCGTTATTTATATATTACTGACAGGCAAAATCAAATGGAAAATAATGATGAAGCAAATTATTTAAGTTTGATGCCTGTATATAAGAGCAAAGATGAATATTTTATTTTTTTCTATACAAAAATAAGAGAAAACGTGTTGTCAGATTTGTCAATTTTTGAAAATATACATTCTTGGTATAGAAACTCATTGTTTCGTAAAAAATAGAGCATCATTCCTTGTAAATTAATGAAAAGAAATTTGAATAGCTCAGCTTGTTGTGCCCAAGTTTGAAAAAGCAACAATTTACCGCGTTCTTCACAAAAAATCGAGACATAAAGTCAAATGAAGTTTCCTGAACGAACTCAATTTTGTCAAAAATAAAATCACGATATTGTCACAGTTATATTCATTATTTCTGTATCGTTACTAAAACTTGTTGTCAGCGGGGAAAAGGATTCCTGTCCGTTTCGTTCGATGCTTTGGCCACACGATTATCTTTACAGGACTTGCCTGGGGCGATGGTTTTCAATATTTTATATTAATTTGCGCCCCGAAATTTTGAGTTTTCACGTGTTAAACGATTCCTGAAAGGAACAGGGGGAGAGAAGACATGAAATTATTCACACGTTTATATGTAGAGGGGTGCAAAAAAATTTTTTTCCAAGAATGAGGATGTAGGTCGGTGTCTGATGAGCGCACGTGCTTATGGCACGTGCGTGTTGAAACTGCCACCAGTTCAGTTGAGGCGATTTATATCGTGCTTTGTAATCCTGACGATAAGGGAGTCAATGGTCGAATCTCTGCGCCATTATTTATCGGAATCTTCCGTAATGCAGTAGGCCACGTTTTGAGAGATTAATGAAACCGAGCAGTGACATGTGTAGCATAAAAATCCTACTGCACGAGATGCAGAGCATGCAATAATTCTACGCACGCACATGTACACATATGCGTCACATGTAGAGTGCTGAGTTACGATCACGGCAAGAAAAGGGAGGCAAGGGAAGGGAAGATTTTTATGACCTCATGTCGATTACCTCATTCGATTGTATTGCTTCACTCTTTGAATCTGTTCTCAGACAATTTTTCGTAAATTCAGTAACGAAGTGTTGGCACACTATGGAAGTGTCTGAAAAAAATGGCGGAACGAATGCTGCACGGCCTAGATATGCGGTTACATCAGAGCGAGCTAAAGTTTCACTGGGTGAAATGAAATTTTTGCTTTATTATCATTTTCTTAACCGCACCTATCAATACTTTTTCATTGCCGTTGATATGCAATAAATAAAAAACTGTGCTAAAATAAAAAATATGCCAGAAATACTTTTGTTTTTTGTTATCAAACACCAAGGATTTAGTTTTACGAATTTTTTAAAATTCTTAATCTACAAAAAAGGTTGTTGCCGACGGTAAAAGAAAAAACGACTCGGATATTGGTTGATCCGAGGGCCTAGATTTTCTTGACACGTTGGAATGATGCGGTAGGTACGAACCGAAAGTGCACGTTTCCACATTTTTTTCAATCATGACTTTAATCTGAGTAATTATGACGTTTTTTTTTTCTCTCCGTGAAAAGACAGCACTAAAATAAGGCTCGAGATGTTAAAAAACGAGGAAAAAAAAGGACTTTAAGTGTTTCGAGCTGAAGTAAACGGCTCTTCTCACTCATCTTGGGTCGCTCAGAACTTTTCAGGGCCCTAAGAGTCAAAGAAACAGACACTTGGAAGGAGCGCGCGCGTGGCGCAATATATCATGGAGGGTGGAGGAAAATGCCACCACGAGATACGATAGCTAGGGCCATGGCCTCGTCCTACTCGCCCTTATATGTATGTATAAATAATATATATATATATATATATACGTAATGCCTATATACGTAGCAACCGCCATGTGGCTTACGTTTCCTTTCAAGAATCTTATCGCCTCTGCCCTTCTCCCTCTGGCACTTATTTGTGTCCACGGAAATCTCCGATCGAATTCTACTTTGGTTGAAATCTTGTTCGCCCTCGGTCTGTATATTCGCTCGTATTGCGTCGAGTACATAAAAAAAAACTTACGATAAAGCTAAAAGGCAATATTTACGTTTTTTATCCCTGAACTGCGTAAATTTATGATATTATAGTCGAAAAAAAAAAAAAAAAACATCTATGAATTGCTTATTGTAGAGTCGAGAAGACCGTAAGCATTTTTCATGTTGTAAACATTGCAACGGATTATTTTTTTTTAAATATCGATATAACCGCTGATATTTATTTATGAGCAATAAAAAATCATGAACCGATGAGCAGTGATTGATGATGATCAAGTCCGGACATTATTAAATATTAGTGCTCGTCACGGATTATTTTATGTAAAATACCATAAAAAACGACTTTTCAATTTAATAATAAACGTAATCACCTAAACTGTGTGAAATATATGAGAGAAACATTTTTTCAGTTTATATGTCAGAGGAATGCCGTTTAACGACGATGAAAAGCGTTAAAAACACGGAGCAGTTTTGTTTTTTACGATTTTCCGCTTGCCATTCAACTCCTCGCCAGGCTTTTAAATTTCAAGCGAGCAAAACATTCGAGCCAGTTTAAGATGCATGAGTTCGTAGCAACTCGAGTAAACACCTTTTCTTTTTTTTTCTCTTTTAATATATATATATACATATATATAACATCACTGCATATACGTGTATGTAACGTCCCCTGTGGATTGGAGAACATCTGTAACGTGAAATGCCGAACAGCGATATCCTTTACAACGATTTCCCTTGAGTCCTACACTAGAGCCTTGTGACCCTCTAGTCCTTTGCCTTTGCATGGTTGATTGCTCGTTATTTCTGGCGCCTCTATTCCCCAATGTCAGATAAGCGAAGCCTAACCTCTGGACAAGGCGAAAATCCGAGTCCTCGTTACTATTCGTGCGAGTATGTTCGAGCTCTTGGTCATATATGTATTTTTTTTTTTTTTTCCAACACGAGCCTCATCGAACGTGCGCATGCAGAGTCCGGAAGCTCACATTTCGTCAAGACTAATTGAATCTTACCCGTTGCGTTATATTATCAATGAAATTTTCGGTAAAAACAACAAAAAATAAGAATTTATATTTTATAGAAGAGGAAAACTCGTGTAGAGAATCCAAGTTTCTAGCGAAAATTTTCAAAAGAGTGTGGCAAAACAAACAAAAGTGTCAGAACGGTTGAATGACTGCGTCAGCTCAGTTAATGGCAATAAAAAAGAATAAAAGAGTGCTAGTCTTTGCCACTCTATAAAATTTGTTTACTTTCGACGCTTAATACGAAGAATAAAATTAAACAAATAAAGAGGCAGGAAAAAAAAGAAGAAGATGAAGAGGGGGGAAAAAAAAAACAGTGTAATGCGAATACGAAAGGGATATAGTGATGCGAGAGTTTGACGCGGACGTTTGAAAAGAACGGTAGATGATGATGGCAGGTTCTATAACACGCGGCGGTAGCGATACAAGTGGCTCCCAGAGGATGGAAAAGCAGCGTGAGGTTTCCGATTGGATAGCATCAATGGCAACGTAGAAACGAGACGTATCGTACCGAGAGAGGATCTATTGCAGAAATGCGACTCTCGTACCGACAAACTCGTGAGAGGCGCTTTGTCCCCCTCATTCGTTTGTGGATCAACACAAGAGAGAAAGAGATGAAAAAACATTGGTCCACAAGCGGGGGCTTCGCCCCAGTTAACGATGTAACCGTTCATTAGACTCTCAGTACAACAACAATATGCTTACCGGCGATAGTACAAAAGCGAGACGACACGAGTTACATAATAGTATCGCGTATGTCAGACAGTTGGCTTGCAGTATCACGTCGTGTTGTTAAAATGACTCCCATTCTCACACAGATGGCCGTGATCAAATTTTCTCCTGGTCTTACAGCTGCGCTTTTTACGGACGATTTTTCTCAACCTAAAAAATAAAAGTACCAATTTTTTTCATTAAACATTTGAATTAATCACTTCGTAATGTTTTATTTATTTTTATTTTCATTTTATTTTTCATCACCCAATAGCAGTTATCTAAATTTTCGTACCACTTCGTTTTAACAGAGAGACAGACATATTGTAAAGTTTTTACCATTAAAATTTTGTATAAATATAGAGTGCGTTGAAAATAAAATTTGTTGAATAAAAATTCCGGTAATATTGAGCACTTGGAGTTCTGTAAAACTTGATGCCATCTTATGAGTGATATTAAATTTTAATTTGTCAAGTAAAATAACACGTACCGATAAAATGAGAAAATTGTTCAAATATATGATTTTTTTTAAATCGAACATCTCGAAAATTAGCAACCAATTCGTGAAGTGAGAAAAAAGCATTCAATTTACAATTAATAAATCATGTATTCGTTGGGTATAAAGGAAATCAATGTTTTGACTGCTCCTGTTATTTATTTTTACAGAATGTTGCCTTTTTTCGTAAAATTGAGTGTAGGTATTCTTACTGTATCGATTATCGAAAAAAAAATGTGAATTCATTGATAAAGTAGAATTCCACAAAAGACGTTGTGGTAGAAAGTGAAGCTCGGGTAAAGAAAAAGGCTGTTAAACTATCTAAGGTTGGGAGTTTTATACTCGTTAACCCTAGTGACCTTGATGCTTCCGGTTTTCCTTAATTCAACCTTTTCATCACAGATAATGACGGTAATTAGAGTTTTGAAAGTGTACCGATCGACGGGGCTGAGTGGCATGGACAGGTTACCTTTCACGAATCTTTTATTCGATCCCTTTACATGAGACTGGGTTTGGAGCTACTGTCTTGGTGCACTTTTACTTTGTCTGTAAAAGCTTTCAAAGACTCCGAATGAACGAATATATATTAAATATGAATATGGACATTGATATTCACTCGTGAACTATCGTTAACCTCGGAACAAAGCGACAAATTCCTGTCACAACGGGGACAATGGGGATTGGACACTCAAAAGACAACAATGAAGTCAACACACGAAGTTGAGAGTATGAAACGAGGCTCATCCGGTTCTGGAAAGTGGACTCTCATGGATGGGCAATTGAAAGCTGGTTTATTTGGCTGACGGCTACTATTTATAAGAAGGAATTCGTGAGTTGGCAGATTTCTGTTACGAGTAAAAAAAAAAAGCATTGTTTTTTTTCCTTATTATTATCTTTTTTTTAAATTTTTTTCCTCCGGGATTATATCAAATGCGACAATCTTTCCGTTTCTTCATTTAAATTTAGTAGCACTTCATAGCTCGAAAGTTGAGGGAATTTTTGCTGTAAAGCCGCATGCATATGTGTGGCACAGCAGTCCGGGTCGTTAAAGGAAAACTTATATTTAGTTTTTTTTTTTTCGTAAACTACTCCAGGAAAACTATCCCTGATGGATTCTTAATTACCTTGGGGACCGGACGATGGAGAAACAAAAAAAGAGATACATTTCGACCTAACATTCTGAAGATACAACCCCCCTCCCCCCATTGATCTGTGACGACGACAACGACGACAACTATGACGACTACTTCAAAGCGCAAAACTCTAAGCCCAACAGCTGACGCCTGCACGCCTCGGTTTGTTTTTTTTTTTTTTCATCCTGACGACAGCTTGAAGACACTATATATTGAAAACACTCAGTTCCTCAACTGTAGGACGAAAAAAGGAAACTTTCGTTGTTTAAATTATGGGAATCGATGCATAAAGTGTGTTCGTCTACAAAACGTAAAATTTTCAAGTCCAAGAGCTGGATTCTTGTTTATAATCGTATCTCCTTAACCCGCAGAAGTGCAACATTAATCTGACACTTCTGATCACCTCCATGTCACACCAGTTTTCCTCAAAGGCTTTCCTAACTGTCGTAGATGTTTCGAAAGATCTCAAGAGTCAAGAGGGCCTAATGCAGAGTGATGGGTTTCTCACGAGACAGGAGGAATCGAAGAGAATCGGTCGAAGGATAGAAAAAGAAAGAAAGACAATTCGTGTCCCAAGTGACGAGTCTTGAAGAGAGCTCATAGAGAATAAAAAGGAACCATGTATTTTGGGAGCTTAATTCCTTAGATGCGTCATACGAGAAATAGAATTCTTTCACGATCCAGACACTTCACTTTTTGCTTTGGATACGCAGTCCGTTTATTGGACTGTTTGATACATGGTTATCCCTCGATGACAGGCCATCAGGGATAGAATTCACATAAATGCCATGGATGAGAGACACAAATTTGTTAAAAAAAAAAAAATGAATTTAATAATAAATAGGAATTTTTTTGTTTTTTTACAAGTATTTTAATTATCTAAATTCTTTCTAAATAATAATTAAATAAGGTCTGGTGTCCATTAGATTCGATCTAATTCGAATGCAATTGTCTCATCTTTGCGTGGTAAGAAATCTAATTAAACGACGACCATCGTGGTGTGTGCTCGATCTATCGACTGATTGACCGACGCTCTTTGTTATCAATGAAATAAGTTGTACTGTATAGTGAGATTGATGTCAGATAAAAAAAAAAAGAGGAAGAGAGAGAGGAGGAAGGCAGGCAAACGCTATACTTCGCAGTCACGATAAGCTTCGAATTCGCTTTTTTGTGTTTCTAGACTAACTGGAATCGTTCATACCGACTCCAGCTGGTACCCATAGACTCGTAGACGTTAGGCACACGATAATAACGTATCATTTTCATGAGAGACTAAAAACGCATATGATGATACCTCACGAAAGAGAGAAATGAAACAAAGAAGAAGAAAGAGGGAGAGAAGGAAAATGAGTGGAACGCTGACGGTAAGGAGGTTAAGGAGGTTGGCTCACAATTCAAGATTTTTCAAAATCTTGTAAACTGTTAACTGTAAATTTTCTGTAAACTGTTTACTGGGTCTTTGCATGAATTTTTCTAAATTTTTTTTACCACAGTACACCGAAGATATAAAATGATTTAATGAGTGTAACGTCTACGCGTACGAATTCTGTTACTTATTGATAATAAAATATAAGGATCAACGTTCAAAACTGGTCGATATACACGTAAACTGGACCTTAACAGAAACAAGAGAGAGAGAGAGAGAGATGTATACGCTGCGAATCGTATACCAAGAATATTGATTATTAAACTATTAAGATTTCATCGGAAACTACAAACGGTGACTAGCGAATGAATCGATGTGGCAACGCCTGATGCATATTACAGTCTTAGCAAAGTTAGCGTTGAGCACACGTCGTTTGCTGCACAGCTTATATGATGAGAAGCGAGCGTTGCTGTCAAACTCAATGCTTGAAAATTTGTCATGATCTGACAACATTTAACATCTAAATGGCAGCAATAAATGATCTCATAGTTTAGTAATTTATCATTAATTCCATCAATATATTTGAAGAGTTAGCAAAATGTAATGTCAAAATAACAAAAATCTCGTTATTTAAGATTTTCTTGTCCGTATTGAGGAAAATAATCGTTTTTTTTTCGATTCAGTAGTGACACGAACCTGTTTCTTATTTTATAGATACAAAAATATTATTATAATGAATAATATTTTTTTCAAACATTTATTTCAAGACACAAAAACAAACAAACAAAAGGCATCGTTGGGGTATGATTTTTTTTTCTTTTCTTTGATAATTCCTCGCAATCTATTTGCTGATATGCAAAGCAGATTCTTAAGTGAAGAGAGGGAACAGGGAGAAAAAAAACAAGCCTCGTCGTAATCGATAATACAGAAACGGAGTTTTAACCACAACCGCGTCGAGTATCACGCTCCGACAGCGTAAATACAAAAAAAAACTACGGAATCACATTGAGTGCCTACTTGAGCTCCCAACGTCCTTATAAAAAAAAAAATATCAATTACACGAACGAACGACAATAATAATAACAACAGTAACAACAAAACCAACAACAAAAACAGTGAAATTAATAATAACAAATTCGGGAATGAAATGTGTCGAACTTATATGACGAGGGTTAAATGGCATCCTGATAAAATATAGACAGATTGATAAAGACGAAAGTCAAGTTTAGGGACTGAAAAAATGTGAAAAAGCAAAAAAAAAACTTACGAAGCAAGAGAGAATAAGAACGGTAAAAATCAGACGTCAAATCCGAGAAAACCTGCAAGTCGCTCTCTGGCAGGGGATGATTTAAGGGGTCGAACTAACGGAGGAAAAGAGAATTAGGGTAGCAACCCCAACTGCATTATTGTGCCTACAGTCTCGCAGCTTTTGTTGATGCCGGTTTTACTCACTGGCTGTGGAGCTGTTCTGTCTCGAGTGTGCGTGTGTCTCGCGTGAGCATTTTGCTTTCGTATCTCGATTTTCTGCTCTTTCTTTCTCTATCTCTCTTTATCTCTCTCTATCTCTCTCTCTCTGTCTTTCTCTTTCTCGCCCTTCTTCTTCTGTTCCCCTTCGGTACGATAGTAAAGCAGAATGCGTGCGACTTGGAAGATTTATATGACGAAAAAACCTGTGCAAATACGTTTTTTTCTGTTTGTCAATGTTTTTTTTTTTACCAATTTTAACTTAAATATATTGCATACTCTGCAGTTAATGTGGTATTGTAAAAAAAATGCTCCAATTGTACGTTGTTTTCGATCAGTTTCTCAAATCTATCAATAAAAAATTAACCGTTTCATTTTAATGAGCAAGATAAGTTTTTTCGGTGGCTACTTTATTTTATTGGGTACGCGTAATTTTATGCCAGTGATTAAAAAAACAGCGAGAGTGCGGGTGGGTCACGAGCGATCGTGATATTATGAAAGAGAGCAGGTCAAGAGTATCACGAGAGTAGAACGATAAGGATTACTAGGTTTTTCAAAGTTTACAGTATCATTATCAATAAAATGGTACGTGAAACCACAAAAAAGGAAGAAAGAGTGAAATAAGATGCCACGCAAAATCTAAAAGCATCATATATACGGAGAGAATGGATGTGTGAGAGAGAGAGAGAGAGCGATATCACTCTCCACGAATAAGTTCTTTATGTTCTAAGACCACCTGCTTCTCGACGTTTCCTTCTTTGTCACTCGTCACTCACGCTTTTCTTCGTCTGAACTACTTTGTATTTCGAAATTCCCCTTCCGAACATTCCACTTTGTAGTCACTTTGGCGACGATTTGCAACGAGAAGAAATATTTGCAATTTGTAACTCATTCATTTTTTGTGGCCGATGGAGTGGAAACAGAAAAGTAGAACAACGTAATGTTTTGTGTGGCGGTAGTACGCAAAACTGAATAACCGTTCGAAATTTGGGTCGCAATACACCCTTTTTCGTCCGCCATTTGATTCGAAGCTTTTAAGACGAAGAAACATTTTAGTCTTGGAGTGGGTCGGACGGAAACCGAAAACGAGAAGTCTCAGAGATTCAAAAGTAAAGCTCTTTGGGTTCTACCAAACATCATGCTCTCATTTCATCTCTTACAGTCTCGTAAATGTTGGCTTTGTGGGGATTTTTTTACGACGAACGTCCATGAAATTGCGATTTTACATGGAACACTAGTCGAGGCGATCTTAAGCCCAATAGAATTTCACAAACTTCTAATAAAACCCTATGGCGATAAATTAAAATACAAGACTATACAGAGCAACGAATTGTAAGACATCTTCTGGCAATTTTTCGAGTTTTCTCATAACAATACCCTCTTAATTAAGAAACAGTATGAGTAGATTCTTCATGTCTTCATCTCCGAGCAATATAATGAGCATAAGATTCTTTTCCATCTCTTGGCAATGCATGAAAATGGAAGGAAACGGTTTACAATTATGCACATATCTATTATACTTAATATGAATGCAACTCAAAATATTTTTTTGTTTCGTTAGTAGAGATCGAGAGAGTATTTTTTAAGCAAAAATTAAAAAACTATTATAAAAGAAAAATGTATCGGAAAATTCAACGTAAGATGCTATTCATTTCTTTTAGCAGCGCAGCACAAAAATATTAATTTAACGATAGTGAGCGCAAAAAGAATAGAAATATATAATTTTTGTAGTTTATCTTTATAGAGAACTATCCAATGGCACAAAAATTTCTTGCAGAGCTTTTAAATAAAACATTAAACAAGTAAAACTGTTGGTATCTGAAACAAAATATTTATACCTAAAAACTCTAGTAGGAGAATGTTGGCAAATAGCAAAAGACGAAGAGTGAACGGAGGAAAAAGAATAGAGAGAGAAAAAAACGCACCATTTGAGCCGGAATGCACAAGAGTCCACTTTCAGTGGCAACTGACGAGGGATTCAGGGGCTAAAGGGCAGGATTCATATATGGTCCGTACGTATGCATACCACAATTTTAACTAAAATCTAGATCGAAATAAAAAGTACTATATGCCACGAACGGTGAAGTAGAGAGATTCGGATGAAGGAGATGAAAGTAAAACGACGTGCAATGTTAACAACTGTTTTGAAACCACAATGGAAATTTCTACCTGAGCCTAAATATTTATTTCCTTTTCCAAAGAGCAATGACATCAACGTTGCTCCAAAAATGAACACAAAGAACAAATTATTTCGAAAGTCGTATTCAAATGCCCAAATGTTTCCTTCGCACTCACTAAAAATAAACTTCTCAACAAAACCCGTGCGAGCGCAGTCCCCTATACCTATAGATCGAAGGGAAGATAAAGAAGATCGTGGACCAGTGTGCGCATGAAATAAATCGATATGGGCGACTGTAACTGTATATGAAAAAAAGGAGAAAAAAACGTCAGCGATCCAGCCAGAAATCTGTCAGGGTTTGCTTTTTCCTGATCAGGACGGGCCTGAAATAGTCCTAATGATATTTGCCTTCAATGAGGCCTCACTGATGAGGCTTACTCTACACAGGACTTAGTGTGACAAGCTTCAATAATAGTTTATTGAGGTCTTCCATATATGAGGCCTTAATAAGCATTATGTATAATAAAGTCCCACTAAAGTTTGCCCTGAAAGGCCCAGGAGGCTTGCTTCATGATATACCATTGCTACATCCATCGAAACATGTCTTTCTAACCTCCAAATTTCTGAATTCGCACTTTAAGAATGCTCGCAGTGTTATCATGACTTTATTTATTCAATTTATCACAATAATATCTGTATCTATACATTCGACAATTAAAGATGTCATTTTTTCGCAGTTATTGAATTATTTTTGTGAATAAAATTCTCATCTCCACTGAGGAATAGAAGTTGTTGGATCAAAGAAAATATGCATTCAACTAAAGTAAAAAAACTTATAACAGTTCCATCGGATTGGTGATTGATAATCTGATGAGGGACTCGTCACAGAGCCCAAATAGGCGTATGCATGATCCAGACATTTTGCGTCTTATCGTTACATTTTATACCAGCGCACTGCCAGGTCACTTTCAAAGTGTTTTATGCGGCTATGAAGTAGCCTCAAAAGGTCCCTGATATAATTTCTATAAGGAAAATGAGAAAAAAGCGTGATCCGATTCCTTAACATTGGACACGTGTCCCTTGGGTATCGCTTCACCCAGTAGTACCTTTAATAATATACGGTTCTGATAATACTCTCCTCTTCAAAACTGCACTAAAGGCATGGGTGAT
This sequence comes from Campoletis raptor, assembly GCA_948107755.1. Classification (NCBI taxonomy): domain Eukaryota; kingdom Metazoa; phylum Arthropoda; class Insecta; order Hymenoptera; family Ichneumonidae; genus Campoletis; species Campoletis raptor. The sequence continues at coordinate 5,018,541 of OX403626.1, forward strand.
ATTGAATAATAGATCAAATGCCCGCAGCATGTCTGAATATTGATGCACAAAAAAGAAGTAAAAAATGGAGCACGATAGCGCGCTATTTTACTAGATCATAGTGAGCACAAGAGAAAATTATGTAAAAGGACACCGTATACAACATGATCGGGAGAATCAAACGAAATCCTTCGGACAGTGTCATTCTCTTGGGTATTTTATTCTTTATTCTCGAATAATAGATCAAAGGTGCAGATATTTGAATAATTTATATTTCAAGCAGACTTAAAATGACTTAAAATTGGTTCGCTGTGAATGAGGAACGTAACCAACAGAAGCTTGAACGAAAAAACTAAAATTCGACTTTCCAACAGCGTTGGTGGTTCGAAAATCAAACAAAATATGTGACATTGTTTCTGCAGGGGAGACAAAAAGATCCAGAATTCTACTTGTTCAAATATTCGAAACGGAAACATCGAACTAGACATTTGAAAAAATACGGGAACTTTATTTAAAAAAAAAAAAAAAAAAGACAAAAAGTTGGGTTAAAGCAAAAGTGAATAACGATGAATGGTAAAAATATGAACATGATTAATTATTATGAAAGAGAAAGATCGAGAACTTGTTTGCGCCAAGGAAAACGAGGATGGAAAGAAAAAAAAACCATTTACAAATACAGAAGGCCACAATCGATGTAACCGTTTCGATTGGGTCGGTCCCCTGAGATAGAGAGAGAGTAAAACTTCCATTCCCGTCAGCAAACTAGGGAGAAAGAGATAAGGAAGGTGAGATACGTCGAGGTAAAGAAAAAAGGAGGATGGAACAAAAAAAAACTAAGATATTCTCCACAGTCTTACAGTTTTTTTGTTGTCATTCTATACTTTCCTTCTTTTTGTCTCATAGCGAGGGTATGCATCAGAGTTGCCTCGACGAAAACGACTCGAGGGAAGTCCCTTGGTCAATTTGTCGAGTTTTCATTCGGCAAGCACCCATTTCGGTCTTCACTACCGTTTTTATATTCTTCTCTTATCATGAATCGAATACAAAAAAAAAAAAGAACGGACGAAAAACAACTTTTCTCAGCAAATTTCTTCGCGTTACCTACTAATAAATTTTCTTCATTGTTACATACACAATAATTCTTCCTTTTCTTTGTAATATTTGCATCACGTCCAATGAAAAATATTACGTTACGAAATAATTCATTTAATTACATAAAAATTGCAGTTATACAAAAAAAAGTATTTTAATGCAATGTATTTAAATATTTTGAGATATAACAACCAAAGTGTATGTTCGTATTTGTATTCGGAAGTGAAAAGCCTTATTATTTCGAAAGTAATAATAACTTTTTTTCTCCGTGTTGATATACCGTTTGTTTTGTCTTTTTTTTTTTTTTTGAAAGAAATTCGTTTTAGTGATGTGTAGAAAAAATTAAAACAACGACAATAAACGTGAACGAATTTGGTACAGCGTTTCTGTTTATTTTCGACATGCATATAGTTTGGTATCTCTACTTTTTTTCTTCTTGTCTTTCGCTTCCACTGCACTGTGTGTATCTGTTGGTGCGCACATGTGTGTGTCTGTGAGCAGTGTAAATATAGATCTTTAATCTTCTACGTCCGTAAAAAAAAAAGAAAAAAAAAAGAAGAAGAAGAGAAAAAGGCGGAATAAAAGAAGGGTGTTCGAGGGAGATCAAAAATTTTCGGAGCCTGCAGAAGCTCATTGAAAACAAACTTACCACCTGGGGATTAAGAATTTGGGTGTCGAGAAAAAAATGAGTACTGTGCGAAGAAAAAAAATTTGTTCCGCTTGATTTACGAGGGCAAAAGTCGAGAATAGTTAAAAATGTAGTATCGTAGGACAAATGATAATTAATGTTACTTCCTGGCTATATCTGTATTGCTTGGATATTTGTATATCGAATCATGTACATAATTCGTTGTTTGAGCGGTTACCAGTTCCTTTTTTTTTCGCAAATTTATTTGTTTGCTAATTATAATCACTTCGATTATTATTACACGCTCGTATCGGCATTTCGTTCAATTGCAAATTGCGTGGACATACAATCAAAGCTCACACGAACACCTTCGAGCTCCATGTTTGTTTATTTGTTCGGTAAACTTTCCGGGAGGGTAATTTCCAGCATCAGAAAACAAGACCACGAACAGAGTAAAATGCAGAAAAGCCAGGGGAAGCCCGAGAGGGAATCGTTTACTGAGGGACAATAACCGAGCGAATTGTTTGCGCCATTTGCCGTCAACGGAATCCGGTCATAAATATACTCGTGGAACGCAAGAGGTCAGCCTCGACCGCTGAGCGACAACATTCGTTTATCGCTTTTGCAACCGGATTGTTGAGGCATACACTGAGAACCACAGGGTGCGACCACCCTTCATTTTACATACCCGAAAATATTTACATTCCATACAGATTACATTTTCCTTCGTTGTTTCTATTTTTATATTTATTTTATAATATTATAGCCAACCAGTTTTAGCCCCAGTGCCCTTGTTCTGTTTTCTCTCATTCCATGAACAGTGACTACGTTTTTCCCAAATTTTGCAACCTCTCGAATGAAAAAATCTCTTTCAAAATACATGGACAAGAAGGCCTCTGGTTTAAAATTATTTTATGCTAAATTTATGAAATTTTTAGCAAGTTTAGAAACTTCAAAAAAATCATAATCATACGAAATAGGACAACAAGTAATCGAATAGGTATTTGATTCTCCCACAGGAACGATGTGCACAAGTTTAGCGTTATTTAGAAAACATTCGTTAACTCAGTGAGAAAAAAGACTAAATTTTCGAGAAAATTTATCAAATGAGTGTTTTGCATATACAATTTCCTTGACATAAAATTATTTTCCTGAAATGACGTACATATAAATGGAAAGAGGAACCAAGTGATATAGATTGGAAAAGGAAAGTATCTCAAAAGAAGAGGAAGAAGAAGAAGAAGAAGAAAAAGAAACAAGCATTGACTCCGCAAAGTCCCAATGCTTCAAGGCTTCTGCGATTTCTGTTCTCCCGTTCCCGCGAGACCTCGAGGGCATCACCAAGACCTTAGCAAAATAGCGTCAAACAAGAAACAAAAAAAAATCAGAGAAAGAGTAGAAAATGAAAGAAAGGAGCGAAGACCAGAAGATCGCGAAGGAGCGTAAGCCAATCAACCGGCTACAACGTCACCGAGTGTTGGGGACCCGAGGCACTCACAAAGCAAGATCTTTCTTTCTCCTCTTTCTCTCTCTCTCTCTCTCTCTCTTCGTCCACGCCTGTGGTGACCGTTCATGGTGGCATTAATATGCGTTGCTCATTGTACCCGTTTGATTGGCTTACATATCGTGCCCGCATCACAACCGCCCTCTCCGATTCTCTCGCCCCCCCCTCTCTCTTTTTCTCTCTCTCTCTCTCTCTCTCTCTCTCTCTCTCTTCAACTTTCAGTATATTCTCTGCTTGTGTCGAGTTGTCGTTTGGAAATATCTTTATTTTGTACATTTCTCTTTCTAAATTTTATCACTGTAATCTTTTCGATCATTATTATTATTTTTTTTTTTTAATTCTATTTTTCCTTTGCATTATGTTATATTTTTTTCGATATTATATATTTTTGTCGGATAACGTAATGTTTATAGTTGTTAGCAAAATGCGTGACGAAAATGCATAACAAATACCTGAGAAAACCAATAAACATCAATCGACCAATCAATCAATCTTTTTCCTTATGGAGAGTGCTGAGCAGCTTCAGCACGACCTGATCTCCCATGTGAAAGGATTTTATTTTCCTTTTGGTCAATAAGGTGCAAATATTGACTGGATATTTTACGTAAATATTAATAGTATCGTTAAATGTTTTATAAAAACCATAAAAATCGGTAACGAAATGATATGATCCAAATTTGATGAAGTAATTTTTTCTCGTAGACGCAAATATCTTTAAAAATTCGTCAAAATCATAAATCCATGCGGTTAGAAATTGCAAGGAATTTTTCTTTCATTTGCAAAACCTCATCGGAAACAAACAACGGGGGACACAGTGGAAATAAAAACTTGTCTCGTTGCAGGGAATGAATGAGAAGCATCAAGAGTGCAATCGTTACGTATTGACGCCCCGAAGTAAAATGTTGTCATTAATTAGTGAAACAAAAACGAAATGGCGACTGGGCAAACATTAGAAATACATGCCCATTTGAAAGTGTCACACACTGATGCGCGACCTAAAGAAAGTCTGGTCTCTTAATCTCGCCTCGTCATAGAGCATGCGATGGAAAAGCACCTCAACTCCCATTGCACCGTAAAAGAGAGTAAGAGGGTATAAATCATCACAACGAGCGCCATCGTTGGACGCTTTCAATTCGCGATGGGAACAAAGCGCGAGATGACGAAGAAAAAAAAAGTGAATGCTTCGTTTCGACTAATGAGGTCCCTTACGTCGTATCCATCAGGCAAACAAAAATAAGTGGAAAAAATGTGGGTGCACCATCGAATCTCAAACATTTTCAAATGTGAATAATAGTGCAATAGATTCATTGTGAGGTCAACAATTATCGCGAATCGCATAAAGGGACTTTTTGGTTTTCAGAACGATCAAAAAATTATGGTTGCGAAGTGACGGTGGAACCAACAGAGTATGTGGAAAAAAGTTCTTCAAAATATTATTAGACTAATTTAATTTTCTTTTTTGTTTTTAAAAAATCAGAGATAATTACTCGTTGATTAAATGAAACTTTCTGAGGCGATAATACATTTCGTGCATTCGTACATAAATGTAAAAAATATCTGGCACAAGAAAACATCGTAATTTAATTTTAACATTTCTTAAGCCAGAAAAAATTGCTATCGTTAATAAATACAATTTATTAATTAATAAATCGCGATTTTTTTTTTTACTTCAAATGGGCTCATACGGTTGGGGGGGGGGGGGATAATACTGTTATAATAATAACACTGTAAATATTTATCATTTCGTCTTCACAGTTGTTAAAATAACTAAAATGATAAAAATAAAAACCTTATCGGGTGGGTCAGAGCATCAATATTTCAGTATGAGTAAGAAGTTAGTATTCAAATTGCACATAATCCTCCAGATATGTTGTATGATTAGAAATTTTCATAAAAATAGTGACAATTTAGTTCGGTTCTCATTTCCCATAAATCTACGACAAGAAGGCATGAGCATCGGATTTTCGTATCTTCTCTTCTCTCCTTCCTTCTGTTTATTTCTTATTCTCGTTTTTCGTCGTGTTCTGGCGATATATATGGCTCGAGATGCTTTGCAGCCTAGCTAGTGGGCGATCTCTGACGTGGACTAAAATATCCAGCAGCACTTAACCACTATCTACAAAGGCTAATGTGGCCGCTCTGATATAAAGGTGAGTCGCGGTCGAGTCTAAGAGGATCTTGCGCGCGGATGTCGGTTCGCTGAGGATAGTTGTTCCGATCCAGACCCATATGTCGTTGTCTCGGTCCGCCCTCTCATAGCATCCTTTTTACTTCGATACCTTTTTCTGTCTACGGAATCATTCTTACGCTTGCAAGTTCGAATCTTTATTGGTCTGGCGGAGGTAATTATGACAAAATGAGCCACCACGTACAATGCATTGGAAGTGGAGCCACCAGCATCCTTGATATTAACAACATCAACATGAACATCGTCAAGAAAATGAGAAAAGCAACAAACGAGGCTTGGAATGTGTATTCTCATATATCTATCAAACGATTGGTGAAAAAAAACTTTTGCTGAAACCGTTTATTTAACCAGTGCTTTATCATTCAAGAGAGTAAGAGTAAAAGTTAGAGAATTTCGGGCCAATTAATTCTCTCCCGATGCGACAATTGAAAAGTTGAAATACAAAAGTATTCTTTACTGTTTTTGTTCGTTTGTCAATTCTTCAACAATTCAACTGTTGTAGTTCTTCAACAAAAAGCGAAAATACAGTGTGTATTACCAACTTTTAAAAAACGTTAACCTCGAGCCGAAAAATACGTTGTCTGCTGTTCAATAATGTCAACTGTAATGTCACTATCGAGCGTTTGTTTCCACTACGAATTTTCTTATTTTTTTATTCGTGCCACTGCATGTTTTTTGGGTATTGAAAAAGGCGATGTTTGACTTTATCTGTGGAGAAAAATAATCGTGAAAAAAATTGCGAGCTTCGTCGACTTTTTCTATTCTGATTTTTGAAGGATGCACATATAGAAGAAGAGCAACGGGGGAGAGACGAAGGTGAAAAAAAGTTTATCAACATTCACCAAGCAATGTAATCCTCTTCAACCCTCCCTAGTCCAAGTCACTCTCTTTCTCTTTCTCTCTCTCTCTCTCTCTTTCTCTCTTGAACGCAGCAGCATGACGTTTGCATATAAATGAATAGATGGAAGGCAAGTCAATATGTGTTTATTTAAATATATGCATATGCATGCGTGTCCCGGTATATAAATATACACACGCCTTCACTTTAATGTGCCTCCCTTGAGCCCCCCTTTCTGGGTCTCCGACAACTCGTTTCATCTCATTCGCGCTCACACTCGCGTTTCGATAGGGATCGCTGTCTCACTCTTCTGCTCGTTTCTGTTGCCAAGCTTATGCTGAAGCGGTGCGCCAAAAAGTGGAGAATGAACAGGGTGGGGAGAAGGTTCAGACTCAATCTTTTTGCCTGCAATCGCAGCACGCTCTGAAATCATTAACCTTTCGAGTTTCTCGTCGATGAGAGGCCTTTTTCGCGTCTAGCGGCATTGCCATCAGCATCGTATACTGCATCTGGCATTGCAGGAATCACTTACCGCTTCATCCAAGAATAGCGACTTTACAAATTTATGTCTTATTTACGAACTTTTTTCTTTTGTCATTTCCGTACATGTTTAAATGAAGAAAAACTTGCTATAAAAAGCATGAAACTAAAAATCTATTCATTCGAATGCTTTCTCGATTCCTAGATATTCATGTAATTTAGTTACCGATGTATGTTGATTGATTTTTTTTAACGTTATTTAGTGTTTTTTGTATCGATCTGTTTGTTTCACTCAACAGCGAAGGAATTATCACCTGTTTTCCCCCCCATTCGTTATCTTGATTGTCATTTTTATTTCATTATTGAACACGATGTACTTGAATTCTCTAAAACAATTATACAGTTGTCAGCGACATTTTCTCGAGGAAAAATGACGAATTTTTAAATATTATGTATTCAGGCTACCACGATGCTCGAAGTTACAAGCGTCGAAAGTGAACGAACACTACGTGAGACATAGCGAAAGCACTGACAGTAATTTTCAAATATTGACCCACAGGGACGCCGAAGAGGTAGTTAACGAGCTGTTGACTACCACAAGAGGGCGCGAGAAAAGGAGAAAACCAAATAAGATGAGAAGCATCAGAAGAAAAGGAAGAAGAAGAAGAGCTTGAGATGAAGAAATGAATTTATTTTCACATCAAGAAGTTCTTCGAGCCCACGCATGAAGAAAAAAAAATTGAATATAAAAAATGTAAAAAAAAAAACCTACGAGTCATCCGATTATTCCGTTTAGTCTTACGCGTCTGGAAGACCGAGCTATTTTCAACTCGCAAGTTCTTCCTTACCTAGGCAAAGAGTTCTCAACGCGTTTACGTGGCTGTCAGTACGAATCATAAACATGCACAAATGAGTAAAACTCCTGAACAAAGACAAGGAAGGACAAAGACGAAACAAGCGAGACCTACCACGTTGAAAGGTACTTTCACACACTTGTCGAACCGGTAACCAACTTATATTTATTTACCAACTTCTTGCGCTTCAATCGAAAGAGCATCAAATCTTTTGAATTGACTTATTTTTCTAAACACTTGTCATGTGATGAAAGTTGTCAACTCTTCAACGGCGCACTAGGTCTCTGATGATACGCATCGTTAGAAAAATTTATATGAATCTTTATTTCCTATATTTTTCTTCAATTCGTCAAAAACAAAAAACGTGTTCCAATGATAATAATACTAACGTCTTTTTCTATGCTCCCAATCGGGCATATCGATTGAGAAGATTTATAATTACATTATAATTGACGAATAATAACTCCGACGTGACAGCAACAGGCGTGACGTCTTGAAATTGATCAATCGATACATAAAATTTCTAGAAATAAATAAATCGTCAACTATTGATGGAATTAGCGGATGGATAAAAATAAATGAAACCTGATAATTATTGACGGAGATGATGCTTTGAAGGGTACGAGAGACCGTAATTCTTTAGGCATCGAATCATTCGGCCAGTTGTCATCGAGAAAAAAAGAGAGCCCCGAAAATATGAATTCAAGATTTACAGAATTATTATGGATTTCGGCAGAGGAAAGTTTCTGGATGAGTGGGTAATAGTCGATCCAGAGAACTAGAAAGAAAATGCATGGACAGATGAAGCCAGTCGTTCTGTATCTCTGTAAGCTGGTCCCGTTCCGACCTCTCCCTGTTGCCACAACGGATTGACTATGACTAATTGGTCAAATACTCCTCAACGGTGCATCAGAGAAAAAGTGTAATTAAGGAGATTTCTCATTCCTTTAAACAAGCCGACGTTCTAGCGATCAATGCCACTTACAATAAAACTTCAATGTGGTCCCGAATTTCACAATATCTTGTGCAAAGCGATGGTTCGATAGAAAAGTTCTTTACAGGGCAATGAATGAATGAAGTTTAAGGTAATGAAATATAAGACGCAAGTCCCGAATCCAATTCCAGAAGTGCATGCTCGGCTGAACAAGTCGAGCAGCTAAACATGGGCAACAAACAATAAAATCGCCGGGTGATGACAGTAAACAAGCATCGTTGAATAACAACAATAGACGACGTGGATTGGAGAGTTGTATTGTGCACAAGGTTAGGCGCCAAAATCTTGTGACACGTTGGAATTCTAGGGCATGTATGGTTGGAAAAAGCATTCGTCAGCGCAGTCGTTCTTTCAAAGTAATGTTGGGGATCTAAGCGCCGTGAAATTTAGGGTCTGACGTGGCCAACCGCGGTGGACCATTCAATGTAGCCTCGACATTTTCTGGACAACAATGAATTCGGCTGAGCAAAAGTTCAAGGATAACGTTGATGTTCTGTTTTTCAGCTTAGCAGCTCCCTTGGAGGCTCAGTTATGGGGATGGGATAGAATACAGTCTCGCTCAAAAGTTCTAGGCACCCTGTGATGGTTTTATCCAGGCAAAAAGTCGACATCTTGGCAAAAAAAAAAATGGCGAAACTGTTTGGCAAAGAGAGGTTATTTTTGCTATTTTTTTACACCCAGTACGTAATGTCGGGGTTCGTCATCAATAAGATTTTACGCCAAACGATAACGAGGATTCGAGATGATTCCACTAAAAATAATGGAAGGTAAAGAAATGTTAGCAGATTCATTTGCGTGTCAGACATTTTCGAGGGGTTCGTCCCGCTTTGAAAATTTCGTTTTCGAGATGAATTGAAAATCCGTACAAGCAGTTGTAAAATACGACGAGCCGAAGGATTACATCGCTCATCCTAGGAGTGTTATTTTTTAATCCGAATATTGCTATTTGAGCTGATCAATCAATCAATCAATTTAAAAATCTTTCGACGAGTGATAAGAAGGAATGATCCAACGAGTTTTTCGAAAGCAATTTTCTGACTTGCTTTCTCGTGTACTCTCGCGTCTGAAGATTCGATAAGAAGGAACTTGTGTACACATCGAGGTAGGGAATCCGCGCGCGGCTTTCTTCGAGACGCAACTAATACCTCCTGGTAAGGGAGATCATCCGTTGCAAAATTTATTTCGCCGTTGCTGTACCCTATTTTGTGGGAGTAGGACGACAGTTAGATTTCGACAAAACTCCGATAAATCCTCAAGCTATAAATTGACACTATATCGATGCACAAATAATGTTTATCAGCAAAGAAGAAATTAGTCGACTGAATCGAATAATACTTCGAATAAAAACGGCAAAAAAAGCATCACTATAAAGTGCCCCAAATCATAAAGTTCACGACAGTTCAATCCGACGTTCAATCCGATTGCAATGTAACTAAAAATAAATCTTTCTCCATGAAGTATTCATCTTATCATGTATACGTTTGGTAAAATCTAACATTCCTCGAAAACGTAGAAGAATTTTGTTCTTTGATTTAACAACGTGAAAAACCGGTAATCTGAAAGCGGTTGCCTCGCGCGGTTATCAGAGTAGCAGAAATATTCTTGTAGTGGATCTTACAAGAACTGATAAAAGATTGTCATTATCATTAACATCATTATTAATTAACATAATCAAAATGATTTTGACGAATGTACGAAATTTGTATGTTCAGAGTATAGAGCTCAAGCATTTCCTAAGCCTGAATGAAAAAACGTGATTTGCACAACGAAAGAACTTTCGTTGCATAGTTACAACGCGAATTTCAATTTGATGATGAAAGATATTGGAAATTTATGATAAGGAGGAAGGAAATAGCCGTTCTGAGGTTAAGAAGTCAGAAACATGTTTTCTGGAGCTTTTCTATAAAGGAACCAGTGCAGAGAAGACATTAAGATTGACTGGCATAGCATACCGCATGTATTTTTTGTACAGCCTCACATATAATTGATCTTGCGGAGTAACGCGTCACTCATGCTCACTGTGTCCGAGAGGGACAGAGAGTAAAAGAGAGAGAGAGAGGGAGAGAAAGAGAACGCAAAAGAAAGGAGAGCTTGGTATAACGGTGTTTCAGCGCCGGCCGGCTTGCCGTTCTCGACGATGGGGCCCGGAGGACCAGTACAGTCTCAAGACCCATCGCCACGAAACGCCGTTAACCGTATAACGTAGCCTGAAAACAATTCACTCCATTCCTTTTTCTCTCTCTCTCTCTCTCTCTCTTTCTCTCTCTTTCGTCTTCTCTTTTAACCTCATTCGCCCGAATAACCGATAGATTTTGTATCCTGTGCGATATCAATAAAACTATGCAAATAGATGAAGTAAACGTGGTATATGAAGAAAGAAGTGAACCTGTCACGAAAATGGTACATACTTATCAGCGAATTTCATGATCGAGTGATGAATTACACGAAGAATGCTAAACGCTTGGTAGAACGAAAGACAGGAACTGGATAAATGGGAGGAGAACAGAAAAGATTCAAGTAGATTCTCTCGAGTCCTTTCCTTTGTTATTTCGCTCGTACAGGGTAACCGTGGGAGAGTGCATCGAATACAAGTCAAAATTTCATTCCGTGCCCCCGCAAATGTAACGGAACAAGAGATCTGTCCAAGAGACCACCTGTTCAGTAATGAAACACATGAGACTTAGATTTCGGATCTGGAAAATGTTTTCCCTATTCTCATAGTTCCATGCACGAATTAAAAAAAAAAAGTAAGCGTTTTGTTACATCCAGTTGAATTTTCAATCCGAATGTCCATTCGATAAGGAAATGACATTGTTGAAAAAACAAAAAGGCAGTATGTAAAGCAGTGACGGTAGAAATAAAAATTGTAAGCAAATTGATTTCGGGCTTATAATGATTTTGATTCGTGAATTATTTGTCCTTTGCGCTTGCTCCTTAAGTTTTCTCACAACCAAAATCCATAATGTCGAATATTTTTTATTTTTTTTTTTGCTTCACAACGATGCAGTACCTTAGCTTAAAGATTCTTGAACAGCTTCTAAAAATATATACCTCCATATAATTACCATGATCGAAAAATCTGCACAACGATGTGACGGTGTACGTGTTTGTTTTAAAAAATCGATTTTTTTTCCTTCATTCTCATTCCTTCTTCCCTTATGATATTACAAATTTGCTCTTATTAAAAAGCCACGTGCCCTCGGTTAAGGACGACGAAGGGAGCATTAAGGCATAAAATGGAATAACGAGGTCTAAGTCGGTGATACAAATGGTTGCGTGTGTGCATCGTCAAAATTGGTAGCTTATATTTGTGTGTTAATATATATATATATATGTATACTCGTATATATTGGAACACCGGGACTAAAAAACGACGAGGTAAACGCTGTGTAGTATTTTATTATTCACAGTGAGTTAGGATTAGCTGGGGACTTTTGTAACGCAAAAGACTGGACGTGTATGAAAGGGAGAAATGCTTGGTCTGATGGGACAATAGTAAGACACAAACACATACGAGTTTATCGTGTATTAGGTTCTATACATAAGCGCGTGTTGATGTACGTGTGGTCTTTTGTTGATTATGCAGTGGGACACAGACATAATCCATGACATGTGGAATCTCGCTAAATGGTTGATTGCTTAAAACTTTGGCAAAGCATCAATAAATTGATGCAAGCTATTTGAAATGTCAAATTATGTGAGTAATGTGAATATATAATTATAATAATTTAAATTATATATTGAATATGCAAGAAAAAAAAACACTTGATTACCAATGTGTTGTATCAAAACTGATATTGTTTTTAGCTTCGTTTATTGACGGGGGGTGTGTGTGTGTGTGAAGGGCGTCCTATTTTATTCAATGGACGAAAATTGTCCCGAAGAATAAACTTTGTGACAAAATGTTGAATCCCCACGTTGTGGGGTTTCAAAAGGAACAATGATTGGTTATTTTGAAAAATTTAGTGATATATACGTCTCAAAAAACTTGTACTGATTACTGATTTAAAAAAAAATGAAACAATAGTGTTTCCATGTGTCGGAAAAACAGATATTTTCAAGCAGAATTTACTTAAAAAATACTTTTTCATGACAAATAGTAAATCGTTAAAAACGAGAAAAATTGTAATATTTGTTTCAGATGAATGATATGAGGGAAGTTCTTTCTGCCATTTTTCTATGTCTATCGTTCTTCGTTGTTGCGATTCGCAAAGTGCATTTGTGCATTCATCGACATTGCAGCTGAACAAAGACAACAATAAAAAAAAAAGGAAGAAAAATAGAAGAAGCGTTAATGACGAATCTTAGAAGAGAGCAGGGAGACAAAGAAAAAGAAAACTGAGGAAACGAATATGGACTTTGAAACACGCATATAGAACACAATGGGGCAAAAGACAAAGGGACTGCGTGCATGGTTTTTTAAAGACGGAAAGAGTCGTTTCCAACTTTTTCCAAAAATTAAAAATGAAAGAAAAGACGCGTCTTGTACGAAACGCTCTAACAAAAAATATTTCGGTCTTTCGCCGTCGTTGGATGGAAACATCATTCGTGCAACACCCAATTAATCTGGCGCGAATGAGATTCTTTTTAATTAATAAGATCTATATATATATATCAACGTTAAGAACTTTACGATTTGACTCGCACTATATACATATTTCATGCATCCATCAATTTTAATAAGTACCATATTTTTTCTATTCTCCACTAAGAATAATTTTTAAGTCACTAAACAAAATGGAAGCCTCACAGTCTTTCACATCGAGAGATAAACGTCTATGTGATACAACGTCGTCAACTTCGGACATAATTGATGCACTGTAAAGCGATTAGGAACGAATTGAAAGATAATCAAACGCATGGAAAATCAAATGTCCGAATTGTATTGTTAAAGAACCGCAAAAAGGTACTGTAAAACGTCAATTTGTCAAGGTCTGAATTTTCGATGCGCTAACGTATCAAACGTTACATATTGAAACAAAGCCACACTCTTATTGTTCTCGAATACGAAGAAGATCAAATTATATCAGATTTTTAAATCTCGTGGAATTTGACAGAAGGTTTTTTGACACAATGATTCATTCATATCACAAGCATCTCGATGCTTGTGATGCAAATAAATAAGAAGAGCACGTTTTTCAATGAAAGAAAATATTTCGAATGGAATATTCTTCAAAATTAATAACAATATACAAATTATAATTACGTGCAGGGAATAAAATATAATTATTTATGACACTTCGATCGAAGAAAAGATTTGTCGCAACCGCAGTTCAATATTCAATCATTGTTTTTGATTTAACAATTCGGTAATCGTCATGTACCTGAGAAATTTCGTTACTAGCAGAAATCGTTCACCGGAAGTTCAATGGAAACGATTAAACCCTGGACTTTGATAAATAATTGAAAAAAAAATCATTTTTTTTTTTTACGACGCGTACTGCAGAACGTAACATTTCAGAGACTTCGCGACGTAATGAAACGAGCATCATGTTTTGCGCTTGAATTTGAAGTGTCATTTATATTTTTTCTGGAAATATTTTAAATTCGTATTTCTCCTGAAAAGTGTGTTTCCACGTATGGGTGCGTGTTATAGAAGGATTGTGTGCGAATGCGAAGAGCGGGGGTAAGCGGAAGGGGAAAAGTGGCCATTGGCCAGATTCCCATGAAACTCGAGAGGACGCGTATATACGGCTGCTCCGGTGAGCTCGCGACCGTCGACGAGCCGAAAGCAAAGCTGATATTTGCTCGGTCCTGTTCTTAGTCTCCCTCTTTCCCTCCCTCGCCCTTTCTTTTTCTCTCTCTCTCTCTCTCTCTTTACTTCTGTCTCTCTTTTTATCGTTCCTTCGTAGTCCATTCACTACTGTTCTCGTCTACCACCAGGTGACCCCCCCCCCCCGCCTTTTTTTACCTCCCGCGCAAATAGACGAAAAAACGATGAAAAATAAATCGAAAAAAGAAAAATATTTAGACAATGGCTGTTCGAATAGACGAAAAAAATTGCCAGCAGTGAATACACATGAATATAGGGCATTTCATGCGAAAGTGAGACCCTTGTAAACCGTCCGTTTTTCAAATTGGCTCGTGATTTAGTATAGTGTCCTATGCATTAAAAGAACGATTTCTGATTCTTTTGCATTTTTTTTTAATTTTTTTTTTTTTTTATCGACAGAAAGACGAGATATTTTTTTTTTTTTTACTTTAAAAAATAAGATAAGAGTCTTAGGCAGCAAAGTATATTCCTTATTTTATACATTGAAAAAAATATTGAAAATATTCAGTGATTAGATAAAATACGTATGAAAGGCTCTATTATAAATGAAACTTCAACGATTCCATAGCAAACGTTTTTTTTTTAAAGTGCGATTAAGGAAATGGTTGGAGAAGATATTAAAAGTTAAAATTGGCAGAATGGCCGAGAAAAGGGGTTTTCAATAGTTTTCAGGAAGTTTGCCAACGGATCATCTATTTTTCAAATCAACGGTTAGGTATAACAGGAGCAAGCAGTAACGAAGAGTGCTCCTGTACCAAAAATGCCAAACCTGTCAGGAGTAGCATTTTTTTTTTTTTTTTCAATGGCGGAGGTCCAATTTGAATTTTATGTAAAAATATTCAAAGTTTATACGGGAGAAAAATGTAGTGATGAAAAGAATGCTTTTGACAACTGTTTTTGGTTGCAAAATCGATTGCGACGTTTTGCCAAACGTATAAAATGAAAAATCGATCTTTACTTTTTCGTAGCGATAGCGCCTTCATGGAACCTCCTTAATTCAAAATGCAGTTGTTCTACACAGAAAGAAAAAAAAACAAAATAAAGAAAGTCTGAATAAAAAAAGAGAATTTTAAACGAAAAAGCAAAAAATGTCGATCGGATTCGACGGTTTTGTTTTTTTTTTTTTAATATCGAAAAATGATGAATAATTGTTTAAAAGCTGTAGCCGCAAACGGAATTAAACCTGAGATGAAAGTCCCAGCATTTAATTCGAGGGATAATTAGTAGTTTTCTACAATATGTAACAATAACACGTCACAGTTCAATGAGTGCACGTTTGATAAAAGTGCAAGAAATGAAATTAAACGGGCCCCCCATCTACATTCATGAATCGTACTCCACTTAATATGCATGAGCATACTCTTGCACATTTGCACAATTAATTTCTGAATGCGAAATGAAATTGAGTTTATACTACTAATAATTTGAATTCAATATTGTTTTGTCAGCTTCTCGGACTTTTGATCACACAGCCAACTATGTATTCTATCGAACTATCAAACTGAGCGTTGAGGTAAATGTAAATTATCTACTAAATTTACGTGACTCTAACTCATTCGTTGCAGCCATCGACGAATCAACAACGATCGAGTAATTGCCTTAATAATCAACGTTTACTTAGTACAAACGCAACTGCTCTGGCAGTCTCTCTGCCCATTCGACTTTTATGAAAAATCAATAAACTATATTATAATTACTGATACTATTTTTATCATAATTAATAAATCGAAGCACTGAATGGTTTATTTAGGGCACAGCAGTGACACAAGATCTAAAAATGAAATAAATCACGTCTCTTAATGCACCGTTTTTTCGTGTCTTTTTTATTTTTATATATACATTTTTTTTTGAATGTAGAACTACGACAAAAACTTTCTCCTCGTTGTGGCTCACTTCCACCATATCAGCGATCATCTGCTTTGAGGTATATGTGACCCGGTTAAACTCAACAATCTACTGTCACATACTTCAAACATCTACATCTCCGATCTCAAGAAAGAGGTGTAAAATACAAAATACCGACACTAAACGGACTTACTTGTGAGTGAAGTTCTACCGAATCGAAATAGTACATCACACCTTTCCCAAACTGACGTCTCCCTTCTTTCTAACGTTATTCTCTTCTTTATCACGTCTCATAAACAGAGAATTATAGAGACGAATTTATCAAAGATTGAAATTTTGCTGGAGATCATATCGCTGTTGCAATGACAGCGATCTACAGGAAAGTTTTTATTATTCCTTTATGCTTGTAACATGACAAGTGACAGGCGAAGTATTTATATCTCGTCACAAAAGTTGTAGTTTCCAATTACAATGGAACTTTATTTTTATAAATAGTAAATATTTTGTAGCATAAAAGCAAATATATAAAGAGGTAGGACGAGTGGTTTTTCTATGAAACAATAGACGAACAGTACTTAAGGAGGTTCATCCGGTTAATGACTTAACAAATTATTATTAATTAAAAAAATTGAACACAGTTATTAGTATCTACAAAGTCACCTGTTAAAATTTTGAACCCTGGGGATACCTCATTCGTGAAGAATGACTAAAAATAGATTTCCTGAACTAACACGGTTCCTTATGGGTTGCAATTGTTTTTTCGTTCTTATACAAGAAATTTCCAAACATTGACAAACAGTTAAACTTCCAATATCGATTATAAAAAAATGTAAAAAACGTTTGTAAGGCCTCGAAATTCCATTAGATACTTATGAGGTTTGGAATTAATGAATTTTTCCTGAAAAAGGAGGTTAAATCGATCAAACTTTGGAGCTTAAACGCACCGAACTCGATGAACAGACCACGCTAGTCACAGCAGTTTTTTTTTTTTCTTACTTGCTCGGTACCATATGATCTTATGAATTTCGTTCTTCATCATGGAACTTATTGAATATTAATATCAAATTCTTCTACACAGTTTTAAGATTTTCAAAAAATAAGCGAATACTTTGTTTTTTTTTTTTTTTTTATAAAAGAACTCTGCGTTGGTTTATAATAAAAATGACGTCACGAAATTGGTTGGTGCGTATTCACGATGTTGAAAAAGTAAAGTCTTTATGCGAACTGAGTATACCGAGGTCTTGTTGGCTTGAAAATTAGCCTATAGACGCAGGGACATGCGACGCGCTCCCACGAAAATTTTCAAGTCCGGTCAGGGTAACTTTAGATCCTAGATAAAGAGAGACGATAACGATGCTGTGGGAGCGAGCGAAGCGTTTTATAACGCAGAGAGTTGGAACACACGGCAGGGCATACGACCTCGCGGGGGCCAGTCGGTTCGTCGTTTTGAAACATAAAACCAGAAAGAAAAAAAAAACAAGAAAGAGAGATTTGAATCTGTGCAACTTCATGAGTCGCATAAGTCCGTCGGACTTACCTTAAGATTGGTTTAGTGTCTAAAAAACACCGCATGGATCATTTTTTCATCGAAAATATACAACGTCTTGTAGAATAGAAAAATATACACGGAAACCTACTCTTCGTACAATAAATTTACTGAGAAAAAAAAAACTCTCTCGGATAATAATTCCACCAGAAAATAATTATCATTAAATCTTCAAACTTTTCTCTTAATTTACGACTCTGTTTCGATTCAACTCTAGGAATCTGTTATAACTACATCATGGAATTCATTTCCATGGTAGTTGATGGTTAGGAATAACTCCCCGAACCAATTCTCTTAAATTATAATTCTGCCTGGTGACTTATTTTTTGATACTCTTTATCTCAGCGATAAATCAACTTTCCAAAAGTCAATAACTTCGTTTTCAACAATTTCCTGAAGCCATAATATTATGTTAAAATAAATATATGCAAATTATTCTCAAAGTGCAACTACGTCACGATAAAATGAGGCAATAAGTTTAATGTTTGTTTTATAAACTAAACAGATTGTAGCTGTAGGTAAAAAAGTTAAAAATCAATCTAACCCAAATATTTTGTTTCAGGATATTTATCTAAAGATAATCAACTAGTTTTTGAATTATCGTTGAAAAACGAATTTCGTTTAAAAACCCGTTCAGGTTGGACTGGATTTGTCGTGTAGAAAATGTCAAGTAGTTTTTTTTTCAACAGAATTACTGTTATTTCTAAGAAAGTATCGCCATAACCGTGTCTATTTTTCCGGAACATCGATTTTTCGACAGCCTCGTTTTGCACTTTTTTACGAGCCTGGCGCTGCCAATCGATCAGTTGACATCGAACCGAAACGGGACTGGGCTGATTCGAAAGCTGATAAAATTTGCTATAAATTACAAAGTTGCTGTTTCGAAATCGATGAACTTTCGTCCGAGATCGAAAGAATAAAAAAAAAAAATATTGCATTACGTTTGAGTATCACCGCATAAAAGGCTTCCATCGTATTGTTAGTCGACGGAAAAGTATATGTCTCGTTACTAAATTAATAGTATGCATTTGGCAAACGAGATGACGGAATAAATTTTATTACCGGATGTTAATGAATCGACATAGTTAAGTATATAGTAATAATACATTACGCGGTATATATTTCAGTAGTCGTTCATTGGATAGACTTAAAAGGGAAGAGGAGGCAAGAATATACATTTCTGAGTAGTTGCCGGACGTTTGTTACTTGTGCGTGCAAATCTCGCTGCGTCAGTTATCTTCGAGCACTCGACTCGCAGTTAAGAATGAAGATGGGGGCGGGGGGCAAGAAGAGAGGGTCAACAAGCCCCTATCAGTATTTCCTTATGATTCTAGAATGAGCGAGACGTCTTACAAATTGAGATTGATGAAAATCGAGCTAGATATTCGATTATAATAAGAACTAGAAGAAAAATTAAAAGGTCAACGACGAACAATCGATAGAGTAGAAAAATTCGATAAGTGATAATTGTACGGGCGCAAAAATAGGGAAATAATAATAAAAAAACAAGTTTCCAATAATTTTATAAGAAAAAAAGAGCAGCTCTGATGATTGGATAATATCAATAATCGTAAAGTTAACGTTTGGAATTTTTGAAAAAATAAAATAAAAACGCGGAAAGAACAAATGTTTTCTCATTTTATTCCTTTGACTGATAATAAAAAACGAAAAAATAATTTTTGGCACAATGTGTCGGAAAAATCGGTGCCTTAGCCCTCATTGACTGACGATGTAACAAGCCCTGAGTCGTTGTGAATGAGAAGACGAACAGGAATGAATGAACCGAGTAGAATAAACAAGATTAAAAAAAAAAAAAAAAAGAGGAATACAATCGATTTCCTCGTTTTTCCATGCTCTGCGAGGTTTTCAAAAATACTTCTGACTAGACATGAACCCTCGAAATTTTCTGTCTCATTCTCATTCTTCAACATTTCCTCTTTTTCTTACCTCCTGTTTCTGCAAGTACGCGTTTGACATTGCATTCTTGTTTTCCTCTATTTTTGTATTTATTTGAATTCCTTCTGGCTCTGCAGACGAGTTGTTGAAAAAGAGAAAAAATACGAATTCTATTCTCGGAAAGAAACAAGTGTTGAACAAAAAACATAAAACTTAATCAAAGAAAAGTGCCAGGAAAAGAAAAATCAAAGTCTTCGAAATCCTTATAACTCGTTTAAAAAACTTCCAATCGATTCAGTCATAACATTTCGATTCGCAATTGACTTTTATAAAAAAAACAAATCATTTTCCCTTGTATTTTCTTTTAAGAAATATATTTAAAAAAAAACAACAACAACAACAAAGAAGGAATCATTACCTGACGAATGAGAAGAAAAAAAAGCACAAAAATCAACAAAATAAGAGCCTAGACAATTATCCCTGTTCACGAATGTCACGAAAAATGTCTGTTCCATTGGCCAGTAATATTTCGTGACGGCGTCATCGCAATATATCCTTAAATTTTTATCTTTCCAAGCGTTAATTAATCATGAATACTATTCCTGCTTAGTATTATTCTCGCAAGCATATATAATACTCGAGGATACTATTAAAAAATTGACGACAATACTCCATTACCAGAATAAGGTATAACTGTGTATATCGTTACAGACTGGCGAGGCAAATAAAAGGTGGCAATGACTCGAAGGCTTTGTAATACTTTTACGATGTAATTACAAGTTCTCGACGGTCGCGTCACCAAAGAAACTCTCGTAATGTACGAACACTCAGAGACGATTGTTCTTTATTCGTAGGATAAAAGAAATGGATAAGAAAAAAAAAGTAGCAAAAAAAAAGTGTAGATTCTATGAATAAAGTCAATCATGAAATCTTGCGTTTATAATAATATACACGGAGAGAAAATAATTGTGCAAATAACTAAAATACCACAGTGTTAGGATCGTCTATTTTTATTGTTTTTAAGAAAAATATTATAATATCCGAGTAAATTCAAAAATAATTATGACAATTTTTTTAAAATGAAAACCATAAAAGTTGACGATATGAAACTCTAACAAAATGTACCATAGTAATTTGTACAATTATTATTTTCTCTTCGCCTACCATCACAACGATAATCGATTTATTTATTTATTTATTTATTAAAATATTTGTTGCTTTGTCCACGATTATCACATGATCGATTTAGCAGAAAAATCAAATCTGTCACTTCGAATAATCAAGTGAAAGTCGCGATTACCTAATTGTCCAAAATAACTACACGATGCATATTTCAAATCCTGCCCATGATTCACTGTATCAATTGGCATGTCAATATTAATATTTAAAAAAACATGATAAACACATGAAAGTGTTTAATTATTTCATGTTTATATTTGAACGTTTTTTTTTTTTTCAACTTTAAATTCGACCAAATGATTAATTTTAGGGCCAATTTGAATATTCTGAAGAAAGTAAGATTCGTGGGCGAATTTTAGTGGAAAAGAGAATTAAATAAAAATTCCTAGATAAGCAAAATCATGTAAAAGAACCCCCGAAAAGTCAAATAGTCAGAGTCTCCACAACCGATAGTAATTTCCCCGGATTCTGGAACGTGGGTTGGGTTAAATATAACATAGGCAGTGAAAAGAACAAGTTTACAGGAAAAAAAAAATAGAAAGAAGGAAAAGGGTGACAGGGAAGAGGCGAAGGTGTCCCTAGAGAGGGTGAAGAAAACTCCTAGGCCATGAGAGGAATAAAGCCAACCCCGTAATAAAGCTGCCGGTGCCAGTAGCTACCTGGAAAACTCAGCTGGTCTGAATATATGTACAAGGGGTTGACCACCGAGGAGGCTATAACTGATAACAATCGGTTTCGACCCCGATCCTCTCTAGGCCCAGTAAAGACCCGTTCAATGCATTTTTTTCTCCCTCTTCGAACACGCAACAGAAATTCAACAGTCAGTGTACGGCCACTGAACACCATAACTTGGTAATCAATCAACCAACTCCTCGTGTGTATACGTATCATTACTGCCAGTGGTACCAAAACGATTGATACCGACGCTACCACTGCTAATGTTTAAATTAAAATACCATTATTATATTTATATCTCACACCAATATTTTCCCAAGAAATTTTGGTAATGGATAAAAAATAATGGGGTAAAAAAACCGAGTATTCATTTTGTCATATAAAATCAATTTTTCTTTGTGTTCAGTTAAAAAGTGTCCTTGAAATGTCTAAGTGTTGACATAACACTAGCGATCCTTTAGCAGGGGAATACAGGACGGAATTACGAGTAAACCATAAGAAGTGTGAAACAGGACCTGTCTGAAATCCTTCACAGTGACGTAGACGTCAGTAAAGCCTAGTGGAACTTGTTTGTCAACGGAAAATATTTGCACGGTGTATTAATGTGAACTCAAACAATATGACGTGTCACGATTTTGCTAACATTGGTGAAAAATTATCATCACTTTTTTCCGTGTCTTTATTGATTTGTCGATTTGTAAAATCGATAAGTACGAAATATTACTAATCGTTGATTTTAGCGATTCGTGAAATGCACGAAATAACTTTTGTTTACATTACACACTTCACCCATGTTTATATTCTTTCGATATAAATAGTTGTCGCAGACATTGTGTACATAGCGAAGATAAACATTCGTCATTTTCGTATTCCAAATTATCGGTGAATAATCGATTTTTTTAAACTGAAACAGTGATTTTGTTGAAAAAGTCGAAATTTTTGAGCCACTGTCGGATTATTTTGTTAAATACAATCAACTAAATTTCATTTGAATGACATTTAATGGGTTTTTTGATTTTGTGAACGAATAATTTGGTGGATTAACAAAGGAGATTGTTTTGTTACCATTATAAACAGATCTTTCGACAAAGAATCATTCATTCATGATATTCAGACAAAAGATTTCATCAATAAAAACGAATATATCGTAATACGCCATAAAAAAATACCAAACAGTGAAATAAAATGTGTAAATATTATTACACAAATGTGTTGTTGAAATTTTCAACAGTACTTTTTTTTTTGTTCACATCGTTTCAATTGATACACCGCAATTAAATAATAGTTTATAGAAAAATCGGTCTTTCCATGCAACGACATTCCTTACGAAATCGTAAATAAATTCCCGTTTCGTAATAACGATGAAAAATATTTCATTCGTTTCTCAACCCCGTGTCAAAAATTGCAACCAAATTTCGGCTACTGGCACAATAAAAAAAGCAATTGTTTTGCAATCGAATGACTCTTGAGTTATCTTGAAACTAAGGAATTTTTACTATTATTTTCTTACTGTACGTTGATCAAATTTTTTCTTAGAATTATCGCCAAAATTCTACCGTTTGGATAATCGAAAACACGATTACGAGCACAGAACCTGAGCCAAACGTCAAAGAGAATCGCATGACAATTTATTAATGAAAAGCAAAACTTGAACAAAATATTTGATGGCTAGACAATAAAAGAAATTGATTTACGTATTTTTTGAGGAAATAAACACGGAAAAACGAACTTGATTTATATGAAAAATAGAAATAAAATAAAAATCCCAACGGTTTGGATATAGTTGAATAAAAAAAAAATAGAAATCGTATTTTTCAAGAGCAAAAATTGACTGAAAACAACGAGAAAAATTGTGTCAAAACTTACGAATTGAATACGAAGAAAAATCCTCGATGGCACCCGTAACATCCACCGTGTAGCACACACTTCAATAGTTTTTTCAACGTGATGAAAAAAAAAAAACTAACCGATAGTACACGTTTTGATGCACAAAATGTGATGCACAAATGATTTAAAAAAAATGATTATTCACTCAAAGCTGTTCACTTAAGTTTCGCGAAAGATATTTGACTCAAAGACTCGTTTCACCGCCTCGGGTCTTTAAACCTGTAATCGAATAAATGAAAAATTCGTGAATCGATTAAGGCCGGTGGAACGTTGTTTCAATATACTTCGCTCACGAATAGCAGTAGAATTTGGAGAATTTTTTAACTACTCGGGGGAAGCGAGACGTGGCGAATGATTGGTTACGGTCGATAGAGGTGCAACGGATACGAATGCAAGCGCCATTTTAGCCCGTTGCAGCAGCCCGTCCGGTCGGTTCTCGGTTCGCTCTGCGCCAGGGCGAAAGCGACGACGAGAAAGGTGGATAGCAGGACAGCGGCAGCAGCAGCAACAGCAGCCGAGAAACCCAAGTACCGGAGGTAGCCTTATTCTCCGTCGGGAGTCTTATTCTGTCTTTTTTTTCTCTACGTCAGTCTATCCGTGGGACGCGTTCAATCAACAATTCAAAAACATCGAAATCCGAGCGACCAATTCATATTTAGAACAAAACAAAACAGCACACTTAAATACACGCAAATCCTTTACACGTCACTTTGATGGAAAGGGAGCAACCCTCACCGGAACTGCACCTTCCTTTATTTGTTATTCTTGTTTTTTTATTTTTTGTTTTCTGCACACTAATATTTCGAGACGAAGCGTACAAACTTTCACCGTAGCAAAAAGCCGTAGAGGTAGTAGCGCGGCTCGTCAAGCTGTTTTTTGTTATTTCTTTTTTTTTTTTTTTATCCGGGAGCGTCTCCACGGTCCTGCGTTCACACTTTTATTTCCTGAGAGGGAATAATCGTTCGATACGCAATAATAAAAACCGACAAATATTATATGATCGTTCGCGAGATGAAAAAATTCTAACCAATTTTTTTTCTGCTCAGAATCAGTCTTTTTATACCCTCGTATTTGTTTGTTTTTCACTCGTTCGATCGTGTTTTTCTTCACTGACACTTATTCTCGTTTATCAAGCGAAGGAAGGAAAGTGACTCGAGAATTTAGGAGAAAGGGTTGGATGATTAAAAAAATTTCAAAAGCACGCGGAATGTTTTTTTTTTTGTCTTTGCCGCGCACGAACTACCAACAAATAAATAAACGTTTTGTATATAGATATATAGATAAATAGGTATGTGAAGAAGGTAACGAAGAAGCCGAACGAGTGTTGTTTGGGAAACGACGCACTTTGAGACAATGTAACGGCCACGGTTAATATTTGTTTAATTCTTTTGTTGTGTGTGGCTGGGGGCAACACGAGTCACGCGTAACTCGTACGTGCGCTTCACATTACGTCCGTCCTTCGGAGCGAGGGAACACGAACTGGAGACTGGAATAAGGGAGCAAGAATGCCGCCGCCCGCCGCTGCCGCTTGGTTGCCGCGACCGCCGCGACGCCAGCGACACTCAACTCAACTAAACCGACGCGCATCAGTGACTCTCAACGCAAACCCTTGATCGTCGGTCGTCCTCTCCCCGCGTTCTCTATTGCATGCTTCTCAACACATATAGTATGTAATACCGAAACCAACCGAAAGTTGACCGACGAACGAGCCAGCAGATCGAGCCAGTTCCTCGTGTCTCCTGCCTCTTGCCTCCCTTTTGCTCTCGCCATTCCTTTATCTCTCCCTCTTTCTCTCTATCTCTCTCTCTCTCACTCTCAGTGAAAACGTTACCACGAGTGTATTATATATACATAAGCGCGCAGTCGAGGCAACCGAGAACGCTGCGAGCTTGCCCAGCTAGTTTTCACAGTACCGCTATTCGGATGTTTTACACTTGATGGTTAGAACCGATCCTGCAAATCACTTACCCGGTGCTGCTCTCTACAATATCGTGCATGTTAAACTTTTTTCCGAATTCCCAAAGTCGTCGTCACACATTACTTACACTTTTCAATAAAGACAAATTACGTTTGTATCTTTTGGCTCGAATACATTCCAACTGCTAAATTTATTACAATGCGAATTTTTTCAAGTTCCATTTTATTCTAATGTCCTTTCTCTTTGTTTACGACGTTAAATTTTTCGCCCGTTTTCGTGTGACCTACTCATCTGAGTTTGATACCAATCTGCGAAATCGAGAAGTGGAATATTTTTTGATTTTTTTTACTTCCGTGGCGGTATCGCAACAAATTCATTTGTCGGAGATCGAATGTTAGACAATGGCAGTTGATGAAATTGATTTGAGTTGTACTAGAATTTTTTTTCATTTGGTTTTCAACATGCACTGTCCCTTATTTTTATATCGTGGCCATGCTGCTCGAACGGTTGTTAAATTCTCGTTTTAACCCTCAAAAATAAGTTGCGTTTATCGTGGGAGTTTTCTTATTTTTTACTCTGACATTTTTGGCAGTGGAAATGTTCCGCGAACTAAAATATATAAATAAATTTCGTTAAAGTGGTGAATCGAAAGAGACGAACGTATATGATGGAATTTCGTGCACGAAACGATACGATTTTCGCTGTAAAAAAATTGGGGATAAAAACATATTTTCAAAAAAATATATTCTCATACAGATATTGAATGGATCTTGAAAATTAAAACGTATTTCTGTCATCTATTGTTAAAAAAATGTCTTGTTTCTACAGTCCATCGGACCAAACTATTTATTTCAAAAACATAATATTTCAAAGATAAATAAGAACCGATTTCATGATAAATAAGAAATGACGCGGATTCCCATCAAGATTTTTGGTGAGAACGTCGCGGCGTCAATTTTTCCATTATCAATACAACGTTACATTGTGGATAAAAAAAATGTTCGATAGAAATATTTGAAAGATGTTCCGATAAGTGGAACAATGTTGAAAAAGTACTGCAGAAAAAATATTGAAAACTATTGAAGTCTTACATGACAAAAAAAAACAGATTGAAGATAAAAAAAACGCGTCGCTTGTACACCGCGGGCAAGGGCAAATGCCCTGAGGTGCGCGTTACGTTGATCGCTACAACTTTGTCACTGGATAAAATATTTGCCAAGAACATAAAAAAAAAAACAATTCCCCGTGTCAATGAGCTACGAAAAATAGATTCACTGGACATCCTGGACGTAACTTTGACCCCTCGAGCGTGTTTTTTGTCGTAAGAAATGAGAACTTTACTTACGTACTTCGATGAATACGTCACACACGTGTAAAACAGATCGTGAAAACACGAAAGAGAATCGATAATATTATGATCAACAGAAATCGAAAACCAGGGTGAACTGAGAACCTCAAATTTTGTCGTTGCCTTTATACTTATTTAAAGCTAGGTAACGAAATCGTGGAAAAAAAAAATTTGGACGAAAACATACATCTACGTGTTTAGAGTAAAGAAGTAGTGGTCGAAATCCGCGGGCGTATTAAGATAAAAAATTATAAAAATAAAGCAAATCAACGGAATCATCGATAATCGGAAGCGCGGGAAAGTATGACGACTCGTGTTTAACTCATTGATTTTAGTCATAGCGTCAAGTGTAATCCGTGCACGTGAGCTTGTTCACTAAACGCGAAAGGCAAAAATCTCGAAAGATTGACATCGGCCAAGGCGTATCTAAACTAAAACGCCGAGGCCTACTGTCTGGTGTGTTGCTGACAATAGTCGCTGATTCACTTGAGGTTATGATGGTTCATTGATGGCGGTGGTACTGATCCCTCTAATGAACTAACGTTTCCGTACTCTCCATTATTTCTTTCGCCCTCTTAGCCCCGTTGTGACGTATCACAGGTGTTGTGGGCATCATTATCTGTCATATTTCGTTTCTCGCGATTTTGTTCGCTGACGATGGAATACCATATTATAAAACTTAGGAAATAAATTTTTTAATATCTCCACTGAAAACCCAATTTGTTAATTTTCCGATTGAACAACAAAATATACTGTTGAGATGACAAGAATAAAGTTTATTACCGAAAATCATTTTATTGAAAGTATCTAACAAAATATTTGACGTTTCCAACAAAATCCGGTTTTCAGTGACGATTTCGATAATTCCCTACGATACTAAATAATTATATGACAATGGAGCGTGAATCATTTCACTCAAGTCCGAAAAAAACGTTCATAGTTATTGAAATTTTTAGTCAGAAACGTGTTGATACCCTGAGAAGAAAAGCCACCGACATACACACGTTGACTTGACAAAAAAAAAACCGAATATTTCATTCGTCTAATATATCCACACATGTAAATAGTTCCGTAAAAACTATCCTCAAGTTTTGTATCAAAGCAAATAAGATGATTCAGCTGTCAGGCCCAAATGACATATTTCGCCTATCGCTTTGGCGACAAGTGATGTATTTTGCTTCAAGCGTTAACTGCATTAGCTAATCTCATATCCAGGCTCATTCAACGTATTAATTTACTGAGTATAGCTTTGTATTGAGACGAGATATAAAAATATATATTGAAAGATGATAATACAATGGCTTTATAATATTCCTCGAATTGATTGGCCGGTGGTCGAGTAGAGTGAGCTTCGTGGACTCGTCATTGATGCGGTTTCCATTTCATCGTTTTCCATTACAATTAATACCTTGCATACTTAGCATTCTTGACTCCCGACTGTCCTCTGCAGTTACAAGAATTAAAGTTATTTATTTATTATTATTCATGCATGTATCCCCTTGCGGATTTTTACGATTCTTTCCCTCAGTTTTATCCCCACAGTCACTGTTCCAGAGTTCCTGAGTTCCTCGAGTTCCCCCCTCAGAGTGCTGCCCCCAGCTACTCTTTCCTAATGCACAACTGTATCGCATTCGAACGAGAACCAAAGAAAACCGTCGAAAACCTTGGCCGATACAGGCAGCTATGTTTTCACTGAGTTTCGGTCGTTCAACACCATCAGAAACTCAGCGAAAACTGCCTCCCCGCTCAGCGATTGATACGGTGACATGGCTGAGCGGTCACCCAACCAAGTACTGGTCGAAGTCGATGCTGCTTAACTTGTGTGATCGCCGGAGCCACGCACCGACCGCGTACCCATCGCTGTCATTCAAGAATTAAAGTTAATGAAAAACGTATTTTTTTAAATAATACCTTTTTATAATGAAATAATAGTCGACCTGGAGTCTAGTGGACTCGACAGGTGTATCGTAAGATGGTAAACATGTGTACGTCAAGGGTTAACGATTACTCAAATTCTCATGATTGCAAGCGTAGAGATCCGCACGAGAAAACAAAACACTTGTTTGATTTCGTTTAGGGTCTGATGTCTTAAGTTGAGCTCTTAAGTTGAGATCTTTATTATAATTTGGTCATTGGTTTCATCACTGATCGCACCGTCAATTGCGGCTAATGATAGAATCCTGTGGCCCGTCGTAATGGCTAAAGTGTAACCACTTTACTTGACGATTCTCGTCGTAATGAAATCTTCGCATTTAGGGAACATTTTGAGACGAAATGTAATATCAATTTTGGATCCCACGTAGTTTCATATTGGTCTCAAGTTGGACGAGAGATTTTTGCAGAATTTTTTGCTATCCGGATCATTTCTTAGACCTAATTTTAGAATTGAAGCTATAGGAGACTTGAGTGAGTAAACGGAACGATAATGAGCCCGAATATGCACTGGTAAGAGATCTTAAAACATCGAAAATTTTCGTCGTAAACATTAGAATTTCTGTAAGATGTCCAAATTTCCACTATTGTTTCAACGATAGTTTCTGGGGTCAAATTTCTTAAAGAGAAAGCTCATGTAAGCTTCCAGATGGTTTCGGGGAGACAGTTTCCCGAGGAGGCCCGATTATAATTCGAAAATCATTGTTTTATATGACTGAAGAAAAATACAAGTACAGGCCACCCACGTACCCAAGTACTGACACACAGACGCACGCGTGAGTTCGAGCCCTTGGGCCCCCACGAGGAGCTCTGCCTCTTCGACCCCCGCCGGTCCGGGTCCTAATAGTATATTCCATGAAAAAAAAAACTAAATTGCGTTTGTCACCTTACCGGTGACGTAGGCGTGGAAAATTCCACCGCTCACAAACAAGACGTATGTCCGCTTCGATCGAGGCTGACTTACGTCTTTCGGACTCCAAGAACAGGCGTAACACGAAAAATTGAGTTTTTATCTAAAAAAAAATCTTCGGATCTCAGGATTGAGTGGGTGGATCGATTCGTAACAATAAACAATGTCAAAGGTCTCTCAGCAAAAGATCCACATCGAAGGGTAGACGTCCTTATTTTCATTAATGTCGCAGCTGCATACTCGCGCTAAGGTTATGACTTCGGTGCTTGGCTACAAGCGGTATTCACAGTTGATGCGTAAGTAATATCCTGCTCCCTTCCTAAAAGCAGATTGGTGTGGAATAAGAAAGATGAATGAATAGTTTAATGAATAATCTTAAGGGTTCGGGCCATTTTCGTATCTGCTGTCTGAGAATAATCAGTGGCTGTAATAATCTGGCTGATCGTTTCGTAATTTAATAAATGTCGATAATTAGTCGTCGCCGTCTGGAAATAAATATGGATATATAAATATATTTATATATATATATACATATATTCATGCATTTACTACAGCCTCTTCGCCAATAACACGAAATAACCGTTTAACTCTCGCTCAATCTAATTTATATTTAATCACTATGCAATTTCAATTCACTTCCAAACTAATTTATTTAAATTTTCATCACTAAGCAATCTCATGTAAATATTGGCAGGACGAAAAAAAAAAAAAACAAAATTTATTAATTCTTCGTGAAATGTTTTTTGATGATGATAGTGATGACACTTTGCCTCGCGAATCATCCAACAAAGTAACAATGTGACTAAAGTTTCTCGTTATTTAATGTAACAACTGAGCATATTTTATTAACAGGAGTATTAAAATAAATGGTAACTAACTTGTATCTTACTTGACGTACATTTACAGAAATTCAGCTTCAATTTTACAACTATCTTGATAATCGTCAAGCTTGTTAATATTATAATAACAGTAACAACAATGAGTGACAAGTTTATTATCATTCAAAAAATGTTTCATTACCAAAATTATTTCGATGACTTGGTAGCTTTTTTATTGGTGACAAGTGGCGGCGTTGGTTGCTTTGGGTTTGTCTGAGTCTTGTGCTTTTTACTTTCGATGTGATAGGCGAACGAATTTTCCGAATGGAAGGAACGATTGCATGGGGCACAATAGTACTGACCTGGAAATAAAAATAAATAAAAAAATGCAGCAAGAATTTAAAAAAAATTTATATTACGCAACTGGAGAGGGGAAGTAAATTATTCTAAACTGCGTGCGAAATTGTTACCGGAGCCCAGATAAGTTAATTAGGCGTTTGAACGATTAGCATGTTCTGAAATTTCCTGAATATCAATTCAATTGTCGTGCATTTTCCATTGAAAAAAGCTTAATTTTAAGAGTTAAGAGCATTTAAAAATTAAGTCAACCACAAAGGATTGGACAGAATAAAAAATATTGAACAGACTCGAAAAATGGAAGTCTCAAAAGTGACTTACTTGGCATTCAATGCCCCATATTTAGATGAAAGTCGATGAAAGTGAAGCGAAAATTGAAGAATTACAACAATTGAAAAGATCTAAATTTCACAAAGTACGTGTCCTCTTATTCTATCAAAAAAACCATCGAAATTTTCGTACAATTCAAAAAGTATCTAGATTTTAGAATATACAAGAATTATTTTAAATAATTCATATTTATCATGATTTCGATGCAAAAAAGGGTGTACAAAAGTGGATCTCGAACCCAAAGAAAAGAGGCCTACCTGAAGGAGTCCTGTAAATAGAATAGTCTATGGAAGATGGTACTGGTTGGGTGACACTGTCTTTTACTTCATCTGAAATAATACATCAGGTAGCTGAAATCACTTATTTTATCCGTTGGTAGAAATTAATCTAAAAAAAAAGAAAAAAACTGATGAAAAGTCGACTCGAAAAAATATTTAAAATGTACGAGAGGAAGACTGAGAAAAATTTACGGAACGACTCAAAATACAAATAAAAAGATATTTCATCTAGTTATAGAAACAAATGGAGAAAGGAACTTCTTCAAAGTGTACCCACCGACGTCAGGTTTGCCAAGATTATTGAGTTTCATCATTCTCAAATGCCTAGCGCCCCGTTCGTGTGCCTCCAATTGTTCAGGTCGATTAGCTGTTACTCCACAAAGCTCGCAACGAAAAGTTGGAAATGGCCACTGAAGAGTTGGATAATCAGTCAATGGAGAAACGACTGGTGATGGTACTGGGGGTATTATGACTGGAGCATCGACAGGTTTTGGAATCGTTCCGGTGCTTGAAAACGACACACCTATTCCAAACCGACCGGTAGGATCCACTGGCGCAGATGCAGGCGAAGGCTTTTTTGTTCTTGGAATAAACATTTATTACTTTTTAATATCGAGGTGGCATTCACGGTTAAGAGCTCGCGGTTAATATAAAACGTACTTAGGCTTGGTTGCTCCTGTCGTAGCTCTGATATGTTTTTTGCCAGCGTAATGCTGACTTGCGTCTATTAATGATGTGAACCACGTTTTGCACACCTGTGAAAACGTTTGGGCTATTATTCGGTTTATATTTATGCATTTATAATGAGAATAACGATAATTTGTCTGGAAGCATGTAAATTATTGTCAAAAATGATGACTATATCGTTAAAAAAGTTCAAAATATATGCGTAGCTGCATTGTAATCGTTTATTCCCTTTCTCTCTGTATATAAATCGAGACGTAATTCACGTGATAAAAATCGACCTTTTTGCAGGTTTCGTAGTTTATAATTCCAGAACCATAAAACACATGAATATTGGTGCAAGGAGAAAGCTTATAATCAACAATAAATTTAAAGTGATTTATCATTTGCGTAAAGTTCATCAAGTGCGAAAGTAACATTTTCGTCTCTACCGAAAACAGAACAACGTGAAACTTTTCTTCTGTTTTTTAATATCAAAGTTTCTTCGGAAAAAAAAACGTGCAAAAGGATTTTTCCTACAAAAGAATATTGCGGCTTGCACTAATTGCATTGGTGGTTAATCTCGGAATGATGTTCTGGCATAAACTTAATGAAACCAGTTTATCAAAAAAAAAAGCAGATTATAAATACGAACGTCGCAATACGTATTCCAGTCAGTGTTGCTTGTTGTACTCGTAACTTGTCCATCATCAGGTTTTAGCTTCTTGACACTTTGATTCAGAAACATAGAAACTTTTTTCTGGTGTGGTTTCCCTTCATAATGTAATTTAGCTTGAACAGTCGAATTCATCTGAAATACACACGGATGTAAACAAATGGTCGATAAATTTTTCAAATATAATAATGAATTTAGTCTTACAATGGCGTTGCAGAGATCGCATTTGAGTGGTTTCATCAGAGCTGAAAGATGCTTCTGAGCTATCGCCACCCTCTCTGAATAAAAATCATTGGAATACTCGATGATTTAAGAGTCATTGCGCAAACCATGAATTCATTTTTTTTAAAATCTATTTATTTAACTATATGAAAAAAAAACATTCACTTATTTATTATTGGAAGATGGTTAGTAGGGAATGTTGGTTTTATTTTCCATTTTCAGCATTATTATTCTAAAGAAAGTTGTTCATCATATCTCAAGGATTAACCAATACATTCTGGGTTTCGAAGAGTCCTAAGTACGAAATTTCTAATTGTGTAATAAGCTCTAGTTCCAAATGGTGTAACAAACGTTCAACTGCCATAATTTACCTGCATCCTGTGCTGGATCGATACATTCACTTTTGCGTTTAGGTAATTTACTCTTTGCCTTGCCACCAGGTGAAACAATTTTCTGATTCGGATCTGTCCAAGGCTTGTTTGGCTCCATCCACAATGAAGTTTGTGGTACAACATCTGCAGTGTCCGATTCTGTGGGAACCCACCAAGGTTGTTCAACTCCGGTAACTTGTTCACCAACCGTTTGTGCAAAAAAAGGATTGTGGACGGATTCCGAAACCACTGAATCTGCGATTAAAAACAAAATTATAACATTTTTGTTTGACTTGCGTTTATTTCTGATACGAATTTTGGGGTCTGAAGAGTTTTTTAATTTCATACCCTTTGCACACTTGTCTGACATTGTCAACGTTGGCATTATTGTTTCTTTTTTGCTGCCAGAGTCTGTGCTTTGAAATTGTGGTGCCAGGAGTGGAGGAAATGAACACTCAAGACCTACAAGTTTTAAGTACATATTTATATTTCAAATCTGTAGACTATAACAGCCTTTTTCGACTAGATCGTACAACTCCAGATGAACACTAACTAGACCTTAACTAATATTTAATTATCATTAGGTTCTGTTCACTGATTGAAACCCTAGTTATAGAACTAATCTTGAAAGTTCTATTTACATCAGATATTAACCAAAGAATAAAAAAAGTCTTTTTAAAGGAAGACTATTTATGTGACAAAAACATAAAGAGTTTATTAAGGTTGCCATAAGTAAATTAGATCATCTGTTCATTCAATATTATGTTTATTTTAATAACATCATAAATTCAAACATGCGTTATTAAATTATCAATTTGAATGATCAAAATAATATAATGTAACTAAATTCATAAGAAGAAACAGTGTTACTGAATTTTTTTGTATTACTGAGTGAAAAACCAATGCTTATTAACCAAACCATTGGCTTATTATATGAACTTGGAAGACAATGCTTGAAATCTGTGAGAATTTGAAAGATTCAAGAATGTACAATACCCATTTATCAGGTTTCTTACACAAAAATTATCTATTGTGCTATGAATCAAAACAAGTTGTTACTTCTCTAGATTCATCATTCTTCAAGTAACATACATACAACTTTTTAATAGTATTCAAACTCGTGTAGAAATTTCAATCATTTGAAAAATAAAACAGATGAAAAAGCATTAGTGGTTTCATTCACCATTTTCGTAGTAACGTCCTAACCTGTTCAATGGATAAACAAACTCAAAATTTCAACCACTTAATTGTCATGATTGAGGGAAAATAACAGTGTGCAATAAAAAGAAATTTTTCGCATTTAAATGACTTTGTTAATTATCAGATCACCATCGAGAATACATGCAAGCTGTATGAGCAACTGAGGTTCAAATTCATGTAACATTATCAATGATTTGGTGACAAAATACTTTAGAGTATAAGAAACAGGTATTCGAAAGCTGCATTGATAGTAGTCGTAATTTCGACAGTGTCAAGTATACAATTTTGAGATTTTTTTTCAGTTTTATTGACTCACTGATGTTCTATATCTTTGGAGATGTCAATTGAGAGCTACGAGTGAGCCATCAACCAGAGCTCTATAGGGGAACTCTCAAATAAATTTCATATTACTACAAATTACAAATGTAATCACAAATAATAATCAAGAAGGGGATTTTTTTTGTTGTGTCTAGTCATTTTATTGTTCAGTGCTGCCAACGGCAAAAGGTGATGGAACAATGAAACTTGATAAACGTTGGCACAAAACTCGAAGCATGCAACTTTGTCGTTTTCTCATAAACTCACCTGGTACTTCGGGATTTTCAATGATTTTTGCAATCCTCGACATTATTTAATTTATAACGATGGTCAAAATTTAGTCAATTTTTTAGCGAAGACCTTTATCTTAGTCTATAATGAATTATTCACTGTACAGAGTTACTTAAATCATTGAAAACGTACGCAATAGGTAATTCGTTACGAAACATAAAGCTTGTACTTTTAACCCTATTCTCACAACAAACCGGGACACTCCAATGCTAAAAAGTCAATGTACAAAAATCTTTCGCACCGGCAGCAAATATTTTCGTTTTTTTGTCCTTTCGAATCGACGTTCT
Organism: Campoletis raptor; assembly: GCA_948107755.1. Classification (NCBI taxonomy): domain Eukaryota; kingdom Metazoa; phylum Arthropoda; class Insecta; order Hymenoptera; family Ichneumonidae; genus Campoletis; species Campoletis raptor. The sequence continues at coordinate 5,053,818 of OX403626.1, forward strand.
CACTTCAACTTTTACGAATCTCAAGAGAATTTTTTTCATGTGTCAGTGATTCGTTTCTGCGCGACCGACTCACTTTTGTTTTGTAAACAACATTTTTAATATATGAGATTGCCGTGTTTTGAATGACCTGTGAGATGATATCGAACTGGACTAACAAGATGGTCGTATCGTATGCGCGCATAAGCACACACAAGCATAGAGATCACGTAGAGGCGCATCACAGCTTACGAGGTGTTAGTATTAAAGTATATAATAATATATATAGCGCGTGCCATTTGATATGATGGTCGTTTACCCGACCAGAATTTCCATACTTACCGACTGGCAATAAAAAATATAGAATTCTATTAAACCCTTGACAGATACACTTTTCGTTTCTGACCGCTGACCGGTACAAATGTTCAAAGCATGAGTCTGGTTGTCCAGTGTGAAAAGTTTAACGTGGGGAAATTTTTGATTTATACTGATTAACCACTGAACGATCTAAATGAAATACCGTACATAACTGAACGACTACCAAGCAATTTGTTTAAAAAATTATGCAGCCAATAAGTGTGACTGACATATCACCTCAAGCTTTACGCTAATTTTTTATAATTCATGCACAAAATCATGAAAATTCCTTATTCCCGGTTCTCGCTGGTTGTTAAGTAATCTTAGGCACTCGCAGTTCGCCTGCACATGCGTGGAAAGTTCACGTGTTCGCTAACACTACATCGTAAATAAAACCTGTCAGTATTAACTCAATTTAATTGTTGCTCATTCTCGTTCTCATTATGTTATTATGCAATCTATTATCACGAAAATTCAAACATCAATGTACCAACGCTGTCATATCGTAAACTTACGTAGTTCTTACTTGTTTGAGGACCTGGGATCAGTTATTATTACAGATTCTTATCTATAAAACTTAGTACACGGACGGTACTGTGACAATAAACACTCACTAATTTCTATATCGAAGACGAATATTCGTTGACAGAATATGGAGAAGAGCAAAAAATTGGAAATCGTCAAAGATGCTGTACAAACCTATTCTAATTTTCCAAAAGAAGGAATATTGTACCGGTTTGTATTCATTGCTGTAACTCATAAAAATAATTTTTAAATATTGTTTTAACCCTCGATAATATAATACGACGATATAATAATATAATACGAGGTATAATACGACGTAACGTGAAAGTGTTAAAACGACTGCTACTAGGAGTGAATTTTGAGAAAATGTGAATTAAAGTGTCATAGAGTGCAATATGCTGACAAGAGGAAACTTATTATATGTCACACAAATTTTAAAAAACTTGCTTCTGTTAAAAAATTGCTTCCTGAAGCGTAATGAAATAATTTGAGTCAAAACAGGCTCTTTTACCATTCCATGCGGTAGCATGCATAATCCTTCTGATTATGTCACTTATTCACTGTCTTTTCCATCTGACAAAACAATTAATATGAATTCTGTTCTTCAAGGTATTAATGAGCATGCGTATAACGCTGATATGAATAATATGAAAATGCAATTATATATAACTCATTTGTTAATCTTATGGATCTTATGTGTTTTCAATAAAACAGTGGTTCTAGTGGAGGTCAATTTTGAAACCTTTATGAATGATAGGTTTCAATAGACTTTCCAAATGAACTCGCAGCAAACAGTTATATCATTAATAAATGGTTCTAATATAATTCAAACTCAAATTCAAATAATTGCATGAACGTTGAACAATCATAATTTATTTTCTGTCTTGTTCAATCATCATCAAACAATGCAAATGTTATCTCAATATTCTGAATGAATTTTAAAACTTGTCTAAATGAAAAGCATCTACAAGTTATTTTTATTAGATGTCTGCAACATATTTTTCCCCAAACTCTTACAACCAGATACCTTTTGTATGAACATAAGATATCCCTTCAACAACTTTTTGGCAATTGCCACCTGCGAAAAAGCAAATGGAAACTCAAAAATGTTCACATTCAATTAATTTTTCATATGGAAAAAAAAACTTTCTACCGAGTCAACACTTGGTCATTCAGAAAGACAAATTGTTTAATAGATTGGTAAATTTAATAAAAAAATTTTTTGTCATGATGTAAGTGGTTGTCATTCTTGTAAATCATTTATTAACAAAGCCCTTTTCGCGGTGATCACGATTCCGACTGTAGGGTTTATTTGAAACATCGTACACACATTTTTTATTGAAATTTTGAATGCAGTTTTCATGAAATCTCAAAGACTGCATGAAAAAATTGGGATTGGGATTTTTTAAAGTTTATCGAACATATTCCTGCTGTTGAAACAGTTTTGTTTCGAAAAATTAGTAACCGTTTTAGGGAAATAGAAAATAATTGTAATGAAAATTAAATCTTTCACACAACAGGGACATTTTTGGCGTATTTCAAAATATAACTGCCATGCGAGCTCTGAAGGATTTGTTAGTAGAACACACACTTTTTCTCCAAGTAGACGCAATCGTCGGCTTAGATTCGCGGGGGTTCCTTATCGGCCCTCTTATCAGTGTTGAACTGGGCAAACCATTTTTACCAATTAGAAAAAAGGGAAAATTGCCAGGACACGTTGTGCGGAAAAGTTATACATTGGAATATGGCGATGTAAGTTTCATCAAAGAACTTTGAATGTTTAGAAGAGAATTCAGCAATTAATGAAGTTAATACGATAAAAAAACAAGCTGTGTTTGGGCAATTGTACAAAATTAAGTAGTAAAATTTTTTTAATTAATTGCGGAAAAGTTCCTTTCTTCTTAAATAAAATAATACAGCAGACTGAGGCATAGCTTGTCCTCCGTGATCGAATATTAAAAAAAACGTTAACCTCGTCTTAAAAATTTCACTTACATGATTATTCCGAATGAATAAATTAAATCCAAAAACAACATCATATTTAAGAGCTTTTGTTAAATAATTTTTTCTACTGCATTGTTACAGGCAACATTCGAGATTCAAGCTGATAATATTAATAAAGGAATGAGAATTTTGATAGTCGATGATTTACTGGCAACAGGAGGTCAGTATATTGTTCGTTACAAATAAAGATGAAATAAATGAATGATAAATTATAATTCGTAACATCATTTGTATTTAATGTTAAGCTTTTAGCTGTAGGGAATCGAGACAAGTACATTTTCGAAGCCATGACGACTGCTATCGCGAATTTATTTCACGGACAGCGATCCAATTATACTTTCAACATTTTGATTTAATACTTTCGACTAATTTCTGCCTAGTGGCTGATATACTGGTGGCGATTATGTTTTTTTTTTTTTTTCCGAAAATGTTCGAACTCCCTGAACTTAGTTGTAATCGCGCGGTAGTAAATTTCGCATATGAGGCCGTCCACACCAATCCATCTTTTCACCATTGCTGGAATATATTGTTGCAACATCCAAAAACAAAACAGACAAAACAGCAAGTTTTTAATTGTGCAGTTTTTTTTTAACCACTTCTTTTTTAAACTCTGATTTACAGGTTCCATGAGTGCAGCGGTTGAACTTTTAACCGGCTGTGGGGCAGAGATCGTCGAATGTCTCGTCGTGATGGAACTTGTGTCCTTAAAAGGTCGCGACAAAATTGGAGTTCCGATACATTCCTTGATAAAGTACGATTAATCATCGAATTGAACGAAACTTTATCGATATTTGAAAAAAAAAAAAGAAGCAGCTATATATAACCTGATAATGCATGGATGACATATTTTCATACGAATTCTTGAGTAGTTGTGAATAATTGCGCAAATTTTTGTAATTCATTATACATATACAGTCTTTACAATTTAATATATAAATATAAATCCAAACAAACCAAAACATGACTGTCAAAAGTATATTTGTCCCGAGACACTTCAGAGTCTCTTGAAAACGTTCCGATAATTGAACACCCCATATTCAAATGTTCAGATTTAGAGGAAATTCCAAATATTCTTCTCTTTGTAAGAGTTTCGTGTACTAATTAGCGAGCCTCGCTCAGAGCGGGAATCACCTTCAGATTTTCCCATCTTCTAATTCAAGTAGATTAACTCAACTCGAAATTCAAGAACGAATACTTTCGTTTGATGACAGTTCGGACATATGAGAGCGTCAGTATTAAGAGAGCGTCTATCGTGACAACAAAAAAAATATTTTTGTTCGTACGATAAGCGTATGTTTATCTCGCAAATCGAGAATTTGGGTTTCTTCGACGGTCATCTGTCGGAGGTGAGTTTGTTGTATTCCTATGGTTGATACCATTTTGGTAGGAATAAAAAGAAGGGTAAGTAAAAAATGCAATAAATTTGTTAACTTGGAGGCGCTGACTTGAATTTCATAATAATTATTTGTGCATTACGATGATTAGGCTTTATAAACAAGAGAGATAAACGATTCTTCAAAGACTAATATTATTTTTCTCAATGCATTCGCCTTCCAGAGTATGTTTATACATATATTCTAGTCGGTGAATGCGACGAAGTATACATTTTGCGTGCTATGTACGTCGTTGTGTGTCCTTGTCTGTATGCAGTGTGTGAGTTTTGCGTCTTTTTCATAAGTGTGAGAATGTGTGCTTTTCAATTAATGGACTCTGAGTCGCACAGTGCTGCTGTACGGGGTACGACCCTCGTCGCACAGCAGCATGCTTGGACACACCAATTTGGTGTGTTCAAACCTGCGGCACAGTGCCGTTGTTGAAACCACATTGGAATACTCAGTGGCCCAGTGCTGGACACTCAACGTCGCACTGCGCCCTACTGTGCTTTAATTGAATGAAAAGCACGTAATGGTTTTCCTGTTCTCTGAATGTATTTTATTTCAAAAGTATTATAGTAAAACTTTCTAAAAGCTGCCCAAACTTGCACAAGTTAAAGAAATAATTTTTAAAAATAAGGACTATCGAATTAGTTTTGTCCAAGTTTACATCACTGTCCTCTGCTTGTCTCTGAAACTTGAAACTGCGCGCGCATTGGTAAACAACAGATATGCATCATCAAGGCTATCCCGCTAGCCGTGCGTAATCAAACGACTGCTGACTGGTCTGCAACAATTTTTTGTGTTACCCAGAGTAGGACTGAAACTAATTATAAGACTCACGTTACAATAACAGTCACGTGAATCTGATTCCAAAGATCGCGCAGTTATTGCGATCGAATGCGAGTAAAAGTATTAAAAATGTTACATCAAAAGTGTATCAACGGTGTTTATCCGTCCAGTTCTGTAACCAGATTTCACGTACCTGTTGATAAGATCCCGTGGAACGTCGAATTTTCCGAATACAAACCCGTGGAATACACCTCAAGTGTTGTCCATGGCAAAGTCTGGGCCGATCCCGATATTACGGACGAAAAATTTACACCGCGATGGAACTGCGTTGACGGTGAGAACAATTCCCTCTCCATATAACATCGTATTAATTTTGGTTTTTCAAATTATTCATTCATGTCGTCGAGTTTTTTTCTGCCAAAAACTAAAATATTCCAACGATACTGTTGTTGCACAACGATGCAAATAACTTTAATTATTATTTATCTCAACTATTGCATCATATATTTTTTGTCCAAAGATAATAATGTCTGTAACAACGATATATTTTGTGAGCAGAATGAAATATTATATTGTAAATTTTTCAAGAATTTTTATAAACAATCAACACATGCATAACTCTAACCTGAAAAATCGAAAATATTTCTCCACAATTATAATTATCCCAAGCATAATACAGTTGAGTATCTTGTTGCCTTTGCTTGAGCGTGAGAAAAAGTAAGAATCAGTTTTTCTCCAAATGCTTCTAGTGCACTGAGACGCATATATTCTATTTGAAAAATTGCAAGTCAGAATACAGTAAATCTTGAAAAAAATGCCTTCGTTTTTATTAAAGGTCTGTGGTGAATGTCGATTTATAAAAAAGTTTTTGAGGCTTGAAAAAAAAAAAATTCGATTAGATGCATTAATATGACAAAATATTTGTTTTCATATATAGAATGTGATGGAAACAAAATTTGGAGCAACGTTTGAGTTTTGCTTAACCGAGCCTAATGGCATTGAAAAGATAACTCATAACCATTAATCGTGTGAATGTAATCGTCAGGTTCTCAGGAAATTCATTTCCAACAGAAAAGGTCAATCGTCAAAGTTTTGTGGGTGACTATGCAATTGACGATCAAGGTTACCCGCTGAACCCAATCGGTCGTACGGGTTTGAAGGGCAGAGGGCTCTTGGGACGATGGGGACCGAATCATGCGGCTGATCCAATTGTTACTCGCTGGAAACGTAACGGTACAGGAGCTCTGGAGATTGATAAAGTATCGGAAAAGCCAGTGCTCCAATTTGTCTGTGTACAAAGATCTGATTCTGGTGAATGGGCAATACCAGGGGGTATGGTGGATGCCAATGAGAATATATCATCAACGCTGAAAAGGGAATTCATAGAAGAAACAATGAACGCATTGGAGAAGAGCGAGACTGAATTGGAGGATCTCGAGGCATCAATAGCAAAATTTTTTGCCAGCGGCGATGAAATTTACAAAGGATACGTGGACGATCCAAGGAACACAGACAACGCTTGGATAGAAACTTTTGCAACGAATTTTCATGATGAAAATGGCAATACGGTGGGCAACATGAAACTCGAAGCTGGTGACGACGCGACAAATGTACGATGGATGGACGTAAACGGGAAACTAAATTTATATGCCAATCACGTGAAGTTTATTGAACTGGTTGCTCATGTTCGAAACGCTCACTGGTAAAAAAAACTCACGCACATTATTGTCTACACGTTAGTCAATTTAAATTGACGCTTATCGCTATTTTCAACAAGTTGATTATTTGATGAGAACAAAGGAGATAAAGAAAAGAAATCTACGTTCTACACGTTGCCTTATATAATATAATATAATAATTATAATGTAATATAATGATAGAACAAAAATATTCCACAAGAGTGCTTTAAACAGAGTGAGATCATTCGATTTTATACTGCGATTTAACTTGACGTGCCTTTTTTGCACGTCCTTGTATTTTTATAATCTTTGCAGGCTTATCATAACTTTATTACTGCATGCAATAGAAAGAACAAATTGCACAATTTTATTTTTACCGAAAGTAAGAATTCAATTTTGTTCTGTAAATTATTGTTGATATAAAAATAGCATACGATTATTAATATTGTATAACTAAACGTTAAACTTAGTTACACTGGGTTGAAATTACTTTTGTATTTTATCAATTGAATCACCGCAGGTACATCCGAACTCATACGCTACAATAAACAATTTTTCATAACACTATATGATCCTTTTGCTTTTTGTATTGTATATTTCGTCAAATTTACACACGATCTCTTATTATCGCGTTATGGTAAGTAATTCATCAGCACGAAATGACAAATGAAAAAAATATACGATGTTTAAACGGATGATAATTATTTTTTAAGTACCTTATTCTGTAAAAAGAAACTACGATGTAACAAATGTAAAATTACTTTTTTGTTTTACATACTTTTATATGATCCTGTTAGATTTGATGAAAAAAAAAAAAAAACAATATCAAGGGAAGTCTGCATGCAATGGGCAATAACGATAGACTGATCTTGCAAACACCCGTGAATTTTTCAATCCCATCAATGAATTTTAGTTACGAGCAATACTGAACCAATTATTGAATAAAACTGAACCTTGAATTACGTATTACTTACGTAATTACTTTTCATCTTTATAAGTCGACCATTTAGCCTTGTTTACAACCGGTTCAGTCTCGTATATCGCCAGCGATATACAACGATCTCAAATATTTTTAATGCAATTAGGATCGTTCGATTCCGCAACACTTAAATTCTCTTCAAAAAACAGCAACATTTATTCCGGTGTAAAAAATCCTGTCGAAAATTGAAACTAAACAAAAAATGTAAACGTAAATTCGATTTACAGGTTTGAGGAATCTCATAGACTGAGTAGTAAAAGTTTGAATGATCATAAAAAGGTAATTTCAAGTCAAAATGAAAATTTTAGTGCTACGAGCGTATGTATGGGTGTTAAATAATCGACAGGAAATTATTTACTTTCAAAAACTTTCGAAATATAAAATGCTCCGCTTCCAGATGGTCATGATACAGGCAAATCAACATTTAAAAATATGATCCAAGATTTTTTACGTCACCTCTACCGAAAATTCAAATTTCTGCTTCGCTGAAGTCCAATTTTCTGCAGAGGTTTGGTGACAAATAGTTTATGCAACCTGAAAGGGAAGATGGCCAGGGAGGACTACGTTCTTGTTAATTTTACACGCCGTTTGAAATGGCTTATTTCCCTCCTTTGTGTCGTAAAATACTATTTTTCTTAAAACTACGAAAGAACCATTATAATACATTATGTATCATATTTAGGTACAACATGGCACATCACTATCACTAGGACAGACGACAATAGCATGTCGATTCGTCTGAATACCGAGTGCATTGAGAAAGATATCTGTGGAGTTTTCTACAGTTTTGATACTGTCGTCGTAAAACGATAAGCTTTTTGTTTCATTGCAAAGTTCCTCAGAAGTGGCTGTACTTTGACAATTCGAAGTTTGTAAATGATTTTTCGTACTACGATGTTCGACATATTTTTCTCGGGAAATAAATTTCGGTTGTAAAATCTCGGTCGTTGCAATTTTTTTGTCAGCTACGGTTTTCTCCATATCCAGAGCCTGTTGTGCCTGTACCTGACCAAGATTCGCCGCGTCGACGAATAATTCACGAGCCTTATTCATGTTTAAACTCAACCCACCTCTTCCTTGAGCGTGAAATACACCGAGATTGTACATTGCGTCTGGATGACCTCTATCCGCTGCATTTTTATAATATTTTGCAGCCTGAAAATTGAACGAACTATGGTGAGCTTACAGTTTACGAGTAAATGATATTATTCAAGTTTGCATTGTTGGAATAAAACAAAAATATTGCTACTCATTTATGCTCGACTTAATTTATAAATTGTCGAAAGGTTATCAATTGCTGCTGCTTTTGTGAGTGAATTTTCTTAATACGCTAAATATATCTTTTCAATTTTTGTGGAGAATTTACTTACAAATCGTTGCAATAGTAATACAAAAAAGAATGATCGTTGCACTCTAACGATGCCAACAATGAAATTACAAAATAAAAGTATTGAAATCATCTTTAACTTACAAAAATATTTTCGAACATTAATTGAATAATAAAAAAAAAAACCAAGGACTATTTCGTTTTACGATTTCAACACCTTTTATTAAAACCTTTTCGACCTGACTGATTTTTAATTACATATCAAGCGACTCGGTCGTCTGCTGATTTGAGGCTGCCCCTAAGTATTTTATGTGATTGAATTTTCTCTAATGTATCAAAAACCCTCTCTAAAGTAATCATTCATTCGTTTCAGCACAAATATGAGAGTTTTGTATTTTCATAGTTGACAAATTTACCTTAATGGTGTCTGTCACAGTTCCAATGCCAAGTTCATGACATAGCCCCAAATTGAACATACTTCCAGACGACGAAAGATTCGCACCAGTGGTAAAATGCTTGACTGCATCTTTGTAACGTTTTTCTTCAAGTGCCTCCACACCGAAACGTAACTCAAATTCACCCATAACGATCCTATGAGTTTTCGTGTAATCATCTCTAGCTTCTTTCAGAGCCTACAGTAAAATATGATTATTGAGGTTCATGTTGATGAAATAACATTGCGCTCTTATTGTTTCTTCTATTCTCTTTTCCTTCGTCTTTTATTTACTTTCTATAAAAACGTTGAAAGATATATACATCGCACTTTGATATTCAATTGGGTGTTGCATTCTTCATTATGATTATGTTAATTAAAACTGTTTCCTAATTACAATAATGGCTTAGTAATTTGGGACGACAATTATGTGTAAAGAGAAACATTACCAAAAATGCTTTTTTTATGATTGAAAATTTGCTACTAATGTTATAAATAAATAAACAACGAAACTTATAAGCCCTTGAATATAGTTTGAATTGCTTTTGTATTAAAAAATACGGAAATCTCATAGCCGATCAAATTGGAAAAATGGTATTTTTAATTATTATTAAACGAACAAACAGAAAGCCATTTTTCATTTTCGTTCATTATCCATTGTTTATTCATTATTGCGTTACATTATTTACTGAACAACTACATAAATTGTTAATTTTTTGGAATGATGTTGGATATTTTTTTTAATGCTTAAGGCAATTTCGTTTTTCTTTTTAGGTTTAGTAATATGTTCGAAAATGCAGAGGAGAGCGATGTGCGTTGGATACGTCAATCAATCAATTAATCAGATATTGATTATAACATACATTCGTTTTATTTGATTAAACGAAATCATTTGAATTCGTTTCATGTAATGAACAAATAAAATTTCAACTATACAAATATATAATACTTGCTTCAATCGAACAAAAAGAACAAAATTTTTCAACGAGACCAGTTTTTGTTTCAGTTTGATTTTTGCGGGCGTGAGTTTATTACTTGCCTACTCGTGGATTCACGCAATATTTTATTATTCCAGAGCAATCGCGTAAACAGCCTATTAATAAAGTTTCATGAAGTATTCCAAAACACTACCCAAAATTTTCTTTAGGTTGATGCTACAAGAACTGGTCTTCACTTTGTGTTCTTCTAGGAAACATTCACATAGTTTCGCGAGAATTTATAAATGACGAAAAATTCTCTAGCGGATACAAAATGATCTTGAAGAAGATACAATTTTCGTCGAGACTATCGACATTGACAATTTTCCTATCACTTTGATGTCATCCACCGAGTTTACCAAAGATTTTGAAAATTCATTTGATATTTCATTTTTTGTTTAATCTGATCAAGTAAAACCTTTGCAGAACAAAGTGAAATCTGATGCACAACTTGTTAGCGGCTCGTAAATTAGAGGGAAAAGGGGTACGTGTTCTGTCCATGCCTTTAGAGGTTGTAATGTCTGCAAAACAGCATTCTCACCTCTTCGATGGTGATTGGACCGTATGGCTTTGTAGCTATCCATTCTTGTTCGGAGCTATCCTGACGACTATCATTTCTACTTTTGGCAACACAATTCGTTACTGGCAATACACAATGAGGATGGAGACCAAGAGTATCAATGAAAGATAGTGGCACACTGTGTAATCTTAACAGATGATTACGCCATTTGTCTTCTTTGGAGCGTTCGAAAAGACGTCTGCGGAGACACAGTGACTGACAAACTACCCAACCAACGGCGAGTACGCTCGACTGCATAAGAAAATAAACTAAAATTAGTTATTGAAAATCCTATTTGAAACAACAATCATGATTAGTTCGAATGGGATGCTACATAATTGTTATTTGGAAAAATATTGTTAAATCCTACTTCATTGCGCATTAGCTGTGTAAGAAAATTTTTCTTGAAAATTTTAAGAAACATTTCTCTAATAATTTCTCTAATTATTCTAAATTAATTCTTTCAATAATTTTTCTTTTTATAAGAGAGAGTTTATGGAAATAGAAAAAACATGGAGTAAATTTTAGTTTAGTCTTCGAATGCGTCTTTCTTTAACTTCACTCATGAAATTTTATATTTCTTGCATATAGATTTAATTGTTATTAAAAAATAAATCAATTCACGTATCATCAAGTGTTTCTATGTCTTTGAAAACGGTGTAATAACAACAATGCCAAGGGGTCGATATCGAGCTTGGTGCATTATTACATTAGGAAGTAAACAAAAATTGGGTTCAAATTCCGGGGTCAATATAACTTTCTTAGCAAACTCTTCTACTATAGACAGAAATGTAAAAAAAAACAATTATTCAAAATGAAGATAATAAGTAATGATAATACTTATAATCGATTGCAATGTAAACATGTGTTATCAATAAACAAAAGATGAGTTTCAATACGTTGAGATGTCTTTGAAATTTGACACCTACTCTTTGTTGTGTTATGACAAAAAATAGTACATATAGCACTGGTTACGCCGACCAAATGAAAAGTAATAACTATAACACGTATATTTAATTTAAAATTGACCTCATCTGCGTCAAATAGAAGTTGATAATAAAATACATATGAGAAATTTTTATTACCCAACCAACAGCTTCGGACCACGATCTTCGAGTGTCCCATTTAGAATCATATTTTTTGTCTTTGGATCCTCGGGTTTCTTTCGCACCGCAAAACCCGCTGTTATATGAAGCAACGATATTGGGTGCTAGAAACTTTTGTTCCTCGGCAGGCTTAGGCTTAACCTCATTTTTATTCGTATCACTGTTATCCCCCGGAGTTTGGGAATAAATGCTCGTACGACAGCTCGCACGACGTTCGAAAGTTTCACGTATTCCGCGGGTCACCAACTTCCACATTGTATCTTTCGGGTTTTTTTTTCAATTTCACAGAGACTTATTTACAAACAAATAATATTTATACTTTTCTAGCGTTTCTACGTGTTTAACAAGCTTGCAAAAACTTTTATTTGTGTTACGGAGCGCACTGCTCTCCGTCCGCGGGAGCGTAGAGCAGTGACAGTGAGTGCCGAATGGAGTCTGCGTTGCTGGTACTTTGGTTTTATTTTTTTTTGTTTCTGTTGTGGCTGACGCCGATTATGCGCACCGCGAAGTTTACGGCCATGTGGTGGTAACCCTGGTCCCTCTGATGGTTGTTTTTAGAGCGTTTTTATTGAGGTACTGGGGTGTGCAGTGTAACTGCCAATAATCCCCCCCCCCCAGTCCACTACGCTACGCCGATATAGCGCTGGACCGCTTTCAATTTTTACGCAACAATGGGCAAATTGTGGCACATTCCTCTTCAGGGAGGTAGACAATAACGATAAGCGAACGAAGAACAATTGACAAATGTGGTGCTTTTGTTCTAAAAATCAAAAAACTGATTGTCTTTTCCCTGATTTTTTACAACCATCTATGACCATAAATATAGAAATAATTTTTGGCAAATTTCGCACATTTGCGACCGAAATTAATTTTTCAAAAAATATAATAAAGATTCAAATGTTTCAACGTTCTGGCATTTCTAATAGATTTCTTTGTTTTTCCACCCAGATTGAAATTTAAAAAATAACAATGATAGACGATTTCTCTGACTATCTCGGTTAGAATCATTTTTGATAGTGGGACTATTTGAATTCTTTGTGAGAAATTAATCAAACAGTTTAAAAAAAGTAATAATTTTACGATCATATCTAAACTTCAGGACCTAATAACCACAAGTACGTTCGGAAAGTCGCTGTTTGCTATAAAAATGTTAATAAAATAAAGAAATGCATAACAAGGTTTTCATTAATCGGTAGTAAATTCTTTTATTTTTTCAGACTGCTCGTTATCGATAATTTTCGACAATAAAGGTAAAACCAAGAGCTCACCCGTATAACGTAAACAGTTAAACGGTTCAATCCAAAATTTTCGTCTTTTCGTGACGTATAGTAACCCGATAAGAAGTTTTTTAATCCAACAAGGATCTGTTGGATCTAAATAGAAACTGAACATTCTACGTGGCTACTCAATCGAGCATAGACTATACATTTTAAATCCCATTCGTCTGTTTAAGAAATAATATTATATTTATTTATAAAGATGTAACGTAGTAAAGAGGATGTTAAAAGCTGAATGCCTCATAAATATTCGCTCCTAGGGTTTTTAATTTGTCATTTGCGATATTGGCTTGAAGCCAATCTGAGGCAATATCACCACTTTTCGGTAAGTCTCTGACTTGGCCATTGATAATGGGTATTATTTTGGCCATTGGCATCGTTATTTTATTCAAATTCATGTATCCGTTGGTCAAGCCATTATCAACAAGAGTGTTTTCCATGGTACCATTAATTCCCACACAATTCGAAGATTTGCTAGAAAATTTGTTTGTCGAAGAATCAATAAAATATTCGGAAATATTATCAACGAGTAGTGCAAAGCCGCTTCGTATCGTTGTTCTCGTCAAATTTTGTACTTCCTCACTCTCGAGAAGATCGATAGTTTCTTGAATCATTTTGGCCATTATGGGATTGGACGAATTCTTCGTATCCTTTTGAATCATGTAAGACGTAATATTTTTAACAGGATCGCGTTCTGTATCAGCAGCGACACTCGATACGATCGACCAATAAATTTGTTCAACATCACGCAAAGTCAGTTTGTCCATGAGAGATATGGATGACGTAACGTCGTCAACTTTTTCACGAATGAATCGAGCCAATTCGTCAATACCCTCGGATATGAGATAACTACATACTGAAAGATATTCTTTTCTCTCTGTCTCCTCTATGTAGCCACAATTTTCCGGATTTAGTGAATTCTTGAACATAAGTCCACCTATGAGATTGAGCTCAATTCGCACTAGAACAACAAGCATAGTTGTAGCATATATTACAACGGCTGAGCGTGTTATAGCCAGGCTTTTTAGTACGTTCCAACATGCTATCTTATCGTCGCAGCCTTTTCGCAATTTCTCCACAACGCTTTCAGTGTCTACGGCTTTGGTGATTGAATTTCTCAGACAAACTGATAGATCCAATATCGTCTGATTGCATGATCTTTCCGTTGCTTCAAAGTGTTGGCTTCTTCGAGTTCTCTGTAACAATTCCCTGACCTCTCGCTCTTGCCATTCCCGTATTTTGCGCTGACTGTATCTTGTTAACACGACAAAGCTCCCTGCCAATAAACCACCGATGAAGAATTTTCTCTTGTGACGACTCAAAAAACCTCTCACGCTAGAAAACATTATTGACAAATATATATTTCCTCTGGGAGGCCACTTTTCTTTCTAATACCCAGGAGTCTTAATTTTTTTCTCCGATCTCACGTTTCTGTATTTTGCAGGTTATCCATGCTCATTACAGAGTCCAAAGGTCCATCACACTCGTTCTCTATTCCAAGGCCTTTATATGTTCCCTTCCTATTCCCAACTGCTTATTGAATTGGTGCTTGCCCTTTGAAGTCTGTTTGTTATAAAATTTGTTGTGTCAATAAAACGCTCAACGCAATTTACAACACAAGTTTTTGTTTTTGATTCCAAACGAGGAGTTGGCTTGTCCATGCAAGTCTCCCAACAAATGTCCGTCAAATCATGTACTAAGCCCTAGAAATAAAGTAAGCTTATTAGTTGTTTATATTAACTGACTATTTGTTAACAGCATAAAACAGTAATAAAATTTAGTTTTTGCTCATAAAAATTATCCTTCTGCTCATTGTAACGTATTAGAATTTTCAATCATTGTGTTAGCTCTGGTCAACAATTAAAAAATGTTGTCAAACTGAACAAATCACAGCAGATAGAAGATGATAAAGTAAAAAAAAACAACTGAACTTTTCGATAATGGTACGTTATTAATTTAGAGTATTTTCATAAATTTTGTACAACTGAATTATCAACATGGTCTCCATTTTTCACAAATGATGTAAAAAAAAATATTGCACCATAATTCTGTTTTCTTTGCGGTTTTAAATCTTTCCAAAATGAAGAAATAATCAAGTGAATCAAAGTTCATTGAAATGTGTAAACTAACCTGAAAACGCTGATTCGCCGACACGACTTCGATAAATTTTTTCAACTGCAAATCAACCGCAGCTTCAGAGCCTCTGTTACCAGCCAAACTCATACTTTTACAGTTATTATTATTGTTATTGCAGTATTAGTAGTCTTTTTTTTCCTTCTGGACACTTTTTATCGTAACTTATTGACAGAAAGATTGGAATGTACGATCATGGTTCCAAGGATCATTCATATCGTGTCAGCTTGCTGTGTATGTGTTGTGTTTTCTACTGCCTGTATTGAATGCTCTGTGGTATCTGTGCCGAGCTCCTGTCGCTTCTGTTATTACTACAAAGCTAGCCGCGCCACTTATTATTTTTAACCTTTTTATGATTCATGTCATGGTAAATCGATTCAAAACGGTCCGGTGGTGGTTGGTAGTTTAATTTGAATGTTTGGTAAATAGTCTTCCGATCACACTGATTAAAAAATCATAAATACTGAACGTATGTAAGCACTAGCGCTCCGATTGGACCTAACAGAAAGATCGAGCAGAAATCTTGGTAGTTTCAAGCGTGATAATGCTTTTTAATTGTTGGTTGTTGTCTCTTCGTTAGGATCGGGTAGTAAAAGGGATTTTACGAGTAAGTTTTTTTTCGATAGGCTAGTAAAAGTGTCAAAATAATCTGGTACCCATGCACGATCGGAAAAGCGTGTCAGTGTGCCATTGTTGACGAACTAAGTGTCTCTTACGAAGCTCCAAAGTCCGAGATGTCCACGCCGAACTATTGAAAACGTTCGCAACTCCTTTTATCAAACTCCTTAGTAAGGTAGCTAAAGAATTTCCGATTTGGATATCGAGGTCACTATACGTCAATTGAATGGAGCCTACAAGAAGATTGAGTGCATGAAGGAGTAGCCTGTGGCAGGCTAAGACTATCGACAGCGTTACGACGAATATTTGGAGATTGACATAGTGAACAAAAATAATGTAAATGCTTTGGTCGAGGAAATACCATAGCATTGAGAATTTGCAGAAAAGATTCAGTATATCAGATTGAAACGTTTTGTCGTTGTCTATGGTACGCCAACCACTGGGTTGATGTAAAATTTGCAACGACTCAAAGAAAACTGAAGCAGTGTTTCCTGCAAAATAATTCTAAATCACAATAAATATTTCAATTTATTATCATATAAATTAATTTATAGAGAAATAATTTGTCTTCTCTTCCCAACTCTCTCTACCGATATGCATAAACAAAAGTTTAGGAAATTAAATGGGATGGATAACTTCACGGAAGTCGATCCGAAGACCCGGTAACTGACCAAATATTCAGTCGCAAAATTTTCCGAAACAACCGTTGGTAGGGTGTTTCGGTTGTTCCGAAAAGTTTGGCGAGCAAAATCGGTCACTCGCAGCAGTGCTCGCATTTGTCAATACCACCAATAACCTTAAAAAACAATTCCCAATCTAAAGCAATGATAAAAGAAAGAATTATTGTTGAATTCATTATTCATCTACCTAGTATGCAGGACTTATTGGAAATTGGAAGAGCCGCACTCGGACCGCAAAAGCGTCCGAGTCCGAGGCCATAATCGAATGCGAGGGACTCTACGGGTGAAAATCCGAACTACTTGGGTTAAAATGTGTCAGGCTTCACGAGTCGTCGTGTCAATTCATCTTGTTGGTTAAAACAATAAACGACACAGAATTGAAATGGGATTGTTGTTTCTCATGTTACCTAAAATATAGTTACAATGACTCACGAACCTCCTGTATTACAGGATGAATATCAATTATTGGGAGGTCGCCAAAAACAGTAAGTTCCTATCATTTTTTATTTTCAAACAAACCTACGTATTGTTTTCGATTGTTTATCTTCTCATTGACCTTCCGATGTATTCAGTTGTTTTGCCCATATATTATTGTCGAATATGTCAAAACAATTTATAAGCGACTTTTCTATCCATAATGCTATGACATCGTTGACTTGGGTAGTGCGATAGGATTCTAAATAAGCCTTTCATATTTTCTGACAGTGTCACAGTTTGTCACTGATTGATAGTATTGTTTACGGTTACATACATAACCCCAAAAAAATCGAAACTGGTGCATAATACATTCCAAAACTAAACTTTCGTTAAAACGCTACACATAATCTCCGGCTTTGTCATGTCTTTTGAGCTTTTATCTACGATTTGTTTCACAGTGATTCTTTATGCATAAACATTGTATACAAGCCTGTTATTCATTTTAGGATGTTATTTAGTCACTATACCAATCCTTCATATCGTTTATCACATGAACACTAGAAACAATGATGATTGTGCTCACAGAACTGGATTTTATGAATGGCTTGACACCAGGTTTTATAGTTCCTTGCACAGCCATAGGATGACACTATTATCCACCGATTGTAACGCCTCAGAGGTGAGAGACGCGCGAACTTTGAATTTACCGAGTGGCTGGATGAGTGAACGAATTTGACAATTGATATCGATAACCGACTAATATCCGTGTTTAAGTTTGTTTGGGTTTACTCCTTATCCCTCTTATCATAATATTTCTCTTCCAAATTATTTCCAGACGTTTCCACTTTTTCTTCAATTCCTACGCAGCGCTTATTCTCTCTTTCTTTAAGCTCCAAATGAAGTGATTTTTTTCCTTTGATTCATACTCGTCCATTCGTTGAGACTATTCACTGCCTCCCCTGTCCTCGTTTCTCTATTCCTTTTGCGTTAACTCTTTTTTCAATATTGTAGTTAATTCATTACTACGGGAACAATTTCTTGAAGTTGGTAAATCAGGTAGTAAACACGCTCCTTGATGACGACGAGTCTTGCTGCGGCTCGTCGTCGACCAAACAGATAGATAACTGTGCTCATCTCAAGTTCCTATCACCACTCTTGAGTTACGACTCCGGTGGGCCACCATATTTGTCACGACATGTATCACGAATAATAATCTTTCTTTTTCATCATTGCAGAATCCGAATCGGAAAACTGATGTTCTGGGTTGTATCGAGCTTGGCTACCATAGGCTTACTTTGCACCTGTGTTACGTGGTCCGGCATTTTCACTTTGTCGAATGCTTATGTTGAATCGAACGAATCCCATCGAAATAGTAGAATTACCTTATGGTCAGGCTGGCCGGGAATTGAAGATGCATTAAGAAACAACAAGAATAAAAGCATTCCAACAGAGAGCGATCAGCATCAGGATGTGGAAACCACAAGGTAAATAGCACGAGTGGTTCATAGCACAAGTGTAAGTTTGTAACATAACATAGAATTAAAATATACAACAGCCATAGAATGAGAAAACGGTAATAACTCCATTTTTTTTTCAAATTGTCGAAATCGACTTCGATCGCAGCTATGCATTCTAGGGATGAATGACGAAAAATATTGTTTCCATTTAGTTTAACTGTTTCCAGTCGTTGCAGGTTTGTTTGGATAATCATGTTATTATTCATTTTATGTTAACTATTGAATAGTCAGATCATGGTCTGCTACTATACAATACCCAGAGAGGTGAATTCGACATGGGAACTCAGTCCTTCGGGAATAGACCCCCATATTTGCACGCATGTCATCGTGGGTTTTGCAAGCGTGGTCAACAGCGAAATTAGCTTGGGAGATGCATATTTTATATACAAAAGAGTCGGAGAACTGAAAAATCGCGAACCAGGACTTAAGGTGATGCTTAGCGCAGGTGGAATGAGCGAGCTTCAAGGAGGATTCTCCGAAATGGTTAAAACCCACGCTAATAGGAAACGGTAAATAAAAAACTTAATACTTCACTAGGCATCAAGAAACGTAGTAACCGCCATTATCTGTTTTTTTATGCATCATGGCATCCTAAAACTTGAGAAATCTCGAACTTACACATAACGTAGAAGCGTGTTAGCAAAAGCGTTCGGTCACAAAATTATCAATGATACATGCATTGTTGCTTCCAGATTCATTAAGTCAGTTTTGAAAGTCATCAAAATATTAAATTACGACGGTTTGGACGTAGACTGGGAATTCCCGGCTTGGATGGGTGCTAATGCCAGAGAGAGAATATATTTTGTTCAACTACTTCAAGAAATTCGTAAAGAATTTCATTCCAGACAGCTCCTCTTATCAATCGCAGTTGCTGCTCCAGTTACAATCATCGATCAAAGTTATGATATTCCCAAAATCGCTGAGTAAGTTACGTTACTGAATTCTAAGCATATTGAAGTGGTCTTTGTCAGGCTACGTGTAGAGAGAATCACCGGATCTTAAGCGATTATTTTTTCACAACGTGAACCAAAAATCCTTTTATAGTATCACAAAAATGGTACACAGTGTTAAAACTTTGGAATAGATTTCATTTGCTAAGGGAAATTTGCCAATTAGATACCTGAGCTGTAACTTTCGAATGTGTGTATGCATTACGATACGCTTAGACTTTAATGCTACAATCGTGAATAGTCTGTAGGCCAACATAATATTAATAGTAAAAATATACATTTTGATTTTTTTTCGATCTTCTAGATATGTAGATTTCGTTTCTGTAATGTCATACGATTACCACTTTTACGTATGGTATCTTCCAATAACCGGTCATAATGCCCCACTGTACGCTCGAAGTAAAGAAACTGGTTACGATGAAACTTTGAACGTGAATTATTCGGCAATGTATTGGCTGGCTAATGGAATGCCTTCTGAAAAGCTCGTCATCGGCATACCGACGTACGGTCACAGTTACGAACTCGACAATTCTTTTAACCATGAAATTTTAGCACCGGCGGAAAATTTTGGGAAATTGGGAATCAATGGTTACGTACCTTATCCTACCATTTGTGCGTTTCTCAAGCAAGGTGCAACGCGGCATTTTGATGATGAGAGCAAAGTACCCTACGCTTATAAAGATAAGGAGTGGGTATCGTACGAAGATGCGATCAGCGCTCAATTAAAGGTAATTGTTTCAAGCTTGTTCCATCGAAAATTCATGCAATGTGAATGATAGCAAAATTGTGTCATCACGCGTATGCTTTATTCTAGGCGGAATGGATCAGAGCAAACAGGTTTAAAGGTGCGATGATATTTTCCTTGAACGAAGATGATTGGAATGCAACCTGCCTTGGTACACAGGAGAACGAAATTTTCCCTCTGACGCGGACAATTAACAGAATTTTGCGAACTCCACACCACAATTACATTCCATAACGTGATCTAAAAGTGTTGGATTTTATAAGACGCGAGTACTAATTCAGTACGTGCCGTTGTAATAAACATCTGTTCGTCTTATGTCGTCTTAATCTATTGATTATTGATTTGATATCTTGATTGATTGATTGATGGTAATTGTAAATAATAAATTTATTAAACAATAATTTTCGTTTCATCATTCGGTAAATATAATCGATAGTAAAATTGTATTCGGTAAGAGTAATAAGAGTTAAATTATACATACAATTATACATTTAAAAAATCAATCGAAGAGTGAAGAATACAATTAATTCATTCGTTTAATAAATGTGAATCAAATGAATTATATTTTACATTGATAAGTGTAGAGTAGAAAATCTATTATTGAACTTTAAATCAGACGAATAATTCGCCGTAATATATGAGAATATTATCAGTATACTGTATGGTAATCTCTAAAGATTCCATGAAAATTTTATCTTAGCACGAGAACTAGTGAGTAATCCGGGGTATGACACTGCGAAGTTCAAAAAACCATGTATGATTGACGTATCAGACGGCCGCGTTATATCACGGTTTTCGAGCAATATACTTCCTCCCGGGGCGTAATGTGAGCTCTCGGGAAACACGTTGTCTCTCCGCAACCTATTGGCCGGAGCGAGAAGCTCCTACAATTTTATGTAGCGCTAGATTGTCGAGTAACTGACGTTCACAGTAACTTCATAGCTTCATAGCAACACGATGGAGGCGGCGTTTGAACTTGCCTCATAGGCCAAGTCTCAGAATGGCCTCATTGAAGGCAAATCTTGTTGGGTTAACATAGTTTGTACAATGTATAAATATTCGAATGTTGCCGGAATTGCGTTACTATGATGAAAGTCATGAAAGTTTGGTACAGAAAAAATGCTGTCCTCGTATAAAATATATACGGATTGATATGTATAAGAATACATATCTGGAGCAGACGTTGTGAATACTTTCGGGTCTCGCGGCAGCTATCTCTGCCTTCTTCTTCTTCTTTATGGCTTTTTCCCTCGTTTTGGGAAATATGTCACAGGTCTGTCTTCGTTCAGGTCCGACGGCCGACACCACGCGTGTAACAACAATAAACGAATAAATAACAATCTTCAGTGGTTGATAAGCGATCGGAACGCCAAACTTTTTCGTGGTCACTTTTTTCCCGATTGCCCCCTCCCCTCCCCTTCAGTTGAGTGTTGAGTTCTCGCTGTTGCTAACCTCCATTTATGCGTTGGTTATACGTACTTTAATTATTCTCAGTCGAAATCCAAACATACTAAGAATTCCAGAGATTTTTAATAATTTCTTTTCATCATAAGATTGAACAGTTAGCGTTGGAATTAGGGAATAAAAACTCACAATGGTTCATGATACTAAAAAA